>JAQHUG010000133.1:3187448-3240356 GCA_028555095.1 Dicrostonyx torquatus
TACAGACTTTTATAATGGGTTAGTTTATGAGGTGAGGGCTAGCCAGGAAAAGGCTAGAGATAATGGGCAAGGCAGTATTTAAATGAATCCAGTTTGTCATGTGGTTATTTCGGGTGCAGGCGACCAGCGGCGGCTGGGGAACATACAACCCGCACACCTCTCCCCTAATTACAACAGACATCTGCCTTTGAAAGCCAGGCCAGGCATGGTGGTGCACGCCTTTAACCTCAGCACTCAGTAGGCAGAAGCGGGTGGATCTCTAGGAGTTCAAGGCCAACCAAAGCCATGTAGAAAGAATCTGCCTCAAAACAAACAAAAAAGTTGAAGGGAGGTAAGAAGAATAAACAAGTCTAGGAGGAATTAGGGGGAAGTTTGGAGCAAATGTGATCAAGATATGTTATATGAAATTCTCAGACTTAATAAAGATATTAAGACAATTTTTCCTTAGTCATCAGAGAAATGCAAGTTAAAACAGCCCTGAGATTCCATCTTACACCTGTCAGAATGACCAAGATCAAAAACACTGATGACAGCTTATGCTGAAGAGGTTGTGAGGTAAAGGGTGGGCATGAAAACTGGTACAACCACTTTGGAAATCAGTCTGGCAATTTCTCAGAAAATTAGGAAACAATCTACCTCAAGATCCAACAATATTGCTATTAGGTATATACCTAAAGGATGCTCAATCATACCACAAGGACATGTGCTCAACTATGTTCATAGAAGCATTATTTGTCATAGCCAGATCCTGAAAACAACGTATATGTCCTCACCCTAAGAATGGATAAAGAAAATATGGTATATTTACACAATGGAGTGCTATATTGCAGTTAAAAAATAATGACATCTTGAAATTTGCGCGCAAATGAATGGATCTAGAGAAACCATATTGAGTGAGGTGACCTAGACCCAGAAAGACAAATATAATATGTATTCATTCATAAGTGGCTTTTAGACATAAAACAAAGAAAAAAACAGTCTACAATTCACAATCCCAGAGAACCTAGACAACAAAGAGGACCCTAAGAGAGACAAACATAGATCTACGTAAGAAAGTGAAAAAGGAAAATCTCCTGAGTAAATTGGGAGCATTGAGGTCATGGGAGAGGGTAGAAGAGGAGAGGGGAGGAAAAGAAGGGAGTGGTGAAAAATGTATATCTCAATTAAAAACAATTTTAAAAGAACTGAAAAAAGATATTAAGAAAGTAATGGCAATAGTTTGCATAGCTTTATAGTCTATAAGGCGTTCTGACATTTAGTCCCACAACTTTCAAATGTTTAGGTTAACTTGAGTTCCATGTTGGAGAAAAGAGCATGAGACTCACAGAAGCTTGCTAACTGGACTGTGGACATGAGCTAGGCGATGGAGAGGCACAGGACTCAAGCCAGCTCTTCAGCCTTGAATGCAATGATCCTTCAACTTCTCCCTTCTACTGACCACACTCATTCATCAAAGGGCAAGTGAAGCTCACCGATCTCATGTTAGTTTCTGTTGCTGGCATCACACACTACTCCAAATTTGGCTTAAGCCAATACATACTTATTCTCTTAGAGTTTGGGTGTCAAAAGTCCAAAGGAATAAAGGCATGAGTAGAGCAGGGGAGCCTCTTTCAGCTTCTGGCTACAGGCTGTTCTATATATTTCCTTGGCTTGTTGTCAATCATTCCAGCAGCCTTCCCCAAATACATTGCCTTCTCTTTTTCAAGCAAAATTTCCTGTATCCCCCCTCTTTTGATGACACTGTTGTGATTTAAATGTGAAGGAATTGTCTAACTTGGAATACTCGGTTCTCAGTACTTGGTAGCATTGTTTGGAAAAGCTGAAAGACCTTATGGAGGTGTTTTGGAAGGTTGTGGAACCTTTAGGAGGAAGACCCTTGCTGGGAGGAACTGGACCACTGAATGTGGCCCTCGAGATCTTATAGTCGAGTCTTACTTCCGTTCCACCAAGATATGAGGCGAGGAGCCCACCAGCTGCACAGTCCTGCCTGGTCCCTTCCCTTCCATGATGGACTGCATGGCCTCAAACTGTGAGCCAAAATAACCTGTCTCCCTTGATTTGCTGTTTCTCAGCATAATAATGAGGCAGTAACTGATTCACTTGCATTTGGGACCCACTGATAATCTAGGACATATTCCCAACTCATGATCATGAATTCAACCCTATCTTCAACGTCCTTTGGAACATACAAAATAGCCCTCAGCATCCAGGGCTTAGGATGTAGCTGTCTTTGAGAGACATTAATTAGCCTACCACAGGAATATTTATTTCATTGTTGAGTACATCTAAATGAAAATTCCCTGAGGGCAAATTTTGGTCACAACTCCTTGTAGTTTTCCATTTTTAATCTGTCCTTTTGTGTGCCTTCGGGCTTGGGTTTGGGATGCTTGCTTTTAAGAAAATTACCTGGCTTTTGATTGGAAGTAACTTACCTGCAGCCCTGTTCTCCTGTTGTTCACCAGGGATGGGCGCAGACACCTGGATTCCCAGGCCTGGCTCAGGCTGAGCTTGCAGAGGGAAACACCGTTTGCTGCCGAGCCCCTTGGCCTGGTGCTGTTTATTGAGCACTTACTCCGTGTTAGAACTGTGTGAGCTTGGCTCAGTCCTGTAGTGAGCCTGTGAGGCCATTATCCTCATTTATACCTCAGGAGCTCAAGGCTCAAGAAATCCAGGAGCACATCCAAGGTTACACTTTGAAGCCACAGAGCCTCAAAACCCAGGCCCCAATGCCATGCTCTCACAAGAATGGGTAATACCTAAGCTTGAATGAGGTCTAGACCTGTTATACAGGGCAAACCTTGGCTTCCCAAGTACCCAAGCTTAAGTTGTGATTGCTTTCATCTTAGCATTATTATTTAAATATGTGTAAAAGTAAGTAGATATTAATTCCTTTTGCTTATAGCTCTTGGAAGACTATAGAAGCAAAATAACAACAGCAATGATCACGCAGATAAACTCCAAGCCCTCTTAAAATGCTAATTCAGACCACAGCTCTGCTATGCAGGGCAATGCTATTTTGTGAGAAGTCAACGGCTGCTTGCAGTCCATATACAAAGCCCTGGCCCAGACGTTTCTGAGTCCAGCACCCAGACACTGGGGTCCGTGGGCAGACTCCTCTCTCCACTATTCTCCTGCCACAGACACCTTCACATGCTGCCACATGGATTCTTTGAGCTTCACCTGGGAACCATGTCATTGACTGATTGACTGCCTCTTCTTGCCCTCCAACTACTCCCATGGGTGCTGGGAGTCCCAGAACTACAGCTCTGGGACAGAGGGAGACGGTGAACTGGGTAGCCATTCCTAGTTCCTAGGAAGACCTCTGCTGAGAACATTCCCCTGCCTTGGGGGATGACCTTGGTTTCCTGGGTGCTCCCTGGTGGAGACTGCCTCCAGAATGAGTGAAGCTGTGATCTCATGCCGAGACAGTTTATCCCAATAACTAAGAGCCCCATCTTAGCATTGCTCTTGCCACCGGGAAGTCATCTCTGCTGGCCCACAGCCACGTAGTAGATGGGGCTGGAGGCTGAGCAGATGTGTCCTGGAACCTGAGACCACCTGCTGATGCTCTGTCAGAACAAGTTGAGACGATACATAAGTGTATGCTGCAAAACAGAAGAATGCTTAGCCCCACAAAGAGCTAAGCTGTTGACAGGGGTCACAAAGCCTCAGCATCTTCCAGATCCTCGGGGATAGTGAAACATAGTGAGGCTTCTGATCCTGTTGCCACATCTGTGAGATCCCAGGAGTGTGACACTCCTTCTTCAGGTCACAGTCACACTGTCCAGATCCTCTCAAGATGTCCATGAAGCTTTGGGAACGGAAGCTTCCCTTTACTGAACTCCGCTCAGCGTGCTTGAGCAAACACACGCTAGGAGATGCGTGCTTTGCTAGAAGTCTGCAGGGACAAAGAATGACTGTGACCAAGGGCCTGTAAGAAGCTTGAGAATCGAGGGCATCTGAAAGGGTTTTCAAGAGGACCGTTCCTGAGGGGACAAGGGATAATTGCGAAAGGACCCTGCACAAAAGCGCAAGCCTGGAGACAGCTGGGCATGACAGGCAACAGGTAGCATGGCATGTGCCATTGTCCCTGGAAGGCAGCACAGTGGAGAGAATTGCTCTTGGGAAGACCGGGCGGAGCCTGCCAATCTTCCTTCTGTTCATCTGGCCTGGCCTGCTCAGGCCTTATCTCACTTAATCCTGATGCGTGTTATTAATCCACTAGATGCCAGGCTCCACAAGGCTGGGGAGAGCATCTATTGCCCTGCCCCATGCCCAGCTCAGAGAGGAGAGCAATTTCCTTAAACAAGCACAGCACTTAAATAGTGGAGTAAGACAGGACCTCCTTTGCCCTATCTCACCACTCTGCTCCTTACTTCTGCTCTGGGGTGTTATGATAATAAGTAACTTCACTCGTGGAACCTGCATAATTATGGATAGACTGGAAGAGGGATACCCCATATATGTAAGAACATCCAGACTTCCTGGTGGGGACCTCCACTTAGGGCCAGTCAACCACCCAAAGTTTCTCCCATCCTCTCCCAAATCTGCTCAAACCTCAGCTGTGCGAGGGTCTCAGGAATGTAAAGGGTTACATTCCCACCACTTAGCAGAGCTGTTACTTTACATTTAAATAGCACCATTTGAGAAAGCAGCATTCCCGGGAATCTGATTTGAGTCTAATGTGCTGAGCACCTGAAGGCTTCCTTACTTCCCAACCAGGTCATTTGCAGCTTCATTACTTAATAATTTGAAAGCTTTTTATGGAAATTAGTGGATAAAAGGAGATGATGAAGCGAAATGTTATTATATTTAAGGACCTAGCAAACAGGCTGCCAAGACGACCATGCCTGAGTCAGATGCTCTTGCTAGGGAGGGCGAGCTGTTGATGCTCAGATGGTGAGTTCTCGCTCCTTTTGAAACTGCTTTTATTTGAAAGACATTCTTTTCCTGACAAAGACTAACAAGCTTTGAAATCAGCAAGAAAAGAGTCCTTCAGTGCTGCCTTATGATTCCTACCCTTCGTTGGCTCTCCTGCCCCTCTGCCCACCTCCCTAGCTGCTGCTCTGTTGTCCGCCTGTATATGGCTATGAGATTGTCATAGCCCACTGCAATGGTCTCGCACAACACCACTCTCAAAAGTCTTCATCACTGTCCAGTTGAGAAAAAACATGGAAAAGGGCTAAGATATGGCTTGTTTGGGTAAAACACATGCCGTGCAAGCACAGGGTCCAGTGTTCAAATCCCCAGAACCCCTGTAAAGCTGGGTGGAAAGCAGAGATAGGAGAACCCATGGAGTCTCACAGGCCAGCTAGCCTGACCTATAAACAACAAAAGAAAGTAGAGGTGAGGCACAGCACCCAGGGTTGTTTGTCTGTCTTCTGTTCTCCACATGCACACGCTAGTATAGATTCACGTGCACGAGCGCGCACACACACAACACCACCACCAACACCACACACACACATTGCCACCAACTCAGTGTTGAAGACATGTAAGTGACTATGTGAAACTGGTGATAGCTGTTGGGTAAGGATGGGAGGATTCTAGGCAATTAGCTTTTTTTCTCTCATTCTTTCTTGGTCTTCAAGCATGGTTGTCTTAGTTAGGGTTTCTGCAGCTGCGACACCATGAACAAACCCAACTTGGGGAGGAAAAGGTTTATTTCTGCTTGCCCTTCCACATCACAATTCATCACTGAGGGAAGTCAGGGTGGGAACTACCTGCAGGCAGGAGCTGAAGCGGAGGCCATGGAGGAGTGCTGTTTACTGACTTGTTCCCACAGTCTCAGCCTGCTTTGTTATATGCCCCAAGGCCTCCTGCCCAGAGGTGGCACCACCCACAGTGGACTGGACCCTCCCCACATTAAGCACTAATTAAGAAAATGCCCCACAGGCTTGCCTACAGCCCAGTCTTACTGATGCATTTTCTCCATTATGGTTCCTCTTCTCAGGTAACTCTAACAGTGGTCGTGTTATCTTTTAAAAAATCTATAATTCTGAAGACCATGCTTGGGTACATAAGATATATTTTGTTTGAGTAGAATGTCTCATATATGTGAGCATCCATACCTTCAACCATAAATCCCTTATAAATCAATTAAGGTTTCCCCTGTGTACTAAAGGATGAAGCCTCCTGCTTTCTCCCCAGCTATGGCCCTCCTTGTCATCATTCTTTGATTTATTCCTCCAAAAGCAAGTTATTTCTTTAGTTGGGCCCAGAATGTCCCCCAGAGACTACTGTGGGAATCTAGCCTATGGGCTATTGAAAGTGATAAGAACCCTTAGGAGGTGGGACTTAATGGAAGGAAGTTAAGTCACTTGTGCCCTTGAAGGAGACACTAGGAAGTTGGCCCTTTCCTGTTTCTCTTTTGATCTTTTTGGCCACAATAAAGTAAACAGGCTTTCTCCACCACACATTCCTACCAGAGAGCACCAGTGCTACCACAGGCCCAAGGCAGCAGGGCCTACCAATTGTGGGCAGAAACCTCTGTAATCATGAGCCGGCAGAAACCTATCACCCTTACAGTTACTTAGCTCGGGCATGTTGTCCTCAGAAGCTCCTAAGAACCTGCTCCTTTGTTTCTCCCTTCCCCCAGCTCTGGCAGCTCTGTGAGCACAAGGGCAGTGGTCTGCATTCAGGGCTACATCTTCAGCAGTGGCCGAGCCTCCTATAGATTCAGTTCTTAGCCAATGCCTGCTGACTGAAAGGGTCCTTGCATCAGCGGAGCACCATCCGGAACCTACAGATGCCGCACTCGGCCATAATCTTCACAACCTTGCAAGGACCGGAAGACATCTTCCTCACAAAACCCTCAGTCCAGCTCCTACCTCCCCCTGTTAGATCGGGAGACATAACCCAGTGACACAAGCCCAGCCTCTCTCTGCCCCACAGCCTCAGTTTCCCTTCTGCATTTGATTATACCCTTTAAATACAGAATTGCCCAGATATCGTTCATTTCTGTACTGAAACATAACTCTGTGTCTTCCAGTGACCACCACTTTCTTGGTCCCATTTCTGGGGAGCCCTACAAAGGCTGGGTTTGCTGGCTGCATGGCTTCCCCTTTTCTCTTTCCTGAACCTGCTTCAGTGCCTGTCTGGCAGTGACAAAGGGTGAATGGGCACTGGTAGCCATGGTGAGCAGACAGTAGGCTAGCAATGGACAGTGGGACAGTGTGGGGCATCAGATGACATCCTCCTTCTCTCTCAACCTTTTTCTTTCATTTTTAAAAATAACTTATTTAATTTTATTTTATGTGCATTGGTGTGAAGGTATCAGATCCTCTGGAACTGGAGTTAAAAACAGCTATGAACTGCCATGTGGGTGCTGGGAATTGAACCTGAGTCCTCTGGAAGAGCAGTCAGTGCTCTTAACCACCGAGCCATCTCTCCAACCCTCAGCATTTTTCTTGAAGCTCCTGGATCTTCCTCCTCTTTTCTGCCAGCTTCCCTACTCCCAGGGAAGTCTTGTTCTACCACTAACAGGATTCTGGCTAAGATACATACCTCCTTTCTGGATCTCTGCTTAAACTCCAGTCGCATGGGTCTGGCTGCCCCTGATGACTCTCCTTGGAGCTCCCACCCTCTTGGTTTCATGCCCATGGCTGTCAGCTCTCGTTGACTCTAACTTGGGTGTTTATGTGTAACATCTCTCACTTCGCCTGTCCACCCTGTCACCTACCTGACACTGCAATGGCCTCCTGACCAGTGTCACCCCACACTACATCCCCTTCCCACAGCTGCCAGCAGACCTCTCTAACAATACACATCTGGTCACAGTTCCCTTTTCTCCACAAATCCTTCCCTTGGAACAAGACTCTTTAAGCAACACCCAAGGGCAGCAAAGGCCAAGACTTCCTCTAGCTTGCCATTAATGATTTAATTAACTAATTCATTATTCATCCCTTGAATATTCTCTTGCACAGCGCCTGTGTGTAGGGGATGGCGCTGAAGTCATAGGTGAAGCGGTTCATTGGCTCTACCACTGGCTTCAGAGGTAGGATCTGTCCCTTGGGAAGCAGTGAGACTGGAAGACAGGACTGCAGTGTCAAGAGCTGTGCCACTGAGATCACACAGGTGCTTCCGTGCACAGCAAGAGGGACTGCCCTTCCAAAGGGAGGCATATCCGGCCAGCACTGGTATGAGGTGTGGCTCACCCTCCCTGGGCTCGCCCTGGCTTTCTTGCAGCTGCTCCTGTTTGAAAGCACAATGTTCCTGCTTAGTACATTCTGTCCCACATGAATTTTTTGTCAACCCCAAGAAATTACCTGGCCCTCTGCTGCCTCTTAGCTGTGGTACTGGCACAAAGTTTTCCTTATGGAGAGGGGGAGAAGGTGAGAGAGACAAAGACCTGGTGACTCAAGAGGGACTCAGGGGAAAAGGGGGCTGTCATGAACACCATAAGGACATGATAAAAACCCAGAAAATGAAGTTAAACCCAACCAAAGGGGAAGCCAAGGGGATGCTTGTGACCAGTGCAGGTGACAGTAGGGTTTGGTGTGGTGCAGGACCTCAGAGCGGCCAGCCCAGTCCAAACAGCCCTGGCTGGGGCATAGAGAGCAGTGAGCTGGGCCAGGGCTGCTTGAAGGGCCCTTCCTCTCCTGCTCCATGATTGCCAAGCCACTTCCTCAAAAACATCTCGGGGCAAAATTGTTATCTGCAAGCATTATGCAATTTTCCCATTGGAAATACAGGCTGTGTTTGAAAAGAAATTGAATGTGAGATGCTTCCGTGCAGATCTTAGAGTGGGCTTCAGACGCTTTCTCTAGCTCTGAAACAGCTGATCAGATGGTAGGTCGGGATGGCAGCTGCTTCCTGGGGGAGGCAAGGCATGGGATGAGCATTTGCTTATGGCCAGCCCAGGGTTGTCCCAAAGATGACTCAGAACCGGTGAGCCCAGCCACAGATATTTGTTACTTCTCATTGTGATGACAGAATACCTGGTAAATGCAACTGAAGGAAGGTGGGGTTTATTTTGGCTCCCACTGGGAGGGTACAGGGAAGGCATTGTGGCAGGATCTTGATGCAGCTGGCCACAGGGCATCCATAGCCAGAAAGCAGAGCTGTGAATGCTGGTACTCTCAGCTCAGTTTCTTCTTTGTTTTCAGCCCAGCTTTGGAGTGGTGCTGTCCACATACAGAGTGGGTCATCCTGCCTCAGTTAGCCCGATCTAGACAAGCTCTTCGAGGCAGCTTGTCTCCTAGGTGATGCTAGATCCTCTCAGGTTGACAAGCAACATGAATTATCACACCTGGGCTCGTCAACCAGCCTCTGTGTGTGCCCATCCCCCTCCTCTGACAGCCTAGCAGCTCTCAGGTCATTCGGCCGCTGCTGCTCCCAGCTGTTCCTGCTGATCCCCAGCCCGGGGCCCCAGTATAGTCCAGTGCAGTGCAGGTAAATTGGAGATGCAAAAGATACCAGCCTCTTGTTCATCCCAGCCTCTCACTTTTCCAACTCTGGCGGAGCGTGTGCTGGGACAGTACAAGCAGTAAGCAAAACGAAAGCCCTTGCCCTCCCGCTGCTCCTCCAGCTGGGGATGAAAACTAAATAAGCAGATACCCAGGAAGCTGCCCTATGGCAAGTGTTACAGAAAAAATCTATTCAGATAAAAGGATGGCAGTGTTGGGTGGAGGAGGGGTGGGGAACTGCTGTGACCATCAGAGGTTTCATTGAAGAGGAGACATTTAAGTGAGGAGCTGGAGGAGGAGAAGGAATGGGCGCTCTGGGATCTGGGGGAACAGCATTGAGGACATAGGGAACAAGAAGCTCAAAGTGCACTTGACATTGAGGGGACAGCAAGTTCCAAGTGCACCTGACATACTGGAAGAAAAGCAAGGAGTCTGTGATGCTGGGATACAGTGAAAAGAGGAGCAAGGGATACGGTCAGAGAGGTAAGGGGAAGAGAAAGCAGATCACAGGAGCCTGGCAAGGTCCCCACCCACTGTGGGCTTCAAGGTCAGAGGATTTCAACCAGCAGAAGATCATGATATGATTGCTACACACACACACACACACACACACACACACACACACACACACACACACGCCCTATAGAGAGGTTCTGGGTTTGTTTTACCTGTTTTACCACATTCACAGTGGTGCCCGCAACAGCTTGGCTCTAATGAGCAGCTCCCTGTGAAAGTCACACCATGGAGGGAGGTGGCATGAGGAGCAGGTACAAGAGAAAGAAATCACTTTCCAGATTTCCACAATCCCCGACCTGATGACCACCTCTCCTTGAGAGCTAGAACCAGGGTCTAACAGATACACTTCCCCACCAGTACTCACCTCCCAGCGGTCCACACATCTTCTAACCCTGTCACCCTGGGAGAAAGCCTCCAACTAAGGAGCATCCGGGGACACTCAGGTTACATACAAAGCACAGCAAAAGAGACTTGCCATCTAGAGCCACAGTGGTGGCTTAGGCCAGGACAGCCATGCAGATGGGGAGTAAACTAGATGGTGAGGACATTTTCTAAGCAGATCTGGCAGCAAATGCAGATGGAATGGATGTGGCGTGTAAGAGAGACCTCATGGGTGGCCACCTGGAATGTTGGCATTACCCCAAAATGATTCAGGAAGGATGAGGAAGGGGGAGAGAAGGTAGGGTTTGGGTCCAGCTGAAATATGGCACAGCTGGTATACAAACCAGAGGCAAGGCTGGCATATATTATCTTGGGGTTCCCAGCATCCATATCAGGTAGCCTGGGAGATCTGGAACCTTCTTCTAGATACCATGAGCTCTGCACTCATGTGTCTCTACCCACACAGACACACACACACCAAAAAAAAAAACTGAATCTTAAAAAAAATCCCATGTACAATTGACTGTGTAAGTCTTGGACTAGGCAAGATGATTGTGGAAGAGTAGGCAGAACATGAAGAAAAGAGGACCAAAGTTGGGCACTTCTGTGTTTAGAAGATAGTGAAGGGGTCTACAGAGAAGACCAAGAAGGAGTGGCCAAAAGGATGTCAAGGAAATGAAAAGACAGTGAACCCCAGGAGTATGTGCAGGGGAAGAGGGAGAGGTCCCTTTTGCCAGGCACTGTTGAGTACTCCTGGGTACAGCCTTTGCCTTTGACATGGAGGGGTCATTGGTGACCTCCACAAGAGCAGTGCCGGAGGTGAGATGAGTCCTCGTTACCTCTTCTGAGATCTGAGGAGCATATAGCTGCCTGCCTCAGAGGGCCACAGTGAAGAACCTAGGAGATCTGGGCAAACTGTAAAGTGCCACCAGAAAATTCCTGTCCTTATTTATAACCCAATAAACCCAAAGCCTGCCAAAATGATGGGAGTCTACCGTTGGGCACAATTGATTTGAAGGATGTGACAGTCCTGTTATCACCTCACAAAATGGCTCATTTCCAGCTGTTCGTCACTGGGTGCCACCAAGGGATGCAAAGTTACCAGCATACCTAGAAGTCATCCAAAGTGGATGAGAGTGGGAATTCTGGGAAAGGGCAGAGCAGATAATGGGGTTTCCACCCAGGGTTCCAGGTTGTTACACACCAGAGAGAACCAGTGGCCTGGGCCTCATAGAAGGGACTCCTTGGGGAAACTACCAAATGGGACCAGGGGAGCACCGACGAAAAAATGAAGTGGGTCATTGGGCAGGTAGAAAGACATGAGTGCTGGGGTCCGTGTTCCTGGGTGGAGTGCAGAAGTCACAGATGTGTGGTGGGTGGCAGAGTCTCTACGGGTGCTTTGGCATTTTAAGGGTGTCCTCTTCTTAGTAGAAGCTCTTCTCCATCTCAAGGAGCCTGTCCCACCCTCATTCCCTCTCATACAGACAACCACCAACGACTGTTCCTATTGAAACTAGTATAGTACTCCAGACAGCGTTGCCTTTATGGTTGCTGTGAACGCCGCCTGCCAAAGCCTCCTATTGCAGCTTGCTATTTAGAACTCAGAGCCTCTAGGACATAGCAGGAACAGCATGAAGAAATGGGGCGAGCTCTCCCAGGCCACCCTCACCCCTCGCTCCTGTGCACCTGGGATATCTGGAGTCAACCTTGCCTAAATGAGAAACTGATTTGGCCAAATAAGTATGTTTCTGGGGATTAAAAAATATGTACTGGCTTTGTTCCTGTAGAATGTGGATTAAGTGGGATACTATATACAGGTAATTGTCAAGCTGTCTGTACATGGCTTTCAGAACTTTTCTACTCACAAACCCCTTCTTCAGAAGAAATTTTTAAATAATTATCAGTATTTAGGTAAGTAAGGTGGGTATATAAACCACTTTCTGACAATAACCCATAATAGGTCTTATTTTAAAACAATTTGCTGAGCACATATAATCTTACCTTTTATTAAAGATAAAAGCAAATTCGCACACTGACAAGGTGCCTATGCTTATCTGTTTTTACATAAAGAATTAAACTTTGGCTAAATATTTGATTCTAAGGGATATAGAGCATCTTCAGCGTTTTCCAGAGTTGACTAATATTTTGATATTTTAATCGTCAGTGATATATATATATATACATATATATATGCACTACAAATGGCTAAAATATGACTAGAGACATTTCAGAAAATTGCTAGAAATTCTGTTCTTATCCCAAACCAAAATTAATTTAATAATTTTTATGAAAATCAAATCAGCAGCTCAAATAGCAACTAGAAAAATCAGATACTATAATACGATACAATGAAAAATATATAAATGTGATGCTTATATGTTGAGGGATGAGAATGAGAATATATTGCCTTTGTTTTTCTTGATCAAATCAGTGTTTATCTATAAGAGCAGAGAATTTGATACATAACAACACTGCATTTTCTAACATGCAACAGTTTTGAGTCTGAGTCAAGCTTTCATTGACCTTGTGTGGTGTGACATCCTACTCGGAACAAAGAGCATACTGTGTGTTCAGAACCAAGGTTGCGGGGAAGTCGCTAGATACAATGTAGGTGATTGCATTGAGAAGCACTTTGGATTTAATAGGCCTTTGTTTTTTAATTCAATGTGCATTCATTTGGTCATTGTGCATTCTGCAACCTTTCACGTTCAGTCACATGATCCCACTGGGTCATGACATCATAATTTAAAAAGCTAGAGACCTGACATAAAAACAGGAAGTCAGAGTGGTTTGTTTCAGCTTTTTCCTCCCCGATCAACTCCATCTCTCTTGTCTTCCTGGGAAGAGAGAGCATGTTCTTTCGTACCTCAGGCAGGGTACCCAAGCTGGTGTTAATGACAGCCTCAGAGTTGCTAGGAGCAGAGGAAGCCTCAGAGGAAGGAACAGCTTTGGTGTCTGACTAGGAGATGACGTCAAACGTGAGGAGTCAGACAGGTGCCAAGGGAAGCCTAGAAACCAAGAAGGAAGGAGGTGACAGACTCAGCCAGTCTCTGGCTGTGGGCATAGGGTGAAGGTCCCGCCCTGCCCCCAGATTCCCAGCTCCCACCACTCATGCCATTTCTGCCTCCTGCCTGTTGTCATTCAGCATGAACCTCACCCCTCCAGCCTGACTGACCCCATAGCCTGTTTAGGGCCGTGCTTTTCCCACATGGCACAAGTAGCTACTGTTGGTGTGAGTCCACCTGCCACAGCCTCCAACGAGTTTACCCAAAACAAAATGTAAGACAGACAGGGTGACCTGCAGCTTCTTTGGGGGAGCTTATTTTAATTGGCGCGTCTTTGGAAACGTGGTAACAGCATCTAAACAAGGCCTACCCTGTGGCTGCCTTGAAGTACTTCATTTGAGAAGCATCCTGTGGGAGGTGTAAAGGGGCTCGAAGATCCTTGAGAGATCCTGGCTGTGCCTTGGAGGCTTGTTTAAACAAGCTTTTCATTTAAGTCTGACGTGTAGATTGCTTACTCTGAATTTAAGCCTGTTGTTCTGCAGGGTATGAAATGCCCAGAGCCCCCGGGGCCCCATCTATGCTCCTCTGACCACAGAAAGCCCCTGAGTTTGGCTGTACCCAAGGAAGCCCTCCCGAGGCTCTGGGGGTAGCTACAACTGTGACCTCCACTCTGAACGGAGAGCATCTCCAGTCCAACCTGCTCACTGTGAATGTACCTGCAGAGCGAGGCTGATAGTCCTGGGGTGCTTCCTGTATAAACAGGTCACAAGGACAGCGCCATGTAGTTCCCTTAACGTCCCATTTCACAGATGAGAAAACTGTGCAGGATCAAGAGACTCACCAAAAGACCCAGAATTAACCAGTGTTATAGTCGGAATTTGAATCTGAATTTTTTCTCCCAGCCACCCAACTTTCTAACCTGCTGACCAGTAAACAGCAAAAAAACCAGCAGTACCTGAGGTGCACAAGACTATGAGGAGCTGGGTGCATATCCATTCTTTCAGGAAATATTCATTAATATAGGCATTTTGAGGACCCGATCACGGCTCTAAATGTCTTCATCTTTGGATTGTTCAATGACACGAAAACACTTGGGTGTGTGAAATGGTTACACAAATTCACATTGATATGTCACTAACAGAAACAGTTAAATAGCCACTACTAATGGACTGTTATTAGTTAATGTTATGTATATGTGTGTGTATATATAATATATATGATATTATATATAAAATACACACACACAAGTGTATTTGAGCATGGTGGTACACGCCTATAATCTCAATAGGCACACATTTAAGTCCAGTGTACACAACAAGACTTTGTCTTAAAGAGAGAGGGCACCAGAGAGATGGCACCATGGTTAAAAGCACTGGCTACTCTTCCAAAGCACCCACACAAGATTGTTCAAAACCATCTGCAACTTCAATTCCAAGGGCTCTGGTGCACTCTTCTAGCCTCCAAAGGCACCTGTACATTCCCACACACACATGCCTGCACACGCATACTCACACGCTTGCGCACAAACACACATACAAAAATTGAAATTAAAAAGTAAGGAAAGCACCCTCTATATAATATAAATATTTGAATATTTTGTTTTAAGCATAGTTTTTTAGAATCTGTTAAAAGATTCATTTATTTATGTAATATATATTTATGTACATATATACGTGTGTGTACCCTATTTGCACGAATGCCTTCATGACAGAAGAAGGCATCAGATTCCATTTAGAGACGGTTGTGAGCCCTCATATGGTTGCTGGAAATCAAACTCAGGACCTCTGGAAGATCAGCCAGTGCTCTTAACTGCTGAACCATCTCTCCAGTCCTTTAAGCATGTTTTTATGAATTAAAAAATCTCAAGAAAGAAAAGAGAAATAAGACTGGGCAGTGGTGGTGCATGTCTTTAATCCCTACACTTGGGAGGCAGAGGTAGACAGATCTCTGTGAGTTCAAGGCCAGCCTGGTCTACAAGAGCTAGTTCCAGGACAGTTAGGATTATTACACAGAAAAACCCTGTCTTGAAAAACCAGAGAGAGAGAAATAATAAAAGAGAAAGAAACAAAAGAATGTATTATTTTACTGAGTGCCTATGGGTAACCAACTACTTGGATGCGACCATGAATAAGTCAGCCTGTCCCCAGTGCTGCAGGATATAGTTTATACCAAAAAAAAAAAATCAATGTTCAACAAAAAATATTTAGGGGGTTCTTTGTTATTTTTGCAGGGCTGTTGGTTGGATGGATGGATGGATGAATGGATGGATGGATGGATGGATGGATGGTGGTAGAATCTCCTTATGTAGCCCAGGCTGTCCTCTAACTCAAGGTCCTCCAGCCTCAGCCTCCTAAGGATTGGGATTGTATGTGTGTTCTCATACCCAAGAAAAATATCTCATATCCAAAATGAATGTCCTAAAATGCTTCTTTCTTATTTCAATGACTAAAATGAATTATCACAAAAAGGAACCAACCGTAAGCTGTAGATGATCTCTGCAGTGTAAGCACTAGATGAAACCATTTACGACAAGTTGTCCTGCCCACACACAGACCCATTTTTGAACACCTGTACAATGAAAATAAAGAAGATAAATAAAACAGTAATGGAAGGCCTGGGCTATTGTTGCTGGGTAATATACGGCAGAAGCAAAATCAATATATCATTAGCTAGGACCCAAAAACCATGATTTAATTGTAAATCAAGGTGAATCTGTAGGACCAGCTGGCTCTGTGACTGCCTCAACTCCACCCACATTGATTTTAGTTCTTCAGTGAGGTATTTCTTAGTGGACAACATCTCATTACTTGGATCTGGCATTGTAGGCTTCATTGTGATGTCGTGAACTGGCTTGTCATGATTTGAAGATTTCCAGCGCTTGAAAATTTTTAATCGTGAGCTGTGATATTTGATATATAATCTATGGTGTCTGTAGAATGTTCCGAAAGAACATTTCTCATGATGTGGCGTGAAAGAAAGTGTGAAAGTCAGGGTGCAAGGCAAGACTCTCAGTATAATGAGGGCTTTATGAGGGAAAGCATACACAGTCCACACACAAATACACAGAGGTGCAGATGCTAGCAAGAGGCCTGAAGGATCTGTGCCTAGCTGCACTGTTCCGGAGAAGGAAGAGGAGACAGAAGGCAGGGGTGATGCTGAAGCAGGCTGTACTCAGCGTTTATATCATGTGCTCCTGTGATGCTAAAAATTTTCCACTCTAAGTGCATATTATTCTGAAATTGAGAAGCAGAGAGGAAAGTAGTTCCAGCACTAGATGATAAACGTCACATGGTCCAAATATAGGAAAGGAGGCATGATCATGGAAATCATATGGAGCCATTGATGGCTCAGGATGGGAAATAGCTTGGCCAGTTTGTGGACATGAATGCAGAGGGTGCTGGGTCCTGACCAGGGTGGGGGCAGGAGCTGGAGCGAGCTGGTGATGGTTCTCATCTACCCAGTTGTCTGGTGCATGTGACTTGGATACAGAAGGAACCTCTAGAGGAGGAGTGGGTCTGAAGGCAGAGGAAAGACCCCATGAGGACATGGAAGTTGTGGGAGATGCCGAGCTGGCATCACAGAAATAACTCCTGTCCCATGTGTGACTTCATGACGGACAGCTTGACGGACAGCTTCGTTAGCCCGCCCCAAAGATGTATCAGAGTGACACATTGTAAACAAACACATAAATCTTCTGTGAGAAATGGAAGCCCTCAGGAGGCCAGGGTAGGCTTTTCCTGCAGACCTGCGGATGTGGGGTTATCTACACACCCAGGGACTCTTTCCTCCAGCCACAATGGACAACCTAGGGAGACTGTGCTCAGAAAGAGGCTGTGAACTCTGCCAGCTTGTCCGAGCTCCTGCCCAAGTCACCAGAGGTCCAGACCAAACTGGGTGTGGGTAAAGCCCCTTCCTTGCAGAGGCCTGCGCATGCCCCCTTTCCTGATGGTGGTCAAGGCCCTCAAGCAGAGAGGAGTTTCTATAATGTTTGGCGGAGGGGCTCCTCTGGTCCCTTCAGCTTTCTCGGTGCTCTGGGAGTTCCAGGGAGCTCACTAATTCATCCCAAGTAAGCTCTAGGCTCTGGGGACAGAAAGTAGCTGTGAGACAGGCAAACAGGTCTCTGAACTCGGAGGTCTGTGCAGTTGCCAGCACAGCTCTGTGGTAAAGAGGTTGCTTGTTCATCCCGGCCGCCCAGAACCAAAATAATCACACAGAAACTATTAATTAAATCACTGCTTGGCCTATTAGCTCTAACTTCTTATTGGCTAGCTTTTACATCTTAATTTAACCCATCGCCATTAATCTGTGCCTTACCACGAGGTCGTGGCCTACCAGCAAGGTTCTGATGTCTGTCTCCGGCGGGGCTACATGGCTTCTCTCTACTCTGCCTCCTTTCTCCCCGCATTCAGTTAGTTTTCCCCCCACCTACCTCTATTCCCTGTGCAGGCCCAAAGCAGTCCTTTATTAACCAATAGTATTTACAGCAGACAGAGGAGAATCCCACATTACAGCTCTCCCTGCCCCAGTTGGTGCCATTCTGGTTGTTCCTGTGTGTTATGGTTGATAGTGGCCGAGCTGCTGGGTCCAGGGTAGGGGAAGGCAGCAACTGAGGCCAATGAAGTCCAATCTGAGGAGATCTGGAGATGAATCTGGAGCTATGCAGAACTGCTCATGACACCCTTCACCTCTGTGTGTAACTGAAAGTGAAAACCCAACTCAATCTCAATGTCAGGTCAAACAAGACCCCAAGATTCTGACCTTTGCCGCAAGATGAACACTTAATGTTTGCCTCCAAAATACTAATTCTCAAATTCTTCCTCAGAAGTTATTTGAGGTCCCCCATATTTTAATGATGCTCTATATACTGTCCAATCAAAATAGAGCAGATGCCACGTGGGGAAGGAATATGAGAGCTTCAGTCTGGCATTCCGGTCTGTGAGAGTGGGTCTCCACAGCAGGAGGGTGCCTCAGGGTGACAAACAACACTCAGGCTAAACTGCTGGCTGCCTTAACAGGCTCAGGCCCCTCGCAGTGTCTGGACCCTGAGCTCATGACTCAGCCCTTCAGTCTCAACAAACAAGGAAGTCAGGCCAATAGAGGTGAAGTCTGGGTTACAGCTGGATCCAATGGGGAATGGGCTAGACGGAAGAATTCAGGTGTAACTGAGTGAGATTATCCATACCCAGATTATACCTATACACTGGACCCCCAGTGCCACCTTCTGGTGTTGCTGGAGGAAAATGGCTCCACAGCACATGACAAAATAAAATAGGGATAGACAATCTGACTCCACCGAATTCCTCTTGTTGCTGTAAGCCTAGCTCACTACATTAAACATGTGTGGTTCTCTTTGCAGAGTGATGAGGTCCTCACTGTCATCAAAGCCAAAGCCCAGTGGCCAGCCTGGCAGCCAGTCAATGTGTAAGTACCACTTTCCCTCCCTGCCCCACCTTAACCTTGCCCTAGAAGCCACCTCGCTTGTCACTGAATGTAAGTTATGCCATTACAGTTAGTAATACTTCTCAGAAGAGCAAGATAAGGAGGCGTTGCCCATGTGGGAAGTCTTGTCTTCTTGGGAATATACGTCTGGCCTCTGTTTTCCCCAATGGTACTTCATCCACCACACAGAACCAACTCAGACATATGCTTAACCATGGCATGTTCCATGTGTCCTCAGCCCAGAAGACTGAATACACATATGTCCTATGTTCTGGCAACTCAGATGTGCTCACTCTAAGCAAGTCCCAGTTCTCAGTTGCTCTCTTGTCCCTGTCAACTCTGTCCCTTAGAGAGTTATCTGCCCTGAAGTCTTTGGTGGCCCAGAGGGTTCTGCCAGTTTCAAACGACCACAATCCCAGATGGGTGGGTAGATGACCAGACCACAGTTAGATACCAGATGATGGATGGATAGATAGAGGGATCGATGGTAGGGATGGATAGATAGACAGAGACACACAGAGATGGGAAGATAGGATAAGGTAGATAGACGAATGAATAGGATCTAGAGAGAGACGCGGATCAGTTTGGGAAATACCTCTTTATAGATGGCCAACACTGAACTAACTCATCATGCCCAAAATGGGACACAAACCTGTTCTTAGCCAGCTGTAGGAGGCAGAAGCAAGTGGATCTCTGTGACTTTGAAGCCAGCCTGGTCTACAGAGTGAGTTCTAAGTTAGACAGGGCTACATGATGAAACTCTATCTTAAAAAACACAAGCAAACACATCCTGCTCCTCTTCATGTGGGAGACACCGAAAGTGCAGTGCTCAAAAAACCTCACTTACTCTCCTACTGTCGCACAAGCCAGTCCTTACCTGGCTGTCTTCTACCATCAAGTCAGACTTCCATCAACCTCCCATTCCTGACCTGCTTCAGCTCATTTTACAGTCTCCCATAATCCAGTTCATCAGCTGTACCGTTACGTGTGATTTGTTTTTAAAGAATACAACCCTGCTGTGTTCCTCCTCTTCTTAGCATCTTTCTGTGCACAAAAAAAAAAAAGTGTTTCAGGGTGGGGGAGCCTCTCCCTATAAGCATCCACCAGAAGCCCAGTTACCTCAGTCTACCCTAATGGTGACCTTTTACAGATGTTGAAACTCAGATATCTTCTATGACAGGCCCAGTGTTACCTTCTGGTTCTATTGAGGGTGGAATGAGAGTGTCAGCCATATCCAGATGTGGCCCTAACCCACCTCTTCGATTTAGAACAAGATCCTCAGATTCGTTAATGACATAATCATTTTCTCACCTTCTAATACATTTCTCTCTTTTAGTCAATCTTCTGATCAGCCTGAAACTAATAGCAGAATATCAGTAATAAATTGGCTCTTGTCTCCCAATGACAGGAAACAAAATCCGACCTCCATTTCACCCCGAATCCTTCAAGCAATGACAACTGAAGCACTTCATTGATTCAGTAGCTACTTACTGAAGTCTCCAAAGACAGGCTCCACAGTGGGGAGTGGGGAAGGGTACTGTAGTGAGGGGAACTCTTCCTGGCGCCAGCCCTTCAGTGGGACAGGTATTTAGCAAATATGTATATGTAAAGGAAAGTCACGCTGAGGTCAGAATGAAGAAGAACAGAGCACATTCGAAGCATTAAACGGTTTCATAACTAGATGCAGAAATCAAAGATGAACTTCGTGTGGGGCCAAGCTATGCACCATTAAAAATTTAAGAATGGTAGGGTCGTCAGGGGTTTGGGGTAGGAAAGACATGGTCAAAGTATATTATGTAGGTGTATGACAATATCCTTGTGGAATCCAGTCCTCTGTATAATAAGTATACCAATAAAAAGGGAAAGTTTTTTTTAAATATTTTCAATTAAAACACTGAAAAGTTTTCAGCAGAATATGATCAGAACAGTACTTGAAAATCAAAAGGCAGTAGCAATGCTGAGACCCCAATATGAAAAATTTGATGAGGTGGGAAGGGCAGGCTGGCAGGCAGCTGCAGAGAGCCAGGAGGGAGGTGACTGCCACTCCTGCTGGGATGGCAGTGATGGGAGGGGGAAACAGAAGAGAAGCAGTGATAAGATGTAGAAGGTAAAGCTGACAGCTATGGTGACAGACTGAGGGACAAAAAAGATGAGGGAGACAGAGTGGTCGAAATGCTTCTCAGGTGTGGGGCTGACCCAAATAGGGAACTGGTCCCATCCATGACTGGGAATATTAGATGAAGTTTGATGGGAAGACCCATGAGATCAACTGACCATGACATGCTGTTAAGATGCCCTCAAAACGTTTATGTGAAAATCAAGTATCCAGATCATTATGTAACTTTGAATTTCAGGGATAAAATCTCTAGAGATGTAAAACTGAGTCAAGAATGAATGAGAGACTTTACCAAAGAAGCTTAGGAATAAGACTCAAGGACTTAGGACAGAGTCCCGAAGCCTCCCCATTCTTCATGATGAAGAAAACTTGCCTTCAAAGGAAACCAAAAAAGAACAGCAAAAAGGTCCCAAAGAAAGCATGGTTTCCCTAAACCCAGAAAAGTGTGTTTAAGGAGAGTGGCCAGCAATGCCCAAACCAGCAGAGACATGAAGTTAAGTCAAGACTACATGGCATTCTTTAGATTCACAGACATTAAGGTCATTGTAACCTTCTACTGTGGGATGGGGGAAACCCTGCACACAGAGTGTGAAATCAGAACAGGGTGAGGTTAAAGAGTCACAAATACAAATGACCAGTTGCGCTATAGAAGACTAAGGACTGCCTGGATTGTGGCTGCGAAGGGATGAAAATCAAGGAGAGCTGATTTTGTGTGTGTGTGTGTGTGTGTGTGTGTGTGTGTGTGGTATGGTGTGGTGTGGTGTGGTGTGGTGTGTGTTAGTGGTTTGGAGGTGGTTTTTGTTTTTGTTTTTGTGGGGGAGGTCCTCTTTTATCTTTTTCTTTTTCCAAGATGTGAAAGGCTTTGTGAAAAGTTGAAAGAAGCACTATTTGGGGATACCTTCCCACACTTCACCTATCCCTCAGACTTCCTGAGACCCAGTGGAAACAAAAAAAAAATTAATTGATGGCAAACACTCAGACCCCAAAACATCCAAAACCTTTCCACTCCACACTATGGGCTTGTTAAGCGAAAGGAATTTTCCTTTGATTTGTCCAAACCCTCGACTCCCCTTTCCTTTTCCAAATCTCATTAGGAAGTCAAATTAGGAAGCCTACAAGCAGCCAAGTTTTGTTTTGCCCTAAAAGCCCTCCTCCCTCCCCCAAGCCTGCCTGATGGAGGTTAATGGGATTCCAGCCTCCCCTGCCCGGTGGAGAGCCAGGGTGACCTACTTTCAAAGTCCTGCCTGTTGAAACTGACTTGTTTTTCAGCATCTTCATCCCATTCCCAGCGCCCCTTCTCAAAGGACAGTCGTGAATGAACAGTTTAGCTGGTGACTTGTTTAATTCAATAAATCAAGCCAACGCACTGACAGCCCACCGTTCAGGTAGAGACAGAAAAAGACAAATTCTGAGCAAAGCCACATCCTTCACTGGTTCCCCACAATCATAAGTGGAAAACAGTTCCTACAAATCATTCTGAATTTGTACTACTCCATTCCTCCAGGGTGGTCTGAATGCTAAGAATTACCGAAACTTTCAAAGATATTTATCTCCTGGAAAGGACTGGCATTCCCCCTAAATTATTCCCATCCATTCTTGGTTATCTCTGGCTTAGACAATGGCCCGTGTTTGTGAGGTCTGTGGTGTAGCAACTGAGTCAGCCTCTCTAGAAATGAAATCAGAAATATCTTCCATTTAAATTGGCCCCCAGGTTCCAGGGCCCCTCCTGCCTCCTAGCAGAGTCACCTGGGTCCATCCACACTCTCGGGGTAGTGAAGGAACACGGACTAGAGCAGGTGGCAGATCTGCGTGTCCAGATGGACTTGGAGTCCCAGATGCCTTATGGTTAGAAACGAATGTTGCAAAAACCTGACAAACCCTGAGCCGCCAACTCAGGGCTTCAGCCAAATGAATGGCTTGGGCGCCCCCTGGTGACGCACTGGAGTTTCTGCACATGAGGGAAACTCATGAGACAAAACTAAACTTTTAGGGACTGTTCCAGGTCTCAGTGGTGTGCACCTGTAACTAGAAGGCAAGGACCGAGGTCTAGATTAATCACAAATATAGTGTCTTTCCTCTTTTCCTCTGGGTTGTGTTTTGGGAGATTTTATTGCAAATGAGGCATAGGTATTGTCAGGAGCCATGAGAAGCCATTTCTTCACAGTAGGTGAGGTTACAAACACCCGTCCCATGCGCCATACTCTCTCATGGGGCTAAAGAAGACGTTTCTCCATGTAGCCACTTATTTTTAACTGTGCATGTGTGAGTTATCTGTTCATAACTTTCCTGACACTTTCCAGTAACGCTAGATAGGAACATTTTTGAAGACACACCATTTTTCTTGGGACCTGAAGTGTTATGGTTAGCATCTTAAATGTCCCCCAGAAAGCTAAAGGCTTGGTTTCCAGCTTGTGGCACTCATGGGAGGTGATGAAGCTTCAGGAGTTGAAAAGAAGTTAGGCCTGTGGAGGTCTGTACTTGGAAGGTGACCCAGCCACCCACTCCCTTCTCTTGTGGCTCCACCATGATGTACTGTCAGCCACAGTCCCACAGGCACATGGTCAAGGGACACGGACTCAATCTCTGACACCAGGAGCCTTTCTTCTAAGATACTTTCCTCAGTTGTTTGTGACAGTGACAGAAAACTAGAGCAAGAAGGACCACAAAGCTTTTTAAACCTCAGAGTGTGTGTGTATAGATGTAATGGCTTATCTTAGGGACTGGACCCAAGTCTCCACATGCAACATGTTTCATGTGCACCTTTTACACATGGATGAGTTTGCACAGTATTTTAAAGCATCTGCAATTTGACTGTAGCCCAACGCATGTGATCAAGGGCAGAATACTCCACCTTGGTTTTGTGTTACTGATCAGAAAGGCTCAGATTTGTGGTTTTGAAGATTTGTGATACTAAGCATGCACCATTCTCTTTATTATACAGAGGTTTCGATTGATGTATAATTCAGTCGGTTTCCTTTGCAGTTGCTTTTCCTGTTTCAAATCTAAGAAAGGTAACATCTCTCTCACAGAACGTTTTCTCAAATGCTTGATGTTCTTCTATAATCTAGATGTTTTCTCTTTGGTTCTAGAGCTATTGTTTGCTGTGTGGTGTTCGGTAGGAATCCGGTATTTTCCTTCTAGTGGTCTGACACCACTTGGTGAGCACTCTTCCCTCTCAGGATCCCTTGAGTTAACTATTTCATGCAAGGACAGTCTCTAAACTCTCCATTTTGAGCCACTAATTTCTATTTCTGTTTTCCTTGGAATATCCTACTATTTAAATTAGATATGCCATATACTCTGAATGTAATAATCTATATCAACTCTCTCTGCTTTAAAAAAAGGATTCATATTTAAAACCTAGATAAAAAAATTAGGACATCAAATTGGCAAAATGTCATATCTTGGAAGACCTGGCATCAAAAGAGCATAAATAAGAGCTTTATTAAAGTTTGATTAAATTAAAGAGCCCCAGTCCTGGCTAGCATTTCCTAAGAAAAAGTCACACATGATGCTTATCCATTTCATTATTTCAAATAAGGTTTTTATAAGAGAAATAATAAATACTTTGAAGCGACCTTTAATTAAATTTGAAGGTCAAAGGAAATAGAAAAGCTCCACATTCATTTCCTAGATTAATTCATTTATTTCAACAAACATTTGTAAGAAGCCTACTGCATGCTAAGATCTCTACCAGGCACCAAAATGTAGCTGAAATAACAAAGAAAAAAAAAAGGCCTCTACTCTATTGGTACCTAACGGGGAAAAGTGACATTAAACAAGAAATTCTGAGTGACACATTAAGTCAGCGAGCAAAGGTAGGCAGGAGTGCTAAGCAGTTTGGGAGAGTAGGGAAAAGGTTTCTCCTGGAAACACTACAGAGCCTGGGGGAATTTTCTCCTCCCGGATAAGAGAAAAGGACAAGGTGCGTCTAAAGATGCTTGGAAAACTTTGCTCCTACACCCTTCTGCATCCAAAATTGCCATGTTACTCGACAGAGGGTCAGGCATTTGGGGTCCAGTTTTCCATCCCTTGAAGCCCTCACCAGGTCCTGCAGGCTGTTGGCTGTGTTGACTAAAACTGCTTCTGTAGGGTCTTGTTCTTGAGCTGTGTCTCAGTCACACTGGTGTAACCGAATGAATACCCGGCAAAAAGCAACCTAAGAAAGGATAGGTGTGTTTTGGCTCATGAGTTCGGAGGATGCAGTTCACCATAACAGGGAAGGCCATGACAGTGGGAGCAAGAGGTTGCTGTCACCAGGCACCTGCAGCCAGGAAGTGCAGAGATGCAGACTGGTGCTCACCAGGCACCTGCAGCCAGGAAGTGCAGAGATGCAGACTGGTGCTCACCAGGCACCTGCAGCCAGGAAGTGCAGAGATGCAGACTGGTGCTCAGTTGGCTTTCCCCTTCCCTCCCTTTTGTATTCAGTCAGAGGTGTCAGCCCGTGGATGATGCTCCCCACATTGAGAGTCCTCAATTAGTCTTCTTTGGAAACAGCTTTGAAAACACTCAGATCCTGTGGTCCTAGGGTGGCTATCAATACAGTTAAGCTTATATGAAGACCAACCATCACACAAACTTATGTCTGTGAGGTGCACAAGTACCAGGTTGTGCCAGATTGGAGTCATGGGGAGGGGGAGGGTCCTAATTCTCCAGATTCCTCAGTAGAGCTGGATTCGTCTCCTTAGGTCACCATTGTGAACCATGTCACTTGTGGGGTTCAGGATATGAATAATTATCTCTGGAATCACGTACTGGGGAAATTGGGGAGACAGCAGGTAGAGTAAGTCTGTGTGGCAAGGAAGCAAGAGGGCTACATCCCAAGGGACTGCTGGCCAGGCATTGTAAAACAGGCTGGTCACTCAACATGAGGCTGGATAGGCAGTGCCACAGCTCAGACTGGAGGCCCTGTGGAAGCTGGGAACGGAAGTTCCCTCGGGAGCTTCTTAAAGCAAGCTGCTGCTGGCTGGGGAGATGACTCAGTCAGTCACTCAGGTGCTTGCCAGAAAAGTTGGAGGACCAGAACCCACATTTTTAAAATGTCAGCTGTGGTACCACATGCTTATAATCCCAACACTAAGGAGGGGAAATAGATAGACACTTGGAACTTCCTAGCCAGTCGGCCTAGCCTACTTGGTGAGTACCAAAAAAATGGGCAGCAAATGAGAAACCACACCTGAGGTTGTCTTCCAGCCTGTACACACACACACACACACACACACACACACACACACACACATACGTTCACCCCTACACATGCATACACACCATATACACATGCACATACCACATACACAAAGAAATTGCTTAAACCACTGACCCACAGTCCAGGGAAATTCTTAAGGGATGTGAGAAGAGGAAACTAGGTCCCCATCTATACCTAATCATACAGAAAGATAGGCGTGTCTTCAGGCAGTGTCTTACTGTTCTCTCGCCATGACAAAACACCATGACCAATTCAACTTAAAGAAGAAGCATTTAAGCCGGGCGGTGGTGGTGCACGCCTTTAATCCCAGCACTTGGGAGGCAGAGGCAGGTGGATCTCTGTGAGTTCGAAACCAACCTGGTCTACAAGAGCTAGTTCCAGGACAGACTCCAAAGCCACAGAGAAACCCTGTCTCGAAAAACCAAAAAAAAGAAAAGAAAAGAAAAGAAAAGAAAGAAAGAAAGAAAAGAAAAGAAAAGAAGAAGAAGCATTTAATTGGAGACTTACTTGCAGTTTCCAAGGGTTAGTTCACTATTATCATGGTGGGGAGGGCAGTGGCAGGCAGGTGTGGTACTAGAGTAATAGCTGAGGGCCCTGATCTCAAAGAAGGAAGCAGAGAGAGAAAGACTGGGCTCGGTGTGGACTTTTGAAACCTCAGAGCCCATCAACAGTGACACACCACCTCCAACAAGGCCACACCTCCTAATCTTCCTCAAACAGTTCCACTCTCTGGTGAGCAAACATTCAACTAGATTAGCCTCTGGGGGCCATTCTTATTCCACATATACAGGTGATATGAGCTTTGAGACCCAAAATTGGTGAGCAGGATTTTCAGGATCTAGAAACAATAAGACCAATTCCATCACTACCAGATATACATATTAAGCTGGCCCGCTGGGGTCCTCCATACCTGGGGAGCACCAATAAAACCCACCCCTGAGGAACTCCCTCAAAAAGAAATTGTTAGGAAACCATTTTAATTATAAGTCTGGGGCAGGGGTGGCACATGCCTTTAATCCCAGCACTTGGGTGACAGAGGCAGGCAGATCTCTGAGTTTGAAGCCAGCCTGGTCTACTAAGTAAATTCCTGAACAGCCAGGGCTACACAAAGAAACCCTGTCTCAACAAAAAAGAAAAAGATAATTATAGGTCTTTCTCTACAGAGGCCTGCAGGACATGTGAGCACCAACAGACTACAGTCTCTGCCCCCTCCAGCAGGTTGGAAAGGCTCCTGGAGGTGACACATAGAAGGCTTGAATGTGAGCTGCAGGAGACCACCTCCAGAGCTTGTTAAAACAAGTGACTGGACCCTACCCCAACACCCCTAATTCACCAAATCTGTGCGGGGCAGATAACCTTCGTTTCTGATAAGTTCCTGGAGGTGCCAAGGACCCACACTTTCCAGAGTGCTTTAGTATAGAAATAAATGCCAGGGCCCTGCTCCCAGGCTAGCCTGGCCAGGCACAGGAAGGTTCTAGGAGCATGGAGCTTAGGGACAAGATCCGGCCTTTTTTGGCCTGCTGGTGCCGAAGCCAGGCTCTGACTTTTGCTCCATTCATGTTCCAGAGCCTAGACTGGTAACAGCTACAGTAGGAAGACTGCTCAGAAAAGCCTCCACACCCCCCTTTCTGATCTCATATTGAACTCATGGTCTTTTTCTCTCCGCAACAGAGAAAACCAGTGTATATTAGCCAAAATGCCCTGCACCAGAGGAATTTCGATTTCAGATTTTGAAAACAGTATAACATTTACATAAATATTATCATTTATCTTGGGGATGGAATCCAGGTCTAAACATGAACTCATTTGTTTCATATACACCTTACAAAACAGCCTGAAGATAACTTTGTACAATATTTCATTAATTTTTAATTAGCATACAAAAGTGATGCATTTCCTCATGGTGTCTTCAGGTGTGTGGCACACTTTATTCACATTTACCCCACTCCTCACTGCTCCCTAGCCGCCTCTGGCTGGCTCCCGAAGTCCTGGTCTCCTGTTCTCAGAGACCATGTAGAGTTACTTCCTCCTGTGCTCCTTACCCTCCTCTCTCATGTTCCCCTTTCTAGTTTCATGACCTACAGACACACACACACACACACACCACAACACAAACCACAATCACAAGCACACACATCTGTATATAGTTTTTCTATAGATAAGATAAAAGCTGCAATATTTGGGAGTTTGACTTATTTTGTGTAATGTAATGCTTTCTGGTTCTACGCATTTTCCTGCAAATGTCATGGCTGAATAAAATTCTATTGTATATGTATAAAAGCAACCCATTCCTCTATTGATGGACATATAGACTGGAACCACTGGCTGGTTATATTACAAATTTTCTAAGAATTTTGTGTATGCAACTATTTCATGATACGGAATTTTCTATTTGTGGGATTGTGTCAGTACCCAAGCTGCTGTGGAGTTTGGAGTATTCCAGCTTTGGGGTTTTCAGAGCAAAGATGTTAAACCTGTGACTGTAATCGTAGCAGAGGTACCAAGCGCTGGACTGGGCAAACTGTGCAGGAGAGCTGGCCAATTACTCACCGTAACCTCTGACACAGACAGGTGATCCCCATTTTAAAGATGTGGAAGCCGGGGCCAGAAAGATGCTGTACGAGCAAGGGGACCTGAGTTCAGGCTTTCCGGATCTCACAGAAAAGCTGGGCATGGCTGTGTGTGCCTATAAGCCCCGCACTGGGGAAACAGGAACCGGTGGGTCCTGGAAGTTCACTGAACAGCAAGTTTAGCCAAAATAGTGAGCCTTGGGTTGAAAGAGAGATGCTATCTCAAACAATAAGATGGGGAGTGATAGAGGAAGACATCTGACATGGCAAGGTACATGCATCCACAGATATGTGCACATACAGAAAACACAAAAATATTTGGAAAATGATTTTGATGCTCAGACATGGAGGACACACAACTCCATGGGATGCTGTCAGGACACACACCTAAGCTTTCCTCCCCTCTGCTTGTTGGTTGATTCCATTTGTCTGCAAAGTGCCAATGATCTAAATCAGGGGGACCCACTGGGTCTGGAGTCAACACTCTCTGGGCTAGGTGAGGGTAGGCAGAAGCGCAGATCTCAGCAGAAGCCACAGGGTCTCTCAAAACAGCAAAAACTGACCAGCTACCAGACGGAATGAACAGATCAGTAGGTGACTAGCCAAGGATTCCCCACAGCTAGCAGCCTAAGACTGCAGTGTCATGCCAAACTGCCTTTAAATCTTGGCCCCTGCTAACCAAGCTCATTCATCCCAATACACATACATTGCCTCTCAACAAAAACAGGGCCCTAATTCTACCTTTACAGAATGACCATTAAGGGAAATGGAATAGGATAGATCTGTCATCTAGAATGTGCTAAGAGAACGGGCCTCTTCCTCCGCACTCCCTTCTGTGGGCCACCTCCATCATCTCTTACAATGCAGCCTCTCTTGAGATCTTGCAACCTGAGAAGATGAGGCTGAAGAGCTGCACATGGTTGCTGGAGTCTGGAGACATTATTTCCAGCCGCTGGAACATTTAGCCGAAGGTTCCTGGCTCTCCAGCTCAACTGGTAACCAGGGCAACCAGATGGTCATGCCCTGATGCCAGGCAGGTCCTCGCCTTGGATGATCTCTTATGGTAAACAGAGGCAGAAGGCATGAGAAGACCTTTGGGTACTCTGGAGATCTCAATTGAGTGGGGAGGAGGGGAATTTAGGAACTGATAATGGAAAGAACATTGACCTTGAACTCATGTTTGTGTGGGTCATTGTCTCCATTCTGTCCTGCCCCTTAATATTGTGACTTTGGACAAATTCTATAACTCTCTTGAAGAAGTCAGAATCAGAATCAATAATCCTTACTTTAGTTCTGTTGTAAAGATGAAATGAAGGTATGTCTTAGGACCATGGAACAGTTACTCTTTGCAAAGTTCATCTCACATTCTAGACACACACACACACCTGATTTCCCAGAGCTTTACAGTGCAGTGAGGGATGCATCAGTCCACAGCTAAGCAAATAAATCATAGTTGGAAATGCTATAGAGGTGTTCAAAAATGGACAGTGTGAGGCACAGACCAAGGATGTCTGGAGTCTGTTCCCTCTCTGTCCCTCTGTTACTAACCATGGCCAAGCCACACAACTCCCAAGTATGATGTGTGCAGCCCATCCCGAACGTGATAGCCTCTGTATTTGGTTTCTAGGAGAGCAGCACCCTCAGCTGAATTCTCAGTGGACAGGACACGCCACTTAATGTCCTTCTTGACCATGATGGGCCCTAGTCCTGATTGGAATGTGGGCCTATCTGCAGAGGATCTGTGCACCAAGGAGTGTGGCTGGGTCCAGAAAGTGGTGCAGGACCTGATTCCCTGGGACGCTGGCACTGACAGCGGGGTGACCTATGAGGTAGGTGTGTGCCCACAGCAGAAGAAAAAACTCCTTAGCAACCTCTTCTGGTCTTCCCTAATCTAGGTGTCTAGGGTGTGACTCAGCTATGTCCTAAAAGTCCCCTGTGGCCAACATTGTTCTGTGTGCCAACTCCATTAAAGTCTGGAGCCATCACAAGGCCTGGGAGGTGGCTACGTGGTTAAGAGCACTAATTGTTGTTAATAGGACAAGTTCAGTTCCCAGCCCCTGCAAGGCAGCTAACAAGCATCTGTAACTCCAGTTCCGGAGGATCTCACCCCCTCTTCTAACATCCATCCATGGGCACCAGGCACACATACAAGTATGCAGACAAACAAAACAAAATAAAATAAAACTTTAACATGTAAAATAAATAAATCTTTTAAAAAGATATTTTTAAAGTCTTGAGCCATCAGAAAACCGGTAAGAGAGGGACAGGCAGACAGCTACTTCAGTGACGTTCTTGCTAGGCAAGCAGGAAGGAGTCAGTTCCCCAGAATGTAGGTTAAAAAGTCAGGCAGGGTGGCTCATGTTTGTCATCCTAGTGCTGGGGAGGAGAAAACAGGTGGATCCTGGAGCTTGCTGCCTGCCATACTCAACATTCTATCTGTAATCTGGGGCTGCCTTCTCACAGCAATGACAGAACTGAGGAGTCATCAGACACAGTGTGACTCACATCTGACCAGACACGAGAACAGTTCCCTGCCTGGTCCAGCAGAAAAAGCCTTGGATCCAGGTCAAGCTGGCTCAGCCACTTCTAAGCTTGGATGACCTCTTTGGCACTTGGCTCCTCCAGCTGGCCACAAACTTCTGGTGTGCGTGGAAGCTTCTAAGATAGGGCTATGGATTTCCAAGCACAGGGTCTACACAAGTGATATTCCATGAATATAATCATACCTTTTTAAAGATTTGTTTTATGTGAGCAAGTGATCTAGCTGCATGTACACCTTTACACCAGAAGAGGGCATCAGATCCCACGACAGATGGTTGTGAGCCACCATGTGACTGCTGGGAATTGAACTAAGGACCTCTGGAAGTGCAGTCAGTGCTCTTAACCACTGAGCCATCTCTCCAGCCCTGGTTACACTTCTTAAATTCCAACCAGAGCATGCTATTTAATCCCCACAATCACACACACACACACACACACACACACACACACATGCACGTGTGCACACACAAAGGTCCTAGCAGAGTTTTTGTTCTGATCTCAATAAACAAATTGCTCTGAGGTTTTCCCATTGTATTTCCCACACTGTCTGTTTTATTCCTGCAGTCACCAAACAAGCCCACAATTCCTCAGGAAAAAATTCGACCCCTGACCAGTCTGGACCATCCTCAGAGTCCTTTCTATGACCCAGAAGGTGGGTCCATCACACAAGTGGCCAGAGTTGTCATCGAGAGAATCGCCCGGAAGGTACCATGAGGAGGGTCATTGTAGTACTGGTGTCTCTGGCAGGAAGCAGCTCTGGATATGGGATTTCTGGGCCTTCTGAAGTTTCAAGCATGAAAATTATCTTTTAGAGTGAAGCCAGGTTCAAATGAATGATTTGATACAAGCAGATTAGTTTATCATAAGTTCTACAGTAGGTTGCTAATGTCTGTCATGGTCAGGATATCTGTTTAGTCAATGCTTTTTTTCTTGCATTTCTTCTCACTTAAGCCGTAAGTTCTGTTAGCCCAGAACTCCACTATCACATGGGGTTTGTGCCAAGGAAACATTAGAATTAGGTATTCCAGCTCTCCCTTGAACATTCTCTTTCCTTGACTGTATACTTTCCATTTCTTTTGCAGGGAGAACAATGCAACATTGTACCTGACAATGTGGATGATATTGTAGCTGACCTGGCTCCAGAAGAGAAAGATGAAGGTATGCTGGTCTCCTCTGTTGCAGGTGGCAACATAAACTGACACAGAGTTCCCATCTCTGAAGTAATCAGGATGCCTGGAGGCAGGGGGAACTCGGGTGTCTAAGCATGTGCTTAGCATGTGCCAATCCCTAGTTCCTATTTCCAGCATCCTAGCCAAAGAAAAGACTAAAATCCAAGGCCAACATTAGGCACCAATATAAGGCAATTGGTGGAGGAGTGACATTGGAACAAGTATTAACATTAGTTCTCTATGGTGGCCATGGAGACGGCATTTGGTGGGTTTCCCAGTATCCAGATTGCTGTCTGCTTTGATGCTTGTTCTGCCTTGCTTGTAAGGCGGAGACAAGTCCGTCTCCCTATCATCAAGGACAAAGTCCAGGCCCGACAATCAGGAGAGAAAGGCAGAGCCTTGGTTTTTAAGTTTCCTCAGGGAACCTAGACTTCATGAGTCTGTAACCTTGACAAGAAGTCAACCTTCCCATCTCTCTTCCCTCAACTATGAGATGGGTGTGATAACAGATGCTGCCTCAGAGAAAATGAAAATCAACAGGCTCAGTTAAGTAAGGTTCTTAGGATGCCAGCACGGGGCAAGTGCCTGGGGGGAGCTGACACCTGTGGGTGGAGCCAATGGAAAGGTGAAGCTCCAAAAGAGCTGTGAGCTTCTCAAAACTGCCCATGAAATGCCCACATGCCAAACCAGGCGGTGTTGGGAAGATACACACGTACAGAAGGATCTTACAGGAAGAGAGTAATCCCTAGTCATTAGATATTTACCAGCAAAATGCTGGAAGGTCATTTTCTTTCCTTTTTTTTTTTAAAAAAAAATATTTATGTGTATTGGTGTTTTGCCTACATGCATGTCTGTGTGAGGGTGTCAGATCCCCTGAAACTGGAGTTCCTGACAGTTGTGACCTGCCATGTGGGAATTGAACCCAGGTCCTCTGGAAGGGCAGCCTGTGCCCTTAATTGCTGAGCCATCTCTCCAGCCCCTGGAACATATTTTTTTCAAGGGAAGAAAATGTCTGCTTCTGTCCCTAGAACACACAGATAAGCCTTTATGCAGAGAGCAGCCATGGTTTCCACAGGCTCCCAGGGAAAACATGACAAACACTCTTTGCAGATGACACCCCTGAAACCTGCATCTACTCCAACTGGTCTCCATGGTCGGCCTGCAGCTCCTCCACCTGTGAAAAGGGCAAGCGGATGCGGCAACGCATGCTGAAGGCGCAGCTGGACCTCAGTGTCCCCTGTCCTGACACCCAGGACTTTCAGCCCTGCATGGGCCCTGGCTGCAGCGATGAAGGTAAGGTAAGGTCTAGGCCAGCTGGAGGAGACTGGGAAGAGAGGCCTACCTGGCAACATGGGTCCCTTCCGCCATGACGGGCAGTGTTCCCAGACTGGCATCATTGTCAATCATCATCATTGCTCCAACCAGAGCAAAAGCCTCCTACAGCTTCGTGAGGCCTCTGAACACACAACCCATCATATAACAGATTTCTGAGACTCACCCTTCTTTCTTCATGTGTTACTTGTATGTCACCTAGACCAAAATGCCTGTCAGGACATTAGGGGAAGGGATTTGTTGGAGTCCGAGGATTTAGTCCATGGTTGCTTGACCTCATGTACGTCATGGCACCCCAGTAAAATATGATAGGAGAGTGATATACTTTCTCTAGCTAGACCCTACTTCCTAAAGTCTCCCCAATACTCCCAACCACCACAAGATACTGTTAGAAGTAAGTTTGGGGTCACAAAAGAAAGAGACCACCATTCTGACTGAAGGGTCAGGACAATGGCAAGCTTTACTCTTGCTCCAGAGGGTGTGTTCAGGGAGAGGGAACACGCGGCCAGGAGGTGCATTTAGTTTTTATTCTAACTCAGGTGATGGCTGTGTCTTTTCCTCACTGGCTAGGGTCCAATCTCACAATCGTATTCGGTCGGCTAGTCTGAAAAGAATTGGTACGTAGGAAATAGCAGAGGGAGTGAGGGGTCACTGGAGGTGAGGGGTCACTGGAGGTGAGGGGTCACTGCTCCAAAGGAAGAGGGTTCCTTCTCCAGGCCATCAAATTCCTAGGATAGAGCAGTGGGCCTCACCATATAGCCCAGGCCAGCCTAGAGCTCACTCTGTAGCTTCATGAGGGTCAGAAACTCATGACCCCCTCCCTCTGCAACTGGAGTCTGAGATTACTGGGCTTCCAAATGCTTTTAAGTAATTGCCATTCCTGGCCCCTCTTCTGAACCCCGCCCGAGCCTTACACAGAGCGCTTGTTTCACATAGGGGCCTTCCAGCCCTTTGCTTACTTTCTCAGCTGGAAACTGCTCAAAGGTCAGGCTTGCTCTCTGCAAGTCTGCGAAACCTATGTCACTACATATAGCTTTGAAGATTGCAGGACAATGATTGCGGGGCCAAGGGCAAAGGGCAGCTGCCTGCTTCTGCGTGACTCTTTCTGCCTGTACAGGCCTATGCTGCTTCCTATTCTTATTCTGAGGAGGGCTAGACAGACTAAACTTATTCTGTGGCAGGGCCATTCAGGCTGGAATGGTGCCTGGCACAAAGAAAAGCAATTCCAAGCAGGGGCTAGCTAAAACAGTACAATCTCCTGCACGCCACTTCCCAGCTTTTCCTCAAATAGGGCACCATGGAGAAGAACAAACCCTGCTAAAGACAAGCGTACAAAGAGACAGAAGAAATTCACTGTCAACCCTGAGGCTCCTTTGAGGGTACACGAGCTAGGCAGCTAATGCCAATAGTGGCGCTGAAGTCTCTAAGAATAGCCTAAGACTCCTCCACAGGAAAGCTGCCACTATTATATCAGGCAGGCGGCCCCAGGAGGTACGGCAGTACTAAATTGCTGGACCTGGACCTTTTCCTTGGACCTGGAGCACCTGCTCCACTCCTTAAAGGCCTCTCCTCCCAGAGCCAGAGTTCTTCTGTACCAACCCCAGGTTCTTTTCTGCCCCTCCTGAGCATGCTCAGTGTGTTGCAGATGGCTCCACTTGTACCATGTCCGAGTGGATCACCTGGTCGCCCTGCAGCATCTCATGTGGCATGGGCATGAGGTCCCGGGAAAGGTACGTGAAGCAGTTCCCAGAAGACGGCTCGGTGTGCACACTGCCCACGGAAGAGACAGAGAAGTGCACAGTTAACGAGGAGTGCTGTGAGTGGGGGGTGCCCTTAGGTGGGTGGAGCAAGCAGGCAGGCGGACCCCTGCACAAACTGCACAACTCCCAACTGTATGGACTCCCCCAGCTCCTAGCAGCTGCCTGGTGACTGAGTGGGGCGAATGGGATGACTGCAGCGCCACCTGTGGGATGGGCATGAAGAAGCGGCACCGTATGGTCAAGATGAGCCCCGCAGATGGCTCCATGTGCAAGGCTGAGACTTCGCAGGCGGAGAAATGCATGATGCCTGAGTGCCGTGAGTGGGTATGGGGAGGGCTTTGGGCAGCGAGCAGCAAAGGGACAAGAGACACCCAAGTGTTCCCCGACTAGGTGGATGAACCAAGAGAAAGCAGGGTCTGGTCTTGTAAGGCACTGTCAGGAAGGAGCAAGAGGAACCGAGGTGTACCGGGTATTCCATGAACTAGATCCAGACAGACTCCTTGGGGGTGGGGGTGTTCTATGCACACTGGTGGCTTCTGGATAGAATTCACTTGCCGCTGTGTTCTCTAGAAGCATTTCCCTTGGGGCAATGGAAAAGGATTTTTGTTTGTGGGGTTGAGACAGGGTCTCATGCCTGACTGGCCTGGAACTGGCTAGGTAGACCAGGTTTGCATTGAAGTCATAGAAATCCCACTGCCTCTGCCTCCCACGTGCTGAGATTAAAAATGTGCATGACTATGGCCAGCAAATCTGTTTTATGATGGCCTTGTTAGGTGTCATAAGGCACAACTATGCCCACTCTATGTGCAAATGCAGGAGTATTCACATGTACACACGAGCATACACACACACACACACACACACACACACACACACTCTAGGGACTTCAGTTCAGACAAGCAAAACTGCAGCACTGAGCCAGTTCCTGTCTGGGGCATCATCCAGTGAGGTGTGCTCTTAGAGAGGCCCTATTAAATCTATAGATTTAATTAAATTTTGTGACTCCATTAAATTAGTGATGTCTCTATTGAGAACCAGCTGAGCCACTTCCTGCCTGAGAGCTACTTCCTGCTCCAGGCTGTCCACTCTGAACCTAGGGTCCAATTCCATTCTATTCCAGTGGCCAGTGCAGGTGGGGGTTTTATAGACCAAAAACAACAAAAAGTGCCTGTTCTCAGTGCCAATCTCGGCTCTTGACCTAGACACCATCCCGTGCTTGCTGTCCCCCTGGTCCGAGTGGAGCGACTGTAGCGTCACCTGTGGGAAGGGCATGCGGACCCGCCAGCGGATGCTCAAGTCTCTGGCAGAGCTGGGCGACTGTAACGAGGAACTGGAGCAGGTGGAGAAATGCATGCTGCCAGAATGCCGTAAGTCCCAGGTCCTGGAGCCCACCCCTTGCCGCCTCCTCAATTCTTGGTCCAGTGAGCCCCCCAACTAGCTACGTGCTAAGATAGCTAAGTGATAAATCACTTTGTGTACAAGCGTGGGGACCAGGCTTTGGATCCCAAGAACCCACATAAAAGCCCAGCAGGCACACTGGCTAGCTAGACCAGCCAAGTCAGTGACCTATAGGTTCAAAAAGAGACCCTCTCTCAGTAAATACAGTGGAGAACAATGGAGAAAACACCAGAAATCATGTTTGTTCTTAAGACATGCCTGTGCATACACACGCGCGCACACACACACACGCAAAAGGATGCAGACTGTTAAGATCCTATAGTGAGACTAATTTGTCTGGGAGAAAGAGTGGAGTTTGGATCTGTGTTGGCAGAAACACTTCAATTTCATTGTTGTCTGCAAAACACACAGAATGGCTGTGAAGACTAAACAGGAGATGGACACTTATGCTGTAGCACACCCAGTCCTTGTCCTCCCCTGCCCCACTTAGCAGCTTGCCTGACCAGGAACTTTGTGAACCTTTCGATTCCACCCCAGTACCATAGGATCACTTTATTTACCTGTGACTGGAGGCTAGCCATTAAGCCAATACTCCACAAGGCTGGTAAGAAAGGAAGAGTCAGGTTCTCAAAAACATCTGCCCACATCTGCCTCTGAAATTTGTGTAGTCAATATTGCTGACTTTATTCCTGTTTCCCAGTCCATACAGCAACAAAACACTTCTCAGGCTACTGTGAGGCCCAAAGCCAGCTCCTGGCACTAAGTGTGAGCAGGTGCAGGCGCCTATCAATGGCCTCAGCAGCCTTGGGTTTTTACTACCCATAGATAGTACACAGCCACCTCAATGACTGGGCTCTAGAGCCTTCATCTAATGGTGACGGTCATCAATTCAAACAAGTGTTTATATCCACAGGGTCTATTCGAGGGGATCAGGAAATGAACATCCACAGGGTAATGCTGAGAGCAAACAGCTCATTTAGTCCTCAGAGCCTAATTTAACAAAATTACAATTATCCCCATTTGGCAGACAAGCTCCTTCAGGGGAAGGGGCCAGAAAACACTTAGTCGAAGAGTGTAGAATCATTTGCCTCCTTGGACACATCTTGAAAAATCAGACCAAAATGCTATTTCCCCTCACACTGTGAGGTGCTTGCTCAGTAAGAATGCTAGATCTTTTATGATAAACCCTAAAACACCTTTTGCACTTGACTTTGTAGAACTTCCCTGTATTTTTGTTTTGTTTTGTTTTTGTTTTTGTTTTTCGAGACAGGGTTTCTCTGCAGCTTTGGAGCCAGTCCTGGAACTAGCTCTTGTAGACCAAGCTGGTCTCGAACTCACAGAGATCTGCCTGCCTCTGCCTCCCAAGTGCTGCGATTAAAGGCGTGCACCACCACCGCCCGGCTTTGGGCTCCTGTATTTTACACAAACCACCACATGCAGGGGGCAGGTGAGATGCAGAATAAGAAAAGCTGTATAGACAGATTGAGAAAGCCCTAAGCATGGGTTCATGTAGGCAAGCCACCTGCAACCTTGTTCTCTCCAAAGGCTATGAAGTGGGTGGCCACTCACTGAAGACCACTATGGCTCCCCTGAGGAAATCTAGGTTCCTTGAGACTGTGGGGGACCGGTCAGTGCCACTAGACGCTGACATGATTATTCCAGGAAGTCACAGGGCAAGGCATGAGCTTACAAAAACACCTTTGATGTCCCCCATCCCCTTAAATCACAGTGGAGCCAGAATGAGAAGAGCATAGGGTCATGATCTGCCAACAGCACTGCCCCCTACTGCTCACTGACTATATGCTCCAGATAATGCCATTGCTGCCAGAACCCAGTTTCTTCTGATTGGCAACATGATTGAGACGGTCAAAGGGGACATACTCAACTACTGTTTCACACCTGTCTCTATCTTGCTAGCCATTGACTGTGAACTCAGCGAGTGGTCCCAGTGGTCTGAATGTAACAAGTCATGCGGGAAGGGCCATATGATCCGAACCCGGACAATCCAAATGGAACCTCAGTTTGGGGGTGTACCCTGCCCAGAGACTGTGCAACGCAAGAAGTGCCGCGCCAGGAAATGCCTTCGCAACCCATCAGTCCAGAAGCTGCGCTGGAGGGAGGCCCGAGAGAGCAGGCGCAGTGAACAACTGAGGGAGGAGTCAGAGGGAGAGCAGTTCCCAGGTACAGTTCCCTGAAGGCCAGGGTGGGTGGGGCTGCTCTGGGCTCAGACCAATTCCCAAATACCAAGAAAGCATAATTTATACAGAAAAGATTGGGTGAATATTTGTAGATATGTATGTATGATAATTAGCTGTCAAAATAGATTTTTCAAGCAAAGAGCCTTTAGAAATGGTCCACTGTTCTTTCTTTGCATTTGTAAAACACCTTGCTCACAATCAGCTATGACTAACCAACCCCATTTGTTCCTGCATAAAGGGAAAATGACGGCACAGATGCATGAGAGAGCCCTGATTGTTTAGGAAAATCTTTATGGCTCATCAGATCAAACCATCCCTTTAAGTGTAGGGCAAGTCTATCCTGGCCAGTGGTTTTTCAGTTTAATGTTAACCACAAAGCACATTTGGATTTATTTCTTCAAGCTGATGTGGAGCCAGGCAGTCACCTAAGTGGTAAACACTCCAACAGAACAATGAACCAAGAGCAAAGGAAGCCAGAGAATGGGCACAGAACAAACTGGAATTTGAGGAAATGCAGGATGGAGAAAGGTAGTCTTAAGGAGTTTTTAGGAGCTTGCCATATGATAAGCATACATACAGATAAAAATAAACTAGAAACATAAACCTATTCTTTAAAATCACCATCACCCCTGGGCTAGAGAGATGGGTACTCTTTCAGAGACCCAAGTATAGTTCCCAGCACCCAAATGGTGGCGCACAACATTCTGTAACTCCAGTACCAGGATCTGATGCCCTCTTCTGGCCTCCACAGACATGTGTATGCATAAGATTAAAAAAAATAAAGAATAATAATAACCCCAACATGGAACAGCACTGCTGAAGGAGCTGGTCCAAACCAAGAAAGCCAAATGATTGACAGGCTAACAGAATGACGAGTTAAGGCAATCCATGGTTAAGTCCTGGGCACAGACCATTAACCATTCTTTAAATTCCCTGGAGGCAAACATGGCAGCCATGTAAAAGTGACTGTCCAGTGGATCTTCCTTAATACAGTCCACCTCCCCTCTAATGAGCAAGAAGAGTGCAGGCCTTTAATTTCTGCACTTGAGCAAAGCTAGTTCTAGTACATCAAAGGCTAAAAAGGGAGGCAGGGGGAGAGGGAGGCATGGAAGGAGGGAAGCAGGGAGGGAGGGAGGAAAGGAGGGAAATGAGATGTATGAAGGGCTACTGATGTGTGCAGACAAGAGAACCCCTGTCTCCCGAGTGCTATGGACGTATGCAAACAAGGACCTTATCGCCGGTGGACAGAGGGATTCCTTTGAGGAAGGCATGTTCATTTCATAGGAAGAAGAAAAGAATTCTTCATTTGACTTAGTATTGGGTAGGCTGAGACCTTGGGCAAGGAGGCTCACGAAGTAGTTCAGTGCTCCGGGCTGGTCACCATTTACAAGTCGGTACTTTAAACAAACCTTTAGCCATGACCCTGCAGCACAGAGGCCAGCTGGCGTGGTTTCACTCTTCTGAGGTTTGGCTGTGTTGGACTCATTCTCGTTTGCACAGCCACAATCAAGAGGGGCTGGAAGAACAACCCCAGTCTCACCTGCTTTTCTGGGACCTCTTACCACAGGGTCCCTCGAATGAGGTCACCCAGACATGCTCACCCCTAAGTTGTTTTCAGGCACAATTTTTTGTTCATATCCCATTAGCCAAAGCAAGCCAAGCCTAGGCTCAAGGGGTGGGAAACACTCTGACCTTCAACAGGAAGCAATCAGGACATTAATGGCCATAGCTTTTGCAACCCACCATATATGAGCTAGCAATCCCTAATACAGTCAGTAGGCACTCATTAATCCAACCACTCATTACGTAGAGAAGCAGAGAGCAGCAGACAACTCATGGACAGTCCTGCTGGAAGTTACTGCTCGCATTCTGCCGGCCTAACCGTGTATCCTCACTCTTTCAGGCTGTCGGATGCGCCCCTGGACAGCCTGGTCAGAATGCACCAAACTGTGTGGAGGCGGGATTCAAGAGCGTTACATGACTGTGAAGAAGAGGTTCAAAAGCTCCCAGTTTACCAGCTGCAAAGACAAGAAGGAGATCAGAGCGTGCAACGTGCACCCTTGTTAGCAGGGGTACAATCCCCCAGGGCTGCATCTCAGATTCCAGTCACCAATAAGGTTTGGTGGTTTGTTTGCTTGTTTACGATGAGTTAAATTGTGTCCACTAGTTTTCATTTTTATGGTGTGGTTTGCCCAGTAGTCTTATGGATGCCAAGGGACATCCTGTCTGAATATGTCTTGGTGAGTGCAGGCCAAGTGGGGCACCCCTGTCCTCAGGCAGCCCTCCTCCTACACTGAAGTGAGTAGTATTGGTTCACCTTGTACTAAACTGAAATGTGTCCCTCTGGAGCATCCCCCTGGCTAAGCAGGACAGAGACCCTGGCCACATCCACAAGGAGAAGCAACCAGCATGCAGGAGACACCCATCAGATGCAAAGGACAGATTCCCCTTTCTCGCCTTTGGCCTGCGACTCCTGCAGAAGCCATTTCTCTTTTCATTTAGCGCAACTCCAGGTATCTTGGTAAAGCGTCCTCGCACACACACGAGTTCTCCAGGCCCTCGAGGAAAAGCAGGAAGGCGGGGTGGCTTTTATTCTACAAACCTGACACTGGTTTGTGACACCACAAAAGCAGCAGGTGATGGTGGCTGCTTTATTTAACTGTAGGCGGTGATAAAGGAAGTGAGGCATAAACTACTTTCCCTTGGGTTTCGATTGCTGGTGCCAGGGCATTACCCTTTTCTCAACAGATTCCTCTTTGGACCAATGGAGACAGTAAACTGGATAGTAGTCCTAAATGTGACTTAAACTCTTCTTACAGATCCAGACCTTTAGGCTTCCCAGACTTCCTTAAAATGAAGCATTTCAGCTCTGAGAACTACCTGCTAAGTTTGCCAGGAAGCCCCCATGTCAATTCCTCAACAAAAATACTGTCTTCTCTACTTATTAAGTCCCTGATAGTTTATAGTTAGAGAGGAGAGAGACAACCTATTCCCATGATTAAGACACAAACCTAGAGGTTTATTCAGTCACGCCTGTGCCTCACTTCTGGACCAGGGCCCTGTTCCCCGTGGACAGTCCAAAGGAAGGCCAGGGGTTTCCACTGACATCCCAGCCATCAGCAGCGCGTTGAACCCATGCCTAACAACCAACAAGCAGAAAACAGGGACATTTGTCTCTGTTGTGAGCTCATCAGCAGGTTCTGCTCATGCATCTGTTAAACTATCTTCACATTCTTTTGCAAGTCTGTGTTTATTACCGCGTCGTCCAAATACATACTGTGGGCAAGATGCACACAGTACTTTGAGTATACTACTTTAAGAATCTGCATTAAAGACATCAGGATTATTTCCAGCCACATCTATGTACAACCCCCAAATATGTATTTTCCTTAACACAAGAGCGTTTGTTCAATAAAAAATAAATAAATAAAAAATAAACCTCACTGGGTCTGTCTTTGTTTTTAAGCCATTAAGTGGTTGAAGGTTTGGGTCTTTTTTCAGTTTGTTACCAAGTTCATTTTCAGGAAAAGATGGGGTGTCTGTCCCCTCTAGGTGGGCCACTGACACCATACCCCTTGGCTATCTGAAGCTTGGATTATTTCCAACATTATTTTTAGATATTTTAATGAACTGCTTTCTCCTTCAAAGGAATAGAATACAAAGAAATGAGAGGCTTAAAATTCTACTGGGGACCCTCAACCCCCCGCAAAAAAAAAAAAGGTCCATCTGCCCTGCCTACTTCTGTAACATCCTCCAAGCAGCCTCAGTCCTTCAGAGGGCGGCAGGCTTCTCTAGCATATCCTCTTTTCTGATCCCAGTCGGGGATAATTTTCATCCTGATTTGGAAGACTTTTTAAAAACCAGAAAACTGGCTGATAGCCAAGAAGAGACTGAGAAACACGTTTTGTTTTGCAATGGGGAATCTGTAATGTCAAATCTCTTTCTTACCGAAGTCTTATGTTAGGTGGTTGTCATTTTTCCCAGCTAATCAATCATTTTGGAAATTAAGATGTTTTTAACTACAAATGCAATCTGTTTGGACTCCCACTTGGGCTAATAAAAGAGAACCCACATTGTAAGAAGTTCAGAGCTCTGCTTCCCAATCAGAGATTGGGTCAATCTCCTGTCACCATGCCAATGTGGTATTTTTGTTTTTGTGGTGTTTTTGGTTTTGGTTTTCGTGACAGGATTTCTCTATGTAGCGCTAGCTATTCTGGAACTTGCTTTGTAGACCAGCCTTGCCTCAAACTCACAGAGATCTGCCTGCCTCTGCCTCCCACAACCACTGGGCTTGCCCAATGTGCTTTATCTGAGGAAATCTGCTCTAGCGAATGAGACTAAACCCTGGGCTCCTTTGGACTCCCAAGTGAAAAGCTTGCCAAGAATGCGGGCTGTGCTCTCATTTGCGCTGGAGCTCCTGAACGCGCTTTCAGCATCCTCGAGGGCAGCAAGCAACAGGAAAGCGCACACTGCAGGCCTCCGGCACCCTGGAACCCCGTCACACCCTATCCGTAGTAACTGTGTGCCTGTGTCAACACATTCCCTCTGTCACAGTATCTCTGTTCCCAGCTTTCACTAAGCCTCCATGTTTCAGACAATAAAAAGTAAAAACAAAATCCGGGATCACACATAGTAGAAGCTGTATTCCCAACATTAGAGAGGCCATTCCAAGTCAGCAAAGCCTACCTCAAAAATAAATGAATGAATGAACGAATAAATAGCTTGTTGGATCCCGAGAACTTAGTCGCATGGTCCTCAGCAGACATTTCACGACAGTCTGACCCGGAGTTTTTAAAGCCCAGCTTTAGAAATTCTGTAACGTTGAGTTAAACTGCAAAGAAGTCCCATATTTACACCCTAAAGAAATGCATCCTACTACCCAAGCAAGACCAAACCATAAACGTTTAATTTCTTCTTAAAACTCAGAACAAAGAAAGACAGCCATTTCCTCCACGTTGCTATTTGGAACTGATTTCAATACCCCCATTCTTCTGGTTCTTCATGCTGCCCAAAGTAGACAGAAGGAAAATAAATCCCCTTTGAAAATGATTGGAATTCAGTAACAAATTATAAATAGCAGCTACATGTTAATTAGCATAGGGCTAATTCTAATTCTTCAATTTAAATCCCACGAAACTGAAAGCAAAAGATCTATATTAAAATGTCACATTTAAAGGAGGCACCTATTTCCAATCCCCCAGGGGCTCAGAGGCAGTGTATGTATCCAAGGGTGGAAGGGTTATAAAGGTGAAGCCCAGGGGATCTTGGTTCAAGCCACAGCCACACCTCTGCGCAGCTGTGACAGCTGGGCCCAGTCATTTCTGCTGTTCTGGTCTCAGGACTCACCGACTCACACCAAAGAGGTCTTCATTCTCACCTTCCGAGAGAACGGGTCTCACAATAACCACCTCTATTCCACCTGCCCCTACCTGCATCGTTAACCACTAAGTGCCCACCTTTGTGCTGCATCTGACGAGAGCTGACTTTTGGTCATCTGTAACTGAAAATGTCACGACAAATAAAATTTACATGCATAATTTCTAACGGTTATCATCAGACTGCACTGCAATTTCAGGCCATTTTCACTTAACATTCACGGTGTCTTCACATAAGATGGCATTCATTAACATCTCACAGTGCTCAAAATACCTCTCTCTAGCATACTGATTAGTAACAGGCTCATCGTTTAAGCCATTACATGCTTAGACAATTTTCCTTTACCTCAAGTAATTTTTAAGAATTAAAAGAAGAGCAGGGGCGGGTGAGATGGCTCAGTGGGTAAGGGCACATGCCACCAACCCTGATGACCTGACTACAGTCCCCAGGACCCATATGGTAGAAGAGAACCAACTCACACAAGCGTGTTGTCCTCTGACCTACACAGCATCCTGAGTGAATCTAACCTGGACTAATCAGCCTAGCCAGGACCTCAGAGGGGTCGCTTGGAAACACCATCTCCGGCCGCACATGCACCACTGCGGCCGGTGCCCTGCACCTCTGTGGCCAGAGCCCGTGCACCTCTGCGGCCGTTGCCCTGTACCACTGCAGTCGATGCTCTGCACCTTAACGGCAGGTGCCCGTGCACTACTGCGGCCGGTGCCCGACCTCTGCGGCCGGTGCCCTGTACCACTGCAGTCGATGCTCTGCACCTCAGCGACAGGTGCCCGTGCACTACTGCGGCCGATGCCCTGCACCACTGCGGCCGGTGCTGCTTGAAGCAGGACCTGCACTTTAATCACATTCACAAAGAAGATGCAGAAACAGAAACCACGTGCTGAGAAACCTTTACAGTAACTTAATCTTGCGGAGAAATCCAAAAGGATGTTTATTGGCCTAGCTCATTTCACTGCACTTAGTAAAAGTATGTCAGTCCACAGCATGGGGACCAAGATGTTTTAAATGGATTTAAGCCGCCCGGGAAGCACTGAACTATGATTCTCACAGAGGTCATTACCTGTCCCCTACTCCTTTTCCCTTCCCACCCCACCCTCTCTCCAGGATCTTCCGATGTAAACCACTATGACCTTGAACTAGTGATTCTCCTGCCCCAGTCTCCTGAAGGCTTGAATTATGGGCCTGCTCCAGCCTATATGGCCAAACTGTAGATTTCTAACTCAGACACTAAGTATCCAGATTTTAACAACTATTTCCCGCTCTGCATCCCTACCTTCCTCACTGACTACTTTGCACTGACTGGCTCTTACCACTCGTTTTGGTTTTCGAGACAGGGTTTCTCTGTGTAGCCCAGACTGTCCTGGAACTAGCTCTGTGGACCAGGCTGCAAACTCAGAGATCTGCCTGCCTCTGCCTCCTGACTGCTGGGATTAAAGGCGTACGCCACCACTGCCTGGCCTTATAGCTTATTCGCTAACAAAATATCCGCCCTCGACCCAGCTTTACCAAAGAACTTCCCCCAACAGCCTTTACTCGCTTCCTCCATTCCCTTAGCTGTCAATCACACTGCAATTCCTACCTGGTTTCCATAGTCTGAGAGCTCGAACAAAGCTAACCAAGTCTGGCTATTGATGGCTCCTCCCTCGCCACTCACAGCTTCTTACCATTACAGGCCTAGGCTTCCTTAAAATACAGGCTCTTGGACCAGGAAGTGTCTCAGCAAGCAAGCCTGAAGAACCCCCGGAGTTCAATCTCTGGAACCCATGTAAAAAGCCAGATGCAGTACTGCACATCTGTAAGCCCAGCACTCCAACAGCAGGAGAACTGCCCCAGAAGCTCAGGAGACAGCTACCCTAAGTGGACAGTGTAGAGACAGAAGTGAGACTCCACTGCAGTGAGGTGGAAGGCAAGAACCCACTCCTGGAAAGTAGTCCTCTGACTCGTGTGCGTGTGTGTGAGCATGATACACATGTGGGCACATGTGAGCATTGTACACATGTGGGCATGTGGGAGCATGATACACGTGTGAGAGCGTGGGAGCCAGGTACACGTGTGGGCGCATGTGAGCATGATACATGTTTCGGAGCGTGGGAGCAAGGTACATGTGTGGGCGTGTGTGAGCATGGTACATGTGTGGGTGCCTAAAATTACAAGCTTGTCTGTTTAGTCTCAGCCCCTTCCTCAGCTGCAATCCTTACCCTAACTTCTAGCTTATCTTGTATGACTGTCACACATTTCCATCACTACAGTCCCTTGTGTTCCTTATTTAATCACGGGACCATGACTGTTCTGTACACCCATGCTCAGTGTTTAAGAGTCTCACACGTTTCCAAGAGACACCTCTAATGTCCAGCCCCCTTCAACCATCTCTGGAAACATTCATCCATCCAATGACTTTCCCGTGCACAGCAGGCAACACAGGTGACACACGTTTTATCCTCACATGCTTATGATACTAGCACAATCATCTGTCACCTCCCTCTGCCATTCACATGACCACTACATTAGATCCTGGTGTCTCCTGTGCAGAATCCCTGGCAGTACAGATGGGCAGTCAGTAGTGGACCAATCTATTTCTAGTTTTAGAAGAAGACCTAGTAGGTTCCAATTGCAAAGCAATATATACAAACTGGTTATCAGGACAAAGCTGAAACCTTCAAATGAAGAAGCTGTGTACAGACCAACACCCAAAAATGTAAAGTATGCGATGTCCATTATCCAAGAAAGATTAAAATTGTGAAAAATCAGGATCATAACTAAATAACTCACACAAGAGAAACAAATACCAACTATAAACAGAGATGTGAGTTCACCAGAATATTGGTATAGGAGTCCTTCTGTATTTGTGTTGCTTTCATTGGTTAAATAAAGAAACTGCCTTGGCCTTTTGATAGGGCAGAGCTTAGCTAGGCAGGGAGGACAGAACTGAATTCTGGGAGGAAGAAGGCAGTGTGGCAGACACTATGAAGCTCCTACCTGGGACTGACAGTGGTTAGAATCTTCCCTGGTAAGCCACGATCTCATGGTGTCACACAGATTGGTAGAAATGGGTTTGATCAAGATGTGAGAGTTAGCCAAGAAGAGGCTAGATATAATGGGCCAGGCAGTAATTTAATTAATACAACTTCTGTGTGGTTATTTCAGGGCTAAGCTAGCTGGGCAGCCAGGATGACAAGTAGCCCACTCTTCCCTATCAACAGAATATAAAGCGCTACTATAACCACATTCAATTACTAAGAGCTCTGCAAGAGAAGTCAGCCCTGTGGAGCTCTCTGAGGGGTTATTTCCCAACACACCTCACCATTCTAGATGCACACGTGAGAAGCTCAGTTGTAGCCCAAGAGGCGTCAGGACTCAGCTCTCTGAGAAAAGATGGGAAGGGGTGGGAAAAAGGAATTCTCTAACAGAATGAGGAGCGAGACTGGAGATATATAGAGAGAAACAAAGAGGGGGCCAAACTGCTGGGCATGGCTGGGGTGGCATACACCTGTACTTCCAGCACATGGGAGGTAAAATCACCTCTACAAATTCAAGGCCAGGCTGGTCTACATAGTGAATTCTAGGCCAGCCAGAGCTATACAGAGAGATAAGAACTTCAGAGAAGAAGGGGAGGGAAGGAACTATAAGAGGGGAAGGAAGGGGAGGGCACAGCAAGGGAGGATAGAGAAATGGGGGAAGATCAAAAAGAGCCAGGAGTGGGATACACACCTTACAGCCAACACTCAAACTCAAACAGGAAATCTTGGGCTCAAGGTCAGCTTGAACTACATAGTGAGTTTCAGATCAACCTGGGCTACTTAGTAGGACCTTATAAAAATTCTAGAAAACAAAACACAGTCTGAAATAAAATTCATTGGATGGGATTAACAAGTGCAGAAATAAAGCTTGGAGAAGTTAAAGATGACCATCCTGAAAATACACAAGGAAAAGGACAGAGTGAAGAACTCCCCAAGACACCCGGCTATTAGAGTCTAGCTCTTAGTATCTAGTCACCTATGACAAACAGGAAACCTCCCCACCAAGGATACACAACGGTTCTAGTGAGGCATCAGAGACAAAGAAAAATCTGCTAGCTTCCTGGGCAGTGATTTTACCAGAAAGTTGAACAATAAGTCTATATTAACGTAATCACCATGAAACAAAATAAAGTGATTTTGTTTGTATCTAAAATAAACAATGGTCCTCTTTGCCAAAGTCATTTTAGAGTTCATCCTCAGGGGCTCTATGGGACTGGAGACACCTTCCTCTCTCCTCTATAGCTGAGGTTTCTCTGTTAAGAACATTTCAGAGAAAGAATTACAAATCACTGACCTCAGGAAACCACCGGAACAGTGAATTCACCTGCAGAACTCCCTAAGACGCCGTGCACAAGGGCGCGGGCTACTCAAGTCAATTCTGTATTGCTCACAGAAGCCCTGGCATGAAAAAGGAGCCATCAAGCACCGTCTGGTGATAACAGATCAACTTTAATTCTAGCACCTGAAGCTATACAAGGGTTCACTTTATAAACTTCATGGGACTGTTGTACACATTCAATAAAGTGACCACTGTGCAATACCACTGAGAGTCGCAAAACCAGGAACACACTTTGAATTGCTTAAACACAATCCACAGAGTTAAAAACAAAATCAGAAGCCGTCCACAGTTACACTAATTGTCAAGTAGAGGTTTACACGTAATACTTGATATAACAAGTCAACATCTAGCAGGGACATTGAGCGCGACTTCACGGTCTCGTCCTGTTGGGTTCTGTTGGGAAGTTTTTCTGATTATTGGCCACCGGTGGATGAAACAAGGACCAGGGGTTTCCACTTTCTCCTTGTCAGTTAACAGTGAACTGTGAGAATTAAATACTCGTCTTTACATATACACAAGGTACACCGTGAAAGCATATCCGCTTACAAACATATAAAAATACTTGTTAACTAGTTTGATAAGAAAATAACGTATAAAAGTATATAGCAAAAACATTAATCATCTCTGACTCTGGAAAGATCAATTCCATATTTTATATTACATCAAACAAAAACAGTTTTAGTTTGGGTGGGTTCTTGTTTTTGTTTAATCCCGCAACCAGGAATACTTGAAAAGGAAGACAGATAGGAACCGTTCACTCTTACCCTTACCACGGCTGGGAAAAGAAACCAAGTTCATTGACACACCTAAGTGCAGAACGAGTCCAGACATTTGGCCACAGAGAATATTGTCATCTTGAAGGAGGCATAATAACAAAGGCTTGATCAGCAGTTTTTAATCCATAACTACAACAGGCATTTTGGTATTCTGGCCACTGGAAAACAAAAGCCGCAGCGTCAGGAAAGGCCTGAGATGTCTCACTTTTGTAGATTCCATTCAGTGTATTTAAGGTTAATGAGAGTTGACATCAAAAGCTTTAAAGATAGGCAAAAATTCACATTTAAAAAAAAAATACCCTCCGTATGCTTCTATTTAGAGTAACAGTAGGCAACACGACTCCAGAAGTTAAAAATTACTTCACAACCTACCACTCCAGCTTAACAAACAGCTTAGATTCCAAACTTGGTTCATCTATTAAAATGTAAGCCCTTAAAGAATGTGTCTGTGTGTGTAGTCGTGTGTTTTAAAGGAATCAGATCATGTCTGAAGCAGCCTTAGTGTTTCCTTTACATCGGTCTGGGTCTGGGGAAGACCGTTACATGAGCTTCGCAGAAAGAATTAGCCAGCTTCTTGGTGTAAGGCTACCACGGTGATCATCAGTCTAAGGCTACAAAGGTACCGGCAGGATGTAAACGGTAACAGAGGTGAGGGCTTCCCTGGCAGTTGTCAGCTAAAACTCAAGGAACTCTTAGGAAATGACACAATGGCAGCCTTTCTTGTCTTTTTCCTTCCGGGTTGGTTCTGGAGACGGAGGGCATTCTTGCTCTTGAAATTTCCTGTAAGACAGAGAGAAATCTGAATAGTATTGCCATTAGTAATCCTCCAATACAAACGCAGGTTAGTTCTGGACCTGTGGCATCGAAATGCATGCACTTCTCAGTGTTCCACTAGGGACGAGAGCAAACCCTGAGAAGGAAAACAGTATGTAAGTGCTCAGAGAAGCTCGGGGAAGCTCGAGGGCGGGGTGGTTCCCCACACAGGGGTGAGGTCCTCACCCGAGAAGTAACAGAGGTGTCCAAGCTGCTTCCCTGGGTGAGTCCTGAATCGTGCGTGCGTGTGTGCGTGTGTGCGTGTGTGCGTGCGTGCGTGTGTGCGTGTGTGTGTGTGTGTTCTCTACCTAAGCTGAAGTTCCTGGACTCAAGATGTGCTGAAGCAATAAACATGCACCCTAGAGGACGGCGGAAAATATCTTTCAGTGCTAGACAAGGTAGTCGGCTTCCCTAACTCTTTGGGTTTTAATTGGGAATAATAAAAACCTACCTCCTCACAGATGTTATGAGGACTTAAGACTGTGGTGTTTAAAAACAAGAAATCCTCTACCTCCCTTCCACATGCCTGGATGATTGACAGGCCAAAGTCAAGGATTCTTGAGAGTCAAAAGGAAAGACCGGTATTTAATTAAAGGAGTAATTATTTTTAAGGAGGAACTGCTTCATTGGGTGAGCATGAAAACGGAAGTGGGATGACGAGGGCTGGGAGGCAAGGCCTCCAGGTCAACACTGTCGAGTTACAGTCACTGGTGCCTCGTCCGTTCACATGGCTGATTAACTGCCATGGCTGTCTACTTCTGTGGAGCTGCAACTGTCAGAAACCAAACCTGCAGCCTCTCTTCTTCCCTTCCACAAAAGGAAACCTCCACCTCAAGTTCCTCCCCCTCCCCCATGCCCAAGACTCACGGTGAACAAGGGCCCCTCCACATGCCTATCAAAGCCATCTAATTAATAGAGAGCCAGGAGACAGGGAAGAGAGGGAGAAACAGGGCCACAAGGACTCCAAACAAACCAATCGCCAGCAGCTAACTCTGTCAAATGCACAGCAGACCTCCTCCACCACCTCAGGCAGCTTACAGTCCACGAATGCTCCCTAAACCAGAGGCCTCTGAGGCCACCTACCACATGCCTCTTTGTGGACTAGAGTGTTGGACATCTATGTCTTCCTGGGGCCAAACACCTGAGAGATGATGGACTCACTGCTGCCTGAGTTGCTCTCAGCCTGGCAAGGGTTTGGCAGGAACTAGGAATCTGAGGTTTAGATTCAAGTCCCAGAGCTTAATAGAGAGTAAGCATAACAGATACCATTCAGTTCTCTGGGTTGTAGCAAGGATTACATGTAGTAACATTGAAAGAATGTCGCTCAGTGTCTGACAGAGCCTTGATTAGCGGCTGTCATCACTACCGTCAAAGCATTTACTGTTTTCAGAATCCTTACATGTACTTTCTACTTCAACTTAAGATAATGAGGTTTTTATGGGTTGGAAGTGTCTAGAATATGCTATGTATCTAGTTGAAATTTAACGCACAGTGTACCCCAGCCCCCTAGAAAGCAATCACTCCTACTAACAATTCCCTCTTTCATCGCGTGCTCATTCATCCATTAAAACCCACACCTAGCACGTGTCTGGCTTACCTTATAACTCGGACGAGTTCGTGGAAAGCTTGATCTACATTCATCCTGATCTTAGCGGAGGCCTCCATGTACGTGACCTTGAGCTGCCTGGCTAACTGCTGCCCTTCTTCCTGCGTTACCTAAAACGGATGCAGCGGTGGTGTTTAGGGCACAGTATCAGCAACCCCATGGGGCCCGGCTACGTCTGGCTACAGGCATATGGTACTCATTGTAAGGAACGGACAGGTACCGCAGTGCCACACAACCTGAAGCCACCTCCGCACAACTCAGAAGGATGCACTGCAATATCCACGGGCCAACCAACTGCAAATCAAAAACCCCTCGAGCAGAGCTGGCACACTCTTAGAATCCCAGCACTCTGGAGGCAGAGGAAGGAGCATCAGGAATTCAGGGCCATACTTGGCTAGATAGCAAGTTTGAGACTACCTGACTTGTCTCCAAAACAAAATAAAACCAGCCTCTAGGCTGAACGGTAACTGTAGTGAGCATGTGCATCTTCAATCAGGCCATTATTCCTAAACAATACAGAACAAGGGTTTACATAGCATTTATGCCATATTAAGGCATTATAAGCAATACAGAGATGTTTTCAAATATACAGGAGACTATGCATAGGTCATAAGCAAGTTCTCTGCTTCTGTATAAAATGGGGCTTTCGAGCATCTGAAGATGCTGATGTCTCTGGGGGTCCTGGAACCAACCCCTATTGCTATCAAAGGGCATCTGCACTAACTCTCAAGGTTTAGTTTAGAGATACCAGAAGCATTACCTCCAGCGTTCCAGGAAGAGAAAATAGAAAATGCTGTAAAGGTGCCGCCTAACCCTATAAAGGGGTCAGGGAGAGCCTGCCTGAGGAAGCAGTCTAAGAATTAAATAGAGTCTGTAGCTAAGTGGCAGCAGAGTAAGAAAACAGCCATGGCAAAAAGGAAAGGGA
>JAQHUG010000133.1:3240765-3267158 GCA_028555095.1 Dicrostonyx torquatus
AGGGAGAGGGGGAGGGCAGGCAAGCAGGCAGGTTGTGGGAGACCTTAAGAGAAAATGGGCTTAGCCTGCCCAGTCAAGAATTTGAAAACTGAAAAGCTATATGGGAACCAGCAAGGGATGGAGAGAACCACAGGCTTCTCAGGCCACAGGACCTCCTTGTTGTCTTGGTCAGTACCTGATACATAGGAATCGCAACTGTATGTGGAGAGGAGTGGCAAGCAGGAATGGTAAACAGGATCGCAGTGGAGGGAGGGAGGGAGGGAGGGAAGGAGGGAGGGAGGGAGGGAGGGATAGACCGGTGAGGCAGAAGCCATTAATTATCACTAAAAACCCTCTGCATTTTAAACACAAAGAATCCCAAAAGCGTCAGTACACCATTATTTGTTTATATTTGCACAAATCCCCGAGTTTAAATTTGTGGTCTCCTGGAACATGCATCTCACTACTATCCTCAAAGACTGGAGAAAGGCTGCAAAAACTCAGGTGAGAAGAGTTCCTGGCACCTGTCTGCCCCCTCCCTTCCATTCTTTTCAGTCACTAGCTTGTTCACTGTAAGAATGCAGTGATAACTATTACACAGTCCATACTCGGAACAATTCTGGTCATCCAAGTTTCTGTGCATTCGTGAACCTTTTCCACACGGCTCTGCAGATTCCTGCCTGGTGCAGAAGCCTCAAGGCACCGCCCAGCACTGCCCATCCTCAGTGAGAGGGGTACTCCTGACTCGTCTGTCAAGTATGTTGTCAGCTGTAGGATTTTATTTCAAATGTCCTTTACCCAATTAACAAAATTTCCAGCCATTCTGTTTATAAAGGGAATTATCGAGAACAAATGTCAGATAGTATCAGTTTTTTTTTTTCAATTGAGATGGTGTGATTTTTCCTTTTGGGTTTGTTGACAGGATGAATTATGATAGCTTGTTTGCACTCCTGAGATAAGCTCTGTGGGCACACTGCCTACTGTTAAATTCGATTTACTAACATTTTGATAAAAATTTTTACATGGGGACTGGAAAGATGGCTCAGAGTTTAAGAGCTCTGGCTGTTCCTCCAAAGGTCCTGAGTTCAACTCCCAGCACCCACCTGGTAGCTCATACCACTTATAAACTCTCTGGTGTGTAGGAATACATGCAAGGAACATTGTATGATTAGATAGATAGATAGATAGATAGATAGATAGATAGATAGATAGATAGATAGACAGACAGACAGATAAATCTTTTTAAAAGATTTTTACATGTACGTTCACTCAGCAGAGAGACTGGAACATAATTTTTCTGTCTGGTTTTGATTTCAGTGTAATCCTGGCTTCATATAACAAGCAGGGAAGACTTCTTGCTTCTTCGATGTTCAAGGATAGTTTGATACAAGGAATATTCCTTCCTTAAAAGTTTAGTATAATTCAGCCAGGCAGTGATGGTACACACCTTTAATCCCAGCACTCAGGAGGCAGAGGCAGGTGGAACTCTGTGAGTTCAAGGCCAGCCTGGTCTACAGAGTGAGTTCCAGGACAGCCTCGGCTACACAGTGAAGCCCTGTGTCAAAAATAAATAAATAAATAAATAAATAAGTTTAGGATAATTCACCAATGACTCCATCTGGGCTTGGCATTTTCTTTGAAGGCAAGTGTGACCAATGTATTTGACAGATAGGAAACTATCTGGCCAATCTACTTGCATCTTGAGTAGTTTGGTGGCTTGTACCTTTCTGGGAAGGTGACCACTGCATACCTACTTTACTAAATTCATTGATGTCAACTTCTTTACAGCATCTCTTTATGCTTTACACATTTGTAAGATGTGATGGAATGTCTTTTATTCCACATACTGATTTGTGGTCCCCTTCTCTTTCACTGGGACTTAAATCTAGAGGCTCATATGCATTAGATAAGCTCATGTTGGATGGATGGATGGGTGGGTGGGTGGGTGGGTGGATGGATAGATTGATAGATTAGATAGACAGACAGATGATAAATAAATAGAAAATAACAAACAATAGACAAAGACTGACAGACACATCTGATCTTTCTGATTGAAGGCGAAAGTCTGGTCTGCCAGTTTGGGGTTTTTACTTATTTCTGTATTTTTTTACATTCCTTTTTTCTTTTCTTTGTGGGTAATGGGTCTTGCACCTACCATGCACACATTCAACCACTGACCCACACTTTCTCTACTTCACTTTCCTCCTCACCATGGTTTTAATTTGCCGTTTTTCTACTCTAATATGCCTATTTAGCGACGCAACTCCTGTAACAGCCCGTTAATCCTGACATGCTGTATTTGTGTTTAAGTTGCATCTCACTCGGGATTCTCTGTCATCTCTTAAAATCTTTTCCCTTTAAGTGTTAGAATTTCTTGGGAATTTGAAGATGTCCTCTATGTTATTAATGTCCATATCAATGCCACTGCCACTAGAATGTACGTGTTATCTGATAAGGCTTCCTTCAAATTTGAGGCTTGTTTTATGATCTGTTCTTATTTCAAAATAATGCAAACTCCATGCTGTTGGGTGGAATGTCCATTAGGGGTCAATTAGGCCAAGCTGGTGGACGGTCCTTGGCAAGTCATCTCTGCACATCTCTTGTTTTCTCTCTACTTCTGTCTGCAATTCTTTTAACTCTTACTTCAGGATTTTGAAGCTGTTGTGAGGTATGTGACCGCCTAGGATCATTAAATCCTCTTGGTGAATTAGTCTCTACATTGTGAGCAACCCTCTTTACCCCTGGTAATACACTGGTTCAGAAATCTATTCACATGCTCTCTTTATGCCCACGTTCACTGTCGCTAACACAGTATATCTTGCCCTAGCCTTGGATTCTAGGTAGGCTGTGTGTCCTGGCTTTTCATCCAGCCTGACACATTTGTCTTTCCACTGAGATCCTGAGACCTGCTCTCTTTACTCTTTGTTCTGTGTGCGCCTGTTCACCTTCTGGACTAAGAACAATTTCTACACTGTCTATTCTGCCATTGGTTAATTTACTTCATGTCTGTCAGAGTACCTCAGTGACTGTTTGGGACTGCATAGTCTACACTTTAATTGATCGTCATATTCGATGTGGTCACACCGGTTTAAACTGGTTTACAACATAGCATGAGACCTGTACAAGGCTGTTCTGTCCTCCTGCTCTTTTCTTCTGTTACCAGCTTTTACCTCACATTATTTCTGCTTCAAACATTCAATTATGCTTGAAAGAGGTTTAACAACGACGTCATTTTTATTTGCCTCGTTCCTCTGTGTTGACTCAGATTCCCGTTTGGGGTCATTATCTCTCTCAGTCTGAGACGTCTTCATATTTCCGACAACTCAGGTCTGGTGGTGCTGCACTCTTACATTTCATATGTTTGGGAGAAATCTTTAACTCAGTTTCATCATTTAGAGACAACAGGGTTTTGCTCTCAGTACATACAAGATGTCACCTTATGGCTTACATGGTTTCCAGTGATAAACATTGTCACCTGCATTAGTTACTGCACACTGCTGGGACAGAACACCTGACGAAAGGAACTTATCTGACTCATAGCTTCAAGGCACAGTCCATTACGGCAGGAAAGTCATGGGGGTGGGGGGAGGTGGGGTAACATGACCTCCCACAATCAGGAAGCAGAGAGTGATGAGTGCCTATATTCAGTTCATTTTTCTCATTTTCGTGCAGTCCAGAACCCCAGCCCATGGAATGACGCCACCCACATTCAACTTTCAGTTAAGTATGTAGATAATCCCTCCCAGGCATGGCAATGTCTGCCCTAATCCAAGTAAAGCCTCGTGACCGTTCCCAGAGGCTTGCCTTTTATGGGGACAGTCAATACTAACTCCACACCCCCCTCTTATCTCTGGGAGCGGTTTTGTTTTTCTTTAGCTACCTCCCAGATTTTGTCTTTATCGTGGGTCATCACTTTATTACACCGTCTTGCAACAGTCTTGCTACTGTTTGTGCTCTGGGCTTGCGTTAACATCTCGGATGTAAGCAAAGCAGTTTCCACCCAATCAGAAATCTTCAGCATTACACGTCTGTCAGTAGTATCCGGTGCATTCATGTCTCATTTGCTTCAGCTTCTGGAGCCTTGACTTGACCTCGGTCAACACCCACATCACACCTACCTCACTCATGCAGCCAGTGCTTCCGAGAGCCTCGGGCCCCACTGAGTGTCTGTCTAGTGGTCTGTTCTTCTGTATCTTCTAGGTTAAATAACTGGGCTCTTTTTAACACACAGGTTGTGCTTTGGAGTTTCTTTACATGACTGATATTTCTAAGTGCATACATGGAATTTTAAAATTTCATTCCCCAAACTCAGGAACTGGAATACAACATTCCTTCATTACTGTAAGGCCCGGCACTGCTTCATATGGTCCGTGTCCTGTTGCAGCCCACGAGAGGCGCACACAGGTCTCACACAGTATTGCCACACCAACATTTATATGATTTTACCTGGACTTTCTTCAAAACAACATGCCTGCCCTAGGGCTATGAGGTTGAAATACCTACTAGATTCTATCTACAAGCAAATAATAAGTTAGGAGGCCAAGAGAGAAAGGGGTGCTTCACAGAACACAAATTTACAAAGAAAAGTTTCTATTTTAAGAAAACCAGTCACGGCAAATCCCTTTCTTCATGTAGTCATAATTTCTCTTTCTTTCTCCCTACAGTATTCTTCTTCATCTCTCAGGGGAGGGTGTGGGTGTGCACACACACATTTGTTCACACGTGTGTAGAGAGCAAAGGTCTGTGTTGAGAGTCCTCCTCTATTGCTCCTTACACTATGGCACATGGCCTCTCCCCAAGGCAGACAGCCTCCTGTCCTTGCACACGGGCCTGAGCTTTTCACCACACACATAACCTCTGTCTGTGCACACACTCAGACAGAAGAATCCATTCAGAAAAGCCTACTCCACGCTAACCACTCACAGCTTTAAGGGGACAGAAATATGGCTTATCTCCTATGCTGTTTCTCCTACTCCTGCTTATTTCCCTGAGACTTTTATTTACATGAATATATTTATAATCCCGTGACACATAAACAGGCCGTGTCACACTGGGCTGAATACCTGCAGACAGATGGGAACTATACAATACATACTGGCAATCTTTAGTACATAAACACACACACAGAGCGCACCCTCCAGGCAGCAGACAACAAATGTACAAATACCCAAATTGTACACTTTGCACCGACTTGCTGTAGAGATCACATTTTGTCACTATAACTTTGTAACAATTCAGATCAGAAAAAGGTCTAGCAGGAACATTTAGCCTCCACTAATACCAACAGGTACTTTTCTGAGGCTTAGTGTGAGACCAGGGGTGTCTCACTTGCGGTCTGCATGCTACCCACCTCCCACAGCAGCCACTAACTCGGCTTGGTACATCTGTGGGTGACAACATAGCACCACCCATAGTCTGAATACCATGTTAGAGCTAATCATCCCCTTACGTTAATGTTTCAAACTCAGTATGCTTCCAAAATATTTTACAGGGTTGGAGAGATAGCTCACTTGCTGCTCTTCCAGGACCAGAGTTCAGCTCCTGGTACCCACATCAGGTAGATTACATCTATCTGTTACTACAGCTCCAGGGATCCAGTGCCTCTGACTTCCTTGGGCACGTGCATTCCTGTACAACATGCCCACATGTAATCACACATACAAACACAAATATTTAAAAAAAAATTTTTTAAAATTTGAGCAAATACAGCACTGATCAAGGTTGTGTTTTAAACAATTAGGTTCAAAAGGAAATCTGCCTCTGTGCTAGGTGTCAATCCATTTTCCTGATGTCTGTACTTTGCCAACAAAATCTTAAGAATCTATTAACGGGCTGGTGACATGGCTCAGCAGGTATTTGCCACACAAGTCTGGCAACCTGAACTGACTCCAAAGCTGTTCTCTGACTTACACATACACTGTGGCTCGAACACACCAGCATGGGCACGTGCACAATCACTCACACTATAAGCACACAGAAGAATAACAAAATAGTAGTAATAAACAATAGAATAAAAATCTGTTCACACGAGGTTACAAGAAAACAAGAGGAAATATTGGCAAGAAACAATTTCAATGCTAGGTTCTAGATGTGGGACGAAGACTAATGAATTCAAGAACTCCACAGCATTGGTAGCTGATTCTGTTCCCAAAAGACAGGGTAAACAATGCACAACAAAGGGGGTTCAAAGAAACTAACACTGAAGGTCACCTGCATCAGATCTGGCCAGGGTGAAGCATTAAGTGAAAATTCAGTTCTTTATTAATCCAAAGCCAGGTGTCACGGTGCATTCCCCTTATCCCAGAAGGCTAAAGTAAGAGGATTTTCCTTTTGTGATCAACCTAGATTACAAGGTTCAGGTCAGCCTAGGCTACACAGCAAGATTAGTTGGGAATATTTGCATACTGGAATTTACATTACAACTATCCTTTAAACAAAGGTGTCGGTAGATAAGCAGTGAACCAATTAAGCATGTATGGGTAGCTTTATGTTCTGCGTGAACTAAGCATGACAGCACAGAGCTGTGGCGACAGCACTTGGGAGGCGGGACAAAGAATCACATATTCAAAACCAGTCTGGGCCACACAGTAAGACCCTACCCAAAAACAATAAAAAGGGAATCAGGGAAGAAGACGTGATTAAATGAAAGTTCTTTAGAGGAGTTTGTCAAATTGAATAGTGGTTATAAGATGAATTTGCTTTTTTTCTTTCTTTTTCTTTTTTGTTTAAAGAAGAAAGGTGATTCAATTTTCTTTAAGAGAAAGGGGAGGGGAAGGGGACAAAAAATTATCTTAACTTACAGTGTTTAGTTAGATGTTATCCAAGAAACCACACGAGCCTGGCACATGGCATATATAGGCTTACATACAGACATGTAGGCTTATAAAGAGAGCTTTCTGGGATTCTGTGTAAAAATAATGAAAATACAACTCCCCCAACTTTCTTCACACTTTGCACATGCCGTTCTGTGCGACAGTGTACCAGACCCAGCACCAAGCTGGTGTTGTGCCGCCCAAGCTTTTGAGCAGGGGTACTCTTGTCCCCTGAGGAAACTGCTCCATATCCACAGCCTCCCAAGCACGGAGTCCCGATCTCTCACCTGTCTCTGGTGATCCAGGTCAGCTTTGTTGCCAATTAAAATCATGGGGAACTCATCACGGTCCTTTACTCGAAGAATCTGTCTTTGAAACTTGTAGATTTCTTCAAAGCTGAAAAACAAATAAATACCTAATGTTAAGAATCAAAATTTTGTGTTTCATTTATTACTGTACTGCCATTTTTCTACTGGAAATCTCAGTTCCATAAAATAGGAATCTGGACAGAACCTAGCACTCCTGATTTTAGCTTTTATTAGCAATACTATATTAGTTATACTAATAGTGGGTTTCTATATGACATTTTCACACATGTATACAATGTTTTCGATCGTATCTATCCCCACACTTTAGCTGGCACCAACCTGCCTCTATCCGTGACTGAAAAGACCAGCAGGAAGCCCTCGCCCGTCCTCATGTACTGCTCTCTCATGGCTCCAAACTCCTCTTGTCCGGCTGTATCCAAAACTAAAGAAAAACAACAAAGAAAACAGTGTGTTTTCACTTTATAAATCGCCTCCCCACAAGGGCAGCCCCTCGCCAGTCCTCCACAGAGCCTACTTGATGTAGGGGGCAAAGGCATTCCTGTCTTAATATTTCATTTCTAACACCAAAGGCAGACATCATCTAACGGCAGACAGTTTCAGAGTTTATCTTCATCACACAGATTGATTTTGTGGCTAGAATATATTAGCATACCAATTACAAGGTTAAAAATATCAAACACATCCAAGCAGATGGAACAAAATCAACTCTAGAAATCACTTGGCTATTTATCTTCTCCACGTAAAGATCTTGGAAAAGATGTCTGTAAGTTCAATCAGGAAACTGGGGGTGGGGCTGGGAAGATGGCTCGGTGATCAAGAGCACTGGCTGCTCCTCCACAGAGCTCAGGTCTGCTCCCAGAACCTACATAGCCGGTCATGATCGCTTCAAACTCCGGGGAATATGACACCCTCTTCTGGCCTCCTTGGCATGTAATACACATGCATTCATGCAGGCAAAACATTCATGCACATAAAAATAAATCTTAAAAAAACTATGGTTGGTTCATTCTGCCTCTCTCTGTCGCTCTGTGTCTGTCTCTCTGTATCTGTGTTTCTCTGTGTCTGTCTCTCTGCCTCTGTTTGTCTGTCTCTCTGACTGCCTCTCCCTCTCCCTCTTTCATTAGTCCAGTCACTAACATATTTCTTGGTCTTCCTACTAGTTAAAACAACAATGTTTTCTTCAGTGGGGAGGGGTTGTTAGTGTTAAATCCTCTAAGCTATAAACTCTCAGTTAACAAACACTGATTCTCTCTGCAACCACTTCCCCTACCCTAACACTTGCCAAAAGACATGAAGAGCTGAGACCTAATGTTTCTTCCAATGACCCCATGTTATGTAACTTCAACAAGTTACATACCAGAACAAAAATCAACCCAATTACTGTTTTCCTTTCCATCTGTTGAAGAGTATTTAAATTGATCAGCATGTAGCTTCGTCTATCAGGACCAATGACAGTGGAACAATGGCCAGGACTAGCTCAGAGGCAGAGACTTTGCCTGGCACGTGCAAGGCCCACTGTTTAATCCCCAGTGGTGGCGGTGGTGGGTGGGGTGGGGCATGGAAGCTCTCAGGGTTTACTTACTGTCCAGCCGGGCCGCTCGGTCATCGATGACACACTGCTTTGTGTATGAGTCTTCAATGGTCGGATCATAGTCCGTCACAAAATAGGACTGGTGAAACAATCAGAAAAGAAAAAGATTATTTTAAAACTCGTTACTTTCTACCTAACAGTCAGTTTTATTGAATTCTGCTTTTTAGGAAATCACACATTTTAATTATATTAGGTTATCTTACAGAATTTATTTTTAATTATGTGTACATTATCTGTGTGCATAACTTGTGCATATTGAGTGTAAATATGCAGAGAGACCAGAAGAAGGTATCATGTCTCCCAGAGCTGAGAGGAGCTGGAGTTACCGTGGTTCAGAACCACCCCCTGTGGGTGCTGAGAGCAGAACTCATCCCGTGCAAGAGTGGTACACACGTCTAACCTGTGGGCCATGTCTCCAGCCTGCTTTAGTTTTAATTCTGTCAGTTTCACAGGAATCTCCTCAGTGCACTCCTCAAGGGAAGGTACTAACTATTCTGAATTTTCCCTTCTAGAGTATTCAGAAAGACCACAAAAGACCTATTACATTTTCCCCCCTAATCACTTGGGGCTAAGTATCTGGGAAAGTCGGGAACTGTAATTCGGACCTATTCAACTTTGCTAAGTACCAGTTTTAAGAACCGAAACAGGTAAAGATGGAGACAGCAATAAGAGGGAAATGTGTGTCGTGTGCTGTACTGATACTTCGTTTGTGTTTTAACAAATAAAGCTTGCCTGAAGATCAGAGTGCTATTAGAGGCAAGGTGTGGTGGTGGCAGGCACCTTTAATCCCAGCGCTCCAGAGACAGAGGCAGACGGATCTCTGTTGGTTCAAGTCCACCCTGGGCTACACCAAAGTAATCCAGTCTATAAGAGAAACAGAGCTCAGACAAAGGTAATCCCAGCACTTGGGATCCCATACCTTTAATCCCAGCAGTAAGGAGGTAGAGATAGGAGTGATGTGGCCGGACAGAGCGAGGACAATACGGCAGAAGGAGACAGGAGCGGGCATGCAGTCTGAAGCAGTCAGAGGACAGGATCGCCCTTTGGGGATAAAGCTGCTTATACTTTCAAAGTTAGGGGAAGTTAATGAGAAGTGGGGGCTTCAAAGGTAGGATCTTGAGTAGCCCAGCTGACCTTGAACCCCTAATCCTTCCACCTACACATCAAGCGCTAGATTACAGGTGTGCACCTATACCTGGCTCGTGATGAATTTCTTCTGTGTTTCTTTATAGCAATCTGATGCTTCCTGAAATGATTTTATCCTGTAAAACCTGAATTTTATTACTCCTTCCCTCTGCAGTACTAGGAATGAAACCGGGGGCCTTGCAAATGTTTGGCAAGAAATGAATAGACCAAGTTGAAAAGAAAAATCAAGGATATGAGTGTAAAAGCGAACATAATAATAATGAAAATACTTAAGGAAACAGGAAAGTGGGGCTGAGGGTGAGGGGACACGGCACAGATAGAGCCATACCAACTCCTAAGGGTAGAAAGGTGAAGGTCCCCACTCCTCCAGCTAAAAACAAGATGAAGGAATGAATGAGCAAGTGTTTTTATAAATTTTTATAAATGTCTATGTAATAGCTGGATCGCTTCAAACACGACAGTATTTTGTACTATGAGACTAAATGAAAACAGTGGCACGTGCTGTCTGCTTACAGGACCTTGAAGCTCATGGCAATTGTTTGATTTTCCTTTTAGTACCTGCAGAAGTTTGCTTTGAAGGATAATGTTTGGAACACAATCTTAGTATTTTAAGATTGCCACTTTCCTAACATTGGCACAAATTTTCCCATTTAAATTTTTTCCATATTTTTTAGTATGTTAGTGTGTGTGAGTACACATACATGCACATGTATGTGATATATATGCACATGTGAGAGGATCATGCATGCTCCTCTATTATCCTCTGCCTGCTCCTTCTGAGGCAGTGTCTCCCTGAACCCAGAACCCCCAGATTTTGTCTAGAATAGAAGCCAGCAAGGCTCAAGTCCCTACACCTTCAGTGATAAGATGTGCTTCAGTGATAACATGGACGCTGCTGTGCCAACTCCAGGCCTCGACCTTGAGAATTAAGCACTCCTAACTTCTGAGCCCCTCCCTGGTGCCAGCACCTGCACTAACCTCCAGCACTAGCCTGGTGTGGTGGTACACTGGGGAGGTGGAGGTAAGGGGATCAGAACCTCAAGGTCAACCTCAGCTGACACGGGAGACCCTGTCTGTAAAGAACACTACCACCATCACCTGAACTCAGAAACAGAATGAAGCAACTGGTCATCAATAAAAAGCAGTCTCCCTGGGCTGGAGAATCAGTTCAGAGGTTAAGAGCATTGGCTACTCCTCCAGAGGGCCTGGATTCAGTTTCCAGCACCCACATGGCAGCTCACAACCATCCATACTTCAAGTTCCAGTGTATCGCATGCTCTTTTCTGGCCTCTATAGGTACTGCACACACAGGATAAACAGATGTACCTGCAGGCAAAACACCGATACAGATAAAATAAAAATAAATCTTTATTTTAAAAAAGAAGAAACAGCCCCTGCTGAAGTTGAGTTTAATTCTAACTGCTATTTCCACACTATGGGGCCTGAGGCAAATCTCTGGGGCTCAAACCTTCAGCACCCATAACAGCAGGAACAGCAGGAGCAGGCAGACCCGGAGCAGTGCTCAGGGAGTATGATGGCTGCTGTGACACACTTCGGACATAACCGCATGCTGCATGACCATGCTGCATCAGTGCTTGGCCACAAGTCGAAAGCCGTGCTCCCCTGCGGCGGAGGGAGGGCAGCTGTAATAATTCAGCCCCAGTTACCCCAGACCCGCCATGAGCCATCTGGAACTTGGTGTCTGAGTGTTATGAACCCAGATAAGCTCCCATCTGGGCTTCAGAAAATATTCTCAGGATTTAAGTATCAACTACACAGATAAACACTGAGGCGTAAATCTATCTTGCTCATTTAACATGCGTATACTTTGTGTGTGTGAAGATTACAACCACACAATAGTTCCCTAATCAGTGCTTTATATCTGTCTGGTGATTACTTGTGTGTTTGGGGCGTTGGGTTTTTCCCTTGGTGCTAGGGACTGAAGCTAAGACTGGGGCAAATCAGGCAAGAGACCCAACACTGAACCATATCCCCAGCCTTCCTCTTACTTTTGACTTTGAGATGCAATCTTACTAAGCTGCCCAAGCAGGCCTTGAACTTATGATCTGCACACTTCGGTCTCTTGAGGAGCTAAGATCAGCTTGTGCCTCCAGGGGTGACCAGCAGTTAGTTTCTTACACAGTACACAAAAGTTTTTGAGTTTGTGCACAGTTTCATAAGCCCTTCAGTCAGTTTTCCTACGCTCTCCAACTATACACGGAACTGTGTGTGTGTGTGTGTGTCCACAGAGCCCCAGGCTGCTGCAACTACACACGGAGCTGTGTGTGTGTCCACAGAGCCCCAGGCTGCGACTACACGTGGAGTTGTGTGCATGTCCACAGCTCCCAGTAACCAACCAGAAAAAACTCCAGTTGCAGAGAACACTGGGGAAGGGGGTGCTGAGCTAGAGAGTGGAGCTTCAGGAAATCAAGGCGGACCAAAAGCATCAGAAAGGAGGGTGGTTTGCCAACAGCACCCTAAAGGATACATGGAGAAGAGTCCTAGCCAGAAGAAACAAGATATTCACCAAAAAGCCAGGGGACATCCCACTGGAGTTATTCCACTTGGGTGGAGAGATCTAATGTTCCTGATAAGGACTGGTCCAGGCAGCCAGCGGTGGTGGCACATGCCTTTGATCCCAGCACTCAGGAGGCAGAGGCAAGAGGATCTCTGTGAGCTAAGTTCTAGGATGGCCAGGGCTACACAAAGAAATCCTGTCTCAAAAAAACCAAAAACAGAAAAAATAAAAGATCTGGTCTAGGTAAGGCTGCCCTCCACAGCTCAAGACTGCTGTAATGAGCAGACAAGCTCTGGACCCTCCAGAGTACAGGCTCTCTCTTTGGTGTTGGGAGGTCCTTCTGTCTATTTATTCACCAATAAAAACAACACATAAAGAAAACAGGCTTGAGCCTGTGATAGGGTAGAGCAGAGCTAGGTGGGGGAAACCTAAACTGAATGCTGGGAGAAAGAAGGGTGGAGTGAGGCAGAAGCCATGTAGCCCCACCAGAGACAGACGGCAGAACTTTAGCTGGTAAGCCACAGCATCGTGGCAATACACTGATTAATAGAAATGGGTTAAATATGTAGAGTTAGTCAATAAGAAGCTAGAGCTATTGGGCCAAGCAGTGTTTTAAATAATAGCTTCTGTGTGATTATTTCAGGGGGGGCTGAGCAGCCAGGAACCAAACAAGGGGCCTCCTCCAAAAGTTTGGCTTCTAAGAGGACAACAAATTCCCCAGCTGCAGGCTCAGTGAAAGAGGAAAATGGGGAAGAGAGGACAAGAAGGAGCTGTCCTTCCGCATTCCAAGGGACAATAGCGACAACCACTTTCTTCTGAGGAGGGAAAGTGCAGTTCCCAAATACTGCCACAGGGCGGAGTCTGAACCACACCGGGGACTAGGGATCCCGCACTATGGTTAATTCCCACCCTCTTGCATAAAGAGGAAAGGAGGTTAGCTCAGAAGTACCTCAGAGGAGGCAAACACATCTACGCACCTCTGAGCCCATACCAATCTTGGAAATCTTAGGGGTTTCCTGAAGGACACAATGTGGAAGGAGGGGTATAAAAAGCGTAAAAGTCAAAAAATCTTTCAAAGTACCAGAACCTGAAAAAGGAATATGGGTGTGTGTTAGAACTGTCAACAGAACTCGTAATAGTTGACTATCTAACACATTTCACCCGAATTTGAAAATAAAAGTTGTGGAGTGTAAGAGCTGGAGTCAGGTAGGAAGATGAGAGGGTCTGCAGATGCGGGGCGGGGAGGAACACACAAGAACAGCTAATGGGAGTGAATATGACCAAAACATCTGTATGGAAATCACATAATCTTCACTGTATAATGGGGTCAAATCAAGAAGCTAAGGGTTCATGCCCTGATCCCAAGCTTACAAATGACCTCAGAAAAACTTGTAGGCCTGTTCTTCCTTCCCCCCTCTCCTTCCTGCTCTCTCCCTCTCTCAACTACATATGGATCTTATGTTTACTTTTCTAAAATTATATAGTGTCCATTTCTTCCAACCCAGCCAGAACGTAAGCAGGGTAAAGACAAGAACATTGCCTGAGAAGAAAGGGATAGAACTTCACCAGCAAATGGATGGGGAAATTGGGAGAGGGGGCGGGAGGGGGGTCCTGCTGGACACCTTCCAGCCAGACCACCCGGCCTCTCTGCGGGTGGGCACACTGGCCCTCTTTCCTTCCTGCCCCATCACAGAACAGCAGGCAGTGGGGCTGGGCTCCTGCCTTGTTTACTACTTAATAGATTTTCTCATTTAATTCTCACAGTGACTCTTCCAACAGAATCCTCCCTTTTACAAACATCTCTACATCAGAGACTTACACTACTTCTTCAAGGCTGCCCAACTAACAAGCAGGAGGACTGCAATATAAGTTCAGACCAGATGCTAAGTCTATAATATCCTAAGAATTTTGCTATTCATTGAATATCAAATTTTCCATTGGCCTATGAAATAAGGAAACATACTACCAAAGAGACAAGATTAACAAACCCACACCCATCTTCTTGAGCTCCTGCCCAGCTCTCCTAGGGGGGATCTTGAAACATTCTAGACACAAAGTTCCCAAAGTCCCCCACTCCACTGTAAATCAGCATTGCCCTACTGACACTTCCATCCACAAAACAAGTCTCACTTTTCTCTCTACTATAATAAAGCATAACCTGAGATTTAATAACTGTTTGGTTCCTCTGGTTAGAGGCATTTATAATGTCTTTTTTCTAAGTCTTTTCTGAGTGTCTTCCTGCAGGCAACATGATGAGAAAATGAGGGCCTCTGGAGTCAGGGGATTGAAAGTCAAATCCAGAAGCCACACTTGACAGATATTTGAGTCCTTAGATGAATTCAAAATCTCAACAAGGGTGGGAGAGGTGGCTGAGCAGGTAAGAGTACTTGCAGCTGTGCAGAGGACCCAGGTTCAATTCTCAGCACCCACACAGTGGTGGCTCACAACCTTCTTTCTGTAACTCCAGAATCAGAAGTCTTCTTCTGGCCTCTTCAAGTACCAGGGCACACATATAGGTAAACTACTAAGGCACATAAGATAAATAAAGCTTTCTTTTTAAAAGGTATTAAGGTAGGCATAGGCCAAAGCCCACTTCACATGTGGCAAGAAGGAAGACAACCTCCTAGAGAAGAGGTGCACAGCCCCATTCTCACTTCTGGGGACCAGAAGTCCACACAGGTCGCCTCTGGAATTCAGGTTGCCGATTTCTAGTGATCACTGCGACCTCCATTCTCCTCGCCCAACGCAGGACAGGCTGGCTGAGTTTCCCCCAGCTCCATCCTGCTGTGTCTCCATGGCATAGCCACCAGGGGAGGCAGCAGAGAGAGGCAGAACTGAGGTGGGGGACAAGTTAAACATCGAGGGTGTGGCTCTATGCTTGCCCTCCGAAGAAACCACACAGCTCATACACATCTGAACCTCAGCTTCCTTGTTTGTGAGACAGAAATAAAACACACAACATAGGACATACAGTAGGCCTATCATGGTGCATACACCCCAACTCACATCCTGCTGTCCCTAAAACACCCCCAACCTCACCAGAAAATGATCTAGCTCCACCTGTTCCCATCCCAGCCTCTTCCCTTGGGCACTGAGGGGGCAGCTCTGGGGTAAAGAGCTTGCCTGGGATACACAAGGCCCAAAGTTCCAGCCACAGTAGCACAACTTCCCCTTCAAACACACACACACACACACGCACACACACACACACACACACACACACACGTGCAAATAAAACACTGGGGGGAAGAAAACTGGGATCAGTGGAAGGAAGAGCAGCGAGGTACACCTGATAAAAATGCATTTTACATAGAGATGTGTGTGTTTGTCTATACACACATACCATAATGAAACTTACTCGTACATATGGTTAGCATGTACTAGTAAAAACAAACAGCATCTCCTCGTTTTCAGAGGTATGAGATGGACTGTGGTACACTCAGTGTACTGTCTCTCGGCTACTTCACTTACCCTTTAGCCTACCTTTTCACAAGGTGCAAAGTGAAATGTGTAAACAAGCTCCCTGGGTTTACAGGAAGACTCTCAAGGCCCCTCTACAAGGTGTTCCTTGCTCCTTAACAGAATCACAATTGTTTCCCCTCTTTAATTACGCTCTTCAAGTTGTTTTCAGGAACATCCTCCCTTCCATGCTCAGTGTGCCCAGTTCAGCATCTCAACTGTGTTAGTCAGTGTTCACCTAAGCCTGCCCACCCCCACCCCCTCCCTACCCCTGCCCCCGCAGCAGTTGCTGAACCAAGGGTGGGCGTAGCAGCACCGCTCACCTTGCCTTTCTCCTTTATTCTGCACCTCTCCTGCCCACACCCACTTTATTTATCTCTGGCTCCTTGGGGTAGGAACTGGAGGAGTGGGTAGGGACAGGGAGAGTCAAAAGACCACACCAATGAACTTTGATGCTCTTTCTCATGAATGCCTGTGGTTTCCTGGGAGAGTCCCCAAGATGGAGTGTGTGACATAAAACTCACAGGCCTTGAGTGAAGCCTACTTACAACTCCCAACCCTGAATCTCAGAGGCTTTCTTGGGTCCCTCCTGACTCAAGTCACCTTTCAAGTGCCCGAAGATGCATGCTGGGCCTGTCTAGGTGGCTTTAGACCAGTTCCACCCAGCGTTATCCAGACAACTCACCATTCAGTGGCCTCCTTTCCCTCTGCCCCACCCACTTGGGGCTACAGATCTATAGATGGCCACCCTGATCAGTGTGTCTACCCAAACTGTCAAGCTCTCAGGAAGAGTTTGCTAGAGGTCCCCTCCCCACCATTTAGGCTACATAAAGACTTCAGAAGCAAGCCCCATGGGTGAGAGGTGACTCAGCAGTTATGCTGGCTAGCTTCCAGGGCATGAGTTTGACTTCCAGCACATACATCAACCTGGTGGCTCACAACCACCTATAATTCCAGCCCCTAGGGCACTAGACACCTTCTTCTTGGCCTCAAGAGGAATCCAGGACTCATACATACGGAGAGACACACGCACACACACATATATAAGTAAAAATACATCTAAAAACAAGAAGCAAGTCTCCCATTTACTCCCCTAGGCGTGGAAAGAAGGCACGCAGAGCACATCCCAGCTCTCCACAAACATCCTTGCTAGAACCCTGAACTTCCAACACTTCCCTGGAAGTAGGTGTGTGACCTAAGCGTGCAAAATCCTCTGCACCGGTCCTTGGAATATGACAACTGGGCACCACCTGTTTCATTCTCGATCTTTGGGGCTTCAACAGAACTCGTTCCAGTTAAAATACCACCATGGACTCCCAGGTCTATAGATGGCCACCCTTGGCCTAACACCACAGGGTGTAGCTCACACTTCTCAGAACTTCACCGGAGTCAACACCTTGCCATCTTGATCACAGCCACAACCTCAAAATAAGGGCTGTGGGGAAAGCCAATCAGTGGTGGGGAGAGAGCGAGGACCCTCCCACCAGCAGTCAGTGGGGATTCCTCTACTAACACCAGCCCTGCCGCTTCAGGCAGCTGTGGCCAGGGCAGGCTCTTCCTTGTGTTGCTCTGTAAGAGCAGCTGTCAAGACACAGAGAACCTTTGTTCTCAACACCACGCTAACCTTTATGTCAAATGCTCCCATATGATTGATAGCCCGCAAGTGACTTGTCTTTCCTAAATGAAATTTCAAGGAACACAATTAATTACAATTATGGTCATAATGTATGCCCTGGGATTCAAATGCAGATTAATAAAAGCTTCACCAAGTCCAGCAAGCCCTTTAAGTTTATCTTATTAGCAAAACTGAGGCCTTCAGTAATTGTCCCAGGCTGCCTAAAGCCAGTCAGGGTGCCTAGGGACTCAAGGTCACTTCTACCCACCCACCTTCAGCTAGGGCTGTATGTGACTGGACCAGCTATACCACCACTGAAGCACAGCACAGTCCATTACAAGTCTGTCCCCTGCGGAGCTGTTTCTAAGACAATTATGTGGGTCTCAGCTCCCCTGGGGATTTTTTCTTCCTAAACTGGGTTTATGCCCATAAGCCAAAACACAGAAACACAGTCCTGAGCCAGTATCAGACCCCCCCCACCCGGTTCTAAGCTCTAGGGCACCATCACCTGGTCCAAGAGGAAATGGGAAGTGGATTTCTTTGGCTTTTCCAGGGTGCAGGGCCAGCCAGACGGAGACTCACCAGGAGGAAAACTGTCCTCAGGAACCTCTTGCACACCCAGCTTCGTCCCCTGCCTCCACTTCCCACTCTTGCTCTCTTCCCAGGTTTCTGCTTCCTTCTAAAATACATTCTTCACACAGCATCACCGAACACCTCCTGCTCTCCCAACCGTTCCCTCTGGAACCCTCAACTCACCCAGAGGCAGTAGGTGAGATAGTCCAGGGCAATTTGGGCACACTGCAGAGAACAGCTCAACTCAACCTACGCACCAATGTCTCCCCTTAGAAAGAGCAAATCCCAGGTTGGGGTGCAGCTCAGCGGCCAGACACAGAGTCAAAGAGCCTTGGGGTCAACCCTCAGTGCTGCCCTCCATCCCCCAAATATTCTGAATTAAAAGGAATTGTTAGTAACATTCGGGTCTAAATGAAAAGGAAGAGCTCCATTCTTTGTGGAGGGAAAATTACGAGGGGGTAAATTACGAGGGGGAAATGGTAAATTGCCATTTCGCGGTGTCAGCTCCCTACCAGCCTTATTAAGCACCTTTTATTCTCTCAAATACAAAGAAAACAAAAGGTTTCTTCCTGTTTTCTCCCCGTTCCTCCACAATCCTACCACACCTGTAAGGCTAACCTACTGGACAGGTTATTCCCACCTGAGTGGACAAGAAGACACAAGCTGCAGGGGTGGGGGATGGGACTACTGTGGCCACAGGCACTGTACATACACATAAACCATTTGGGGATGAGACAAGCTTAACTACATTACCACCTACACAGCTATTTACTTATCTTCTGGAGCTGACATTAACAGTTAGCAGGCAATGGGCAACAGTAGGTCAATGGCCTATTTCATGTAACATGATAAATGCTTATTTATTGCCAAAGCCAAAGAGATGGCTCAGTAGGAAAAGGTGCTTGCCACCAAACCTAAAAGACCTGAGTTCAGCCCCAGTATCCACAGGGGAGAAGGAGAGCACCAACTCCCATGAGCTGTCCACAGCATTACACACACAGACACAGAGCAACTATCGTATTTTGATTTCAATAGATAATACATAAACACTGCATATTTAAGAATAAGAATTAGCTATGTTTAGCTGTACATGCCTACAATGCCAGCATCCAGTACTGAGGCAGGAGAATCGTGAGTTTGAAGCTAGTTTGTGCCACATAGTGAGACACTCACTGTATTCAAAAATACAAAAAGATAAAAAGAACGACAGCACAGACAGAAGTCACACAACCGAGATAGCCTGGCTGCATGTCACCTGTGGAGGAGCTGAGTAAATCCCAGTGGCTCTTTTGAGCTATGCGTGTCCTTCTGGTGTCTTTCGGTTCTTGCTTGGCAGAAGCTCACTCCGAGGGCGTTCACACATCTCCCTTGCCCTTTGCACTCCGGTAGCTGCTGCCTAATTTCCTTGCCTCCATCTCAGGGAGACCACCACTGCCTGAACAGCACTCCTCAGATGGACTTCTGGGGCAGAACCCTACCTCTCCATACCAGGATCCTCACTGCCCCCTTTTGTCCTCGCTGCAGATCAGTCGGGCCTCGAGTCAGCACAGAAAGTTTCAGAATCGTTACCTTCGGTACTCATGTGACCTTGACATAAAGCAAAGCTGATCACTGATTGTTTCTATCTGACCCCTCATCCTAACATCGCCAGTGATTTTCCCAACCGCCAGGCATCCTAGTTCCGGGGTGACGTAGATGCTTGTCTTCTCTGAAATCTCTTCTTACAGTGATACTCTTTTTAGCAATCCCAGTTCTTCCCAGAATCCAACCACACTTTCTTGTCTTTTCCTTGTCTGTGTGTCTGTGTATACATATGTGCACATGTGTGTGCACACCACAATGTATATGTGAAGATCAGAGGGCAACTTGCAGAAGTCAGTTCTCTCCTCCCATCACATAAGGTCAAGGATCTAATCAGGTCACCAGGTTTGGTGTCAAGCCAGCGCCTTTACTCACTGAGCAATCTCTCAGGTCCTTTTTGGTGTTTTTAAAAGCATTATTGGAGCCGGGTGGTGGTGGCGCACACCTTTAATCCCAGCACTCAGGAGGCAGAGGCAGGCGGATCTTTGTGAGTTCGAGACCAGCCTGGTCTACAAGAGCTAGTTCCAGGACAGGCTCCAAGGCCACAGAGAAACCCTGTCTCAAAAAACCATAAATAAATAAATAAATAAAGCATTATTCGAGTATAATTCACATACCAGAAAACTGGTGCAAAGTCCACCACTCTAGGCCTCTTCCATCTTTGCAGGTTGTGCAACGCCACTGTTCCTCTAACCCCAGAACATTTTCAATACCCCAGAAAAGAGCCCCTTAGCCACTAGCTGCCAGTCTCACCTCCCATACCAGCTCCCACCCTAAAGTCATTGTCTCTAGACAGCTACGGTGGTGTCAATGCACAAGGTCTGTGTCTAGCTTCCTGTCACGTTTCCAGGGTCATCCACGTTTACAGCCTGCATCAGCGCTTCCTTCCTCATCCCTTGTTTCACGCCAGTGTTTGTGTAAACAAACTCCATCCATTCACTATCTGCAGGACAGCGTGGCTTTTGCTACACGTGGGCTGATATGTGAACTCTAGTTGTTGTATGTACCTGTAAAAATACACAGGCAGGTCTACTTTCCTTAAGTATGTATTTAATGGTAGGTGGCTGGATCATACGGTAACTTTACTATTTGGGTCTGGGTTTGGTTTGAGTTTGGTTTCTGTTTTGAGACAGGGTCTCACTATGTAGCCCTAGACGACCTAGAACTCACCACGTAGGCCAGGCTGGCCTCGAACTCAGAGATCTGCCTGCCTGTGCCTCTGGAATATTCGAAGTAATGTGCACTACTTTTCGCTTTCTGAGGAGTTACTAGTTTTCTAAGACTGTGGCACCCCAGTTCATTTTTATGCATCGTGAGCCCTTGTGTCCAGAGGATTTCACTGCACCTAATGCATGCATCTAAAATGCAGCCTTTCTGACCGTCACCATTCCTGTACACACTGAAATATTACCTCACCAAAGTTTCAGTCTGTATTTCCCTAATAGGATACTGAGTGCCCTTTTATATACTTATTGGCCATAAGTACATCTTCTTGGTAGAAATGTCTATTCAAATCACTGCCCACTTTTAAACAGAATAAGAAACTATCTTACAGCCAGCTATGGTGGCACATGCCTTTAATCCCAGCACTAGGGAAGCAGGGTTAGGAAGATCTCTGTGAGTTCAAAGCCAACTTGGTCTACACAGCAAATTCCAAACCAGTCAGAGCTACATAGAGAGACCTAGTCTCAAAAAAAAAAAAAAACTTTCTATACTCTGGATATAAACCCCTTACCAGATAATGATCAGTGCTTCTCTTCTTCCATAGCTTCATTCCTATAAAATCTCCCCGCCACAAATCCAGACACTATTTCTAAATCTCACCCTGGGGCCCAAAGCCCTGTTATTACCAGTAAAAGTCTTCGTAAGCTCAGCATATACATAGAACCTGTTCTATGTGCATAGATAATTGGACAATAACATCAACATACAGGTGTCTAAGGCTCTACTGCCCGTCCATTTTTAGATGGATCGCCTGCAACATTTGAGTATTTCTACAAGTTGAGTCATTTTGGACACTTCTGTGTTGGCAGTGTTTTAATAACTGTTCCCATCTCACATGTGCCCTGTCCTTCCGTGAATAGCTGTCCAAGGTGTTGACTGCTGGTTCAGCAGAAGATTCCTACTGCTATAGCCAGCCACACTCTAACATCCCATCCTCCTGCCAGCCCTGAGCTTCCTCATCACACTGGACTCCTCATCCAGTACATGTGTTCATCCCTCAGTCAGATCTGAAGTCCCATCAACAACATGCCTTGTGCCAAGGAGAGGGAAAACACTGCCACCACAGAAGGGTCTCGGGTGCCTCACTTGCAGAACTGCTCAAATGGTGCACCCATCTAAAGGTGGAGGACAACTCTGTATGGCTGATGCTGTTGTCCTTATTTCACAGATAAAACCATGGAGGCTCAATGGATAGATAATCTGTCGAAGGTCACAAAGTCAGTAAACTGGTAAAAGTAAAATCCAAATCAGGTCTGACTAAATGAATAGACAGACAGACAGACAGACAGACAGATAGATAACCAAACCACTCTTCCAGTGCTGCATTCATTAATCTGCCATGCTAACATCAAAGTTTACAGCCTGTACTTTCTTTGGTTGTTGCTGCCCTGTGACATAGTCGGTCATGAATTTAGTTACATGGGTGTGATGGTTCCGCTTCAGTGTAGCTCTAACTAGATTTGGAATCACCTAGGAGGCAGGACTCTGGGAGGTATTTTCAGACAAATTTAGCTAAGAAGGGGAGACCCGTCTGGAATGTGGCGGCACCATCCCATGGGCTGTGGTCCTGACTGAATAAAAGGATGTATAAAAAGAGAAACTGAGTCAAGCACCAGCACCCACTCCTCTGCGTCATGTGACCAGTGGCCTCATGCCTCTGTGCCATGTCCTCCCGGCATGATGGACTCTATACCTTCTCCTAAAGCATGAGCAGAAACAGATATTCTCTTAAGCTGTTCCTATAGCATATTCTTTCACAGTCACAAGAAAAGTAACCAAACAGCTGCCGACAAAGAGAAGAGATGGCAAAAGCAGATTCAAAGTCAAAATGCTGTTTCTACATTCATAGTAAAAGCCCAAGTGTATCAGTGTTTAAAAAAAAAAAAAAAAACCCACAAGGACTGAGAATATAGGTCAGTAGTTGAGCACTCAAAAATAAGCTTTGTCCCAACGAGTTCACTTCAAGAAATCTATACCAGAAATACATGTTTCTCTGTGAAAACCCGACATAATTATCTTTCAATTCTTTCAAAATCAATACAGCACAAAAGAAGGGCAGGGACTAAGGGGATGGGAGGGTAACTAAAGGGTGGAGAGCTTGCCTAGCATGCAGAAGGCCCTGGGTATGGTGTCCACACCACAAAGCAAAACAAGTCAGAATGACTCTGTGTACTAATACAGAGTCATCTCAAGATACATAGTTGAGAAAATATGCCCGCTTTACATATTTGCTCTATACATAAAATGCTTCTAGAAAGATATAGAAAGTGATCAACCTCCATTACATATGAAAAGAAGAACTGGGTTGCTAGGGACATAGGTGGGAGGAAGTATTTCTGAAAGTTTTTATAGCGTATGAATGAAAAAAATCAAATGAGGGTTTTGAAAGACCCAGATAAATTAAATACACACGCCTTGGCAATAAAAATTAGAGCCAGTCTCTCTTTGCTTTTAGGTATAAGTGAAGAATTTGCTCTTTCTTGTCAAGGTTTTTTCCCAGCACTGTAATGGTACTATGATGTATTTAGCTTATACAATGTGTCAAAAATAACCGGTGGGTGCTGAAGAATGCCTGAGTTTGTGATACACAAGAAAGTTAGAGTTTCTGAGAGGTTTGGTCACTATGAAATCTCAGCTACTTTGTAGCCGTAGGGTTTACAATCATTCCTGGCCCCCATGGCTGACACCTGGGTTGCTTGCTTACAAAGTTAGAAGGATAAATACTTGCCAAAGTTTGCAATGACTGATATGCAACATGGGAAAATTCTGTAACCCTGCAACACCGTGTGCAATATAAACAACTGAACAGACACTCTCTCCGGGTTTTACACAGTGAGTGCTGGAAAGAGCATGACCTCCACTGAGTCAGCAGACCAGGACATCTCACCTAGATGCTACATGACTCAAAACGTTTCTCAATCTCTTCAAACGCACTTTCTTCACCAACAAAATGGATATAACTATTCATATCTGAAAGGTTCGCTGAGAAGATTAAGTGATATTGTAATATACTTGCTATATGGTTTGGCTCAAAATGGAAATTCAAAACTTGGCTCTCTTGGCTTCCAAACACAGAAAGAAAGGAAGGCTGCTGTGGCTGCAGGTAAGGTGGCCAACTCGCCCTACTTGTAACTCTTGCTACCACAGGCTCCAGCTGTTGCTTCCTTTTTCACTTCCTTTCCTCATTCACTGCTGCCCACCCAATGTCCTAAACTCCAATTTCATTTCCTAACTCTTCTAGAACAGAGAAAAGTCTATAAACATAAAACAAGAAGCCCCAAAAGCCGGGTGTATACCTTTAATCCCAGCACTCAGGAGGCAGAGGCTAGCGGATCTCTGAGTTCAAGGCCAAACTACAGGTCTACAAAATGAATTCCAAAACAGCCAAGACTACACAGAAAAACCCTGTCTCAAAGAACCAAAAATAGAAAAATAAAACCAGAAGCCCACATGGTATTGTGGGCTACTGAACTGTAAAAATTTCATATGAACCTCCCTCAGATTCACTCAGCAGCCCTCACCAATCTACACATACACACCAGGAAGCTACCACATGCCAGTCCCTGTACATGATCGAAGTCTGGCTTCTCAGACACTGCTTGCAGGTTCTCGGGGGCCCTCCACTAACAAACCAACACTGATAAATCGATGGGATACGGACAATAAGGAACAAGGAGACCGACAACAAGATGTGAATGGAGAAAACAATGGCCAGAGTTCTTCCCTAATCCTGGCACACTGAGAGAAGCTGAGGTGAGTGACGGAGTGAGCCCTGCAGATCCTAAAGGGACATCCAGAGAGAGAACAGTGAAACCCTGGGGGCACACGAGGCACAACAAGGAAGTGCATGCAGCCTGTCACAGTGAAGACTTGGGATGTTACTCAAAGTGAAGAAAACCCACTGGCTGGCGTGTTTAAAGCAGGAGTCAGCCCCTTCACACCAAGGGTAACACTGGTCACTGTAGGAGTCTAAACAGTGGAGGGTGGTGGAGGGCAGCTAGAGCCCATCACAAGGAGAGTGGCTGCATGAACCAGAAGTGGTCGGCTCTGTGTGGAGGCCCCATACTGGATGTGGAGTTATAGTCTGTCAGCAGGGACTGGATGGCTCGAGGACTTCTGCCTGACTAACTGGAAAAATGATCACCATCATCCACCAAGCTTCATCCTGCGGCGTGAGGGGGGCGGGAACTAGGAACTGACAGGCCTCTGTGTTCTGCTGTCACACCTACGACACAAACACTGGGAGCAGGGTCCTTAGATCAGAGAGGAACTGAGCTGTGGTCCAGTATAGAGGAGTCAGGACAACACCCATCCAGGCAAGAAAACCAAGAGGTAAAAAATTGAGAAATTGTAGGAAAAGAACAAAGAAAATGGTAGCCAGGGGTTGGGAGAGGGCTCGGCTAGTGAATGTGCCCACCATAAACCTGAGGAGTCATGCTGGATTCCCTGGCTCGACCATGTCATGAATGCACACACATGCACAGCTAAATAAGTACATGTAATGAAAAAAAAATTTATGGGGAAAAGTAGTCAGGAGGTCAAAGTTGAAGCTGGAAAGATAAGCAGGTGTCAGAGGTGGTCTCATCATTGTGAATAGACAGACCGCACTTCCGTGGCCTCCAGGGTGGGCCGGGCGCTGCTCTCCCTACAACAGAGAGATACACAGATGACTGCACAGCCTGCTTATAAAGTGGGACTGCAAGGAGAATCCCGTTGCCCTGGGGTTAAACACCTGTTTCAGACAAGGAGGTTCTTTATTCCTTAGCCTGTGTGTCCCTTCTCTCACCCTGGCTGCACTTTCCTTCTGGCCCTGTCAGGCAATGTCAAAGGACATGTGTCAAGAACCTTTCAGGCACAATCAGGAGTATCTGGATCTTCACATCACCCCTGGTACTTCGCAGGGTGGGGTGATTCATTTGGTTTGAAAACATTTCAATAGGCCAGCCATACTGGCACACACCTTTAATCTCAGCACTCAGGAGGCAGAAATAAGGGGGCCTCTGTGAGTTAAGGCCAGCCTGATCTACACAGTGAACTCTAGAGCAGCTACAATAAGACCCTATCTTAAAAAATAATAACGAAAGTTTAAAAAGCCAGGCGGTGGTGGCACATGCTTTTAATCCCAGCACTTGGGTGGAAGAGGCAGGTGGATCTCTGTGAGTTCAAGACCGGCCTGGTCTATAGAACAAGTTTCAGGACAGGAAGGGCTACCCAGAGGGACTCTGTCTCAAAAAACCAAAATGATGATGATGATATAAAAATAATGCATTTAGAAGAAATCAAATCAATTTTATTTGAAAGTCATTTCGGAAAGATATTTTAAAATGTGCTATTTCACAGAACATAGCCAGGAATGAAGGAACCCCACTGCACACTACAAAAGTACTAGCATAATGTGTGCTTGCAGCTGATAGCCTGCATGCCCCGAAATGACCAGGTAAATCATGGCCTGTCCATCACAGCACAGCAATCAGCCATTAAAAGAAATAAGCCAGCTGGGCAGTGGTGGCGCACGCTTTTAATCCCAGCACTCGGGAGGCAGAAGCAAGCGGATCTCTGTGAGTTC
>JAQHUG010000133.1:3267203-3284466 GCA_028555095.1 Dicrostonyx torquatus
AGGCCAGCCTGGTCTACAAGAGCTAGTTCCAGGACTGACTTTAAAGCTGCAGAGAAACCCTGTCTCGAAAAAAAAAAAAAAAAAAAAAAAAAAAACTATAATAAAGAAATAAGCCAAGGACATGGAAAGACGACTGGGTGAACTGCGGCTCAAGTGTGAGCACCAGCCAAGTGGATGCCAGGCCCTTGCTGGTCGGTTAGTCTAGTCCAAAAGGTGAGTTCACTGAAAGGCTCTATCTCAAAACGTATGGTGGGAAGCAACAGAACAAGACACCTGACATCCGCCTCTGGCCTCCATAAGCTTGCACAAACAAGTGAGCACATGAACGTACACACGTGCACGTGTGCGCGCATGCGCACATACACACACAACACACACACGCACGCACGCACACGCACACACGAACAAGCGTCCACGAGTGAACTGAAAGAGTATCCACCACATACTAAGTTCATTCATTCGACAGATACTTGAGGGACGCTTCGTGCCTAGGAGATGGCAGTTCAACCTCTGACCTTTACATTTCAGCAGAGATAACACACAGACAAGAACAGAGATGACCATGACCTGAAATGCATGCAGAATACCACGACAGACTGAAGTGGGAAGAGTGGAGAAGGGAAACGGACGGTTGTTTTCATGAACTAGACTGCCGAACGGTACAGCCAGAGGCCTGTATCATTAAACTCTGCAAACAGCTTTATGAAATCCACAATAAGAATTAAAAATGCTCAGGCCTGTGCTCTCAGATTGGGAAAGGGGAGAAGGCCCTCAGCAGTTTCCCTCCAAACCACACACCTGGAGGCTGGGCCAGCCTCTCACTCCTGGTGAACGCTTTCATTTCACACAGCCACTGGGAAGTTGCAGTTGTTTTTTGTGAAAATTCCCTTCTGATAGCACACAGATTTAATTCAGACTAGATCGCTGGGCAGACTGTGAATCTTTTTGAAGTGGAGACACGCACGACTTACATTAAAATGAACCACAAAAACATTCGTCTTAGAGAAATAACCAAGAACGTGTAGGCTTTTCCAATTCAAGACAAAACGGCACAGTCACAGAATTTCAGACCTTGCTCACACCGTTTAAAGTCTAAAATTACAGCTTGTGTGTGAGCTCTGGCTGACTTCACAGCACAAGGCTGCCACATCAAGGGTAACCACGCAACTGAATTCCGAGTCACATTTAGAGTGTGACGTAGTAGCTAATTCATAACTATTATTACATTGGTAAGAAACGACTTTCACCTGCTTATTAGCAAATTTGCGGTGAAGTTAACTCACTGTAGTGGGCTGAAATAGGGGCACCAGAAACACATACACGCCCGAGTCCTAACCCCTGGTGCCTGCGACTATGACCTTATTTGGAAATAGAGACTTTGGTAGATATAATTAAGAAGCTCAAGGTGAGATCATTCTGGAACTAAAGCCAGTGACCGCTACGCTTAGACAGTGGTCTGAGGCACAGACGAGACCCACAGAAGGCCGTGGAAAGGAAGGCTCGGGCAGACTGAAGTGAGCTGCCAAGAACACCCAGGCAGGTGGGCAAGTGGTTCTCCCTTTGAGAGTTCAGAACTGACCAACCCAACCAACAACTTTGGGGACTTTGGGCCTATAGAAATAAGAATATAAATTTGCCTTGCTTCAGCCACCAAGGTTATGATCCTTTGTCACAGCAGCCCCAGGAAGCTAACATTCACCTATCAAATTTGACCCTCCTGTGTGTGTGTGTGTGTGTGTGTGTGTGTGTGTGTGTGTGTATTTAAAAACCAAGAGGAATTCATAACAAAAGTCCTTTCTCCTCTTCTAGCTACTGGAACAAAAAAAAAAAAAAAAAGCAAACTATCCACAGTTCATCTTACTGTAGGAACAGCAAAACGACAGGCTTGTTTCTTTTCCCTGGAGAATCAGTTTTTTTCAAAAAGCACAAAGACGAAAGTGTGGGGAATATTAAGTCATTTTAGGAACGTCATCAGAATAACTATTTGTTTCATAGTGTATTACGAAAGAAAAAGAATGGAAGGAAGGAAGACAGACGAAAGAAAGAGAGAGAGAGAGAGAGAAAACGAACCACGAGGACTGGAGTACAGCCTGGTGGGAGAGCACCTGCCTCCTGCCTGAGCAAGCCCCTGTGCCCACCCCCAGCACCACACACACAGACTCACACACAGTGCAGCCACTGTAGAATAAAGGCAGGTGTGCTGGCCCACACCTACAGTCCCAACTACTGCTCCATGTGCAAAGGCAAGGGTTCCATCAGCTGAAGAATTAGAATAGCTTTAGAAACAGACCAAGGCCCCGTGGGCGGAGGGGGTAGGAGGGCTTAGGAGATCACACCTTTAATCCCAGCACTGGGGAGGCAGAAGCAGGTAGATCTCTGTGAGGCCAGCTTAGTCTACAGAGTTAAGTTGTAGTCCAGCCAGGACTATATAATAAGACCCTGTCTCCCCACCCCCATCCAAAAAAATTTTAAAGGTAATTTTACTATTTGAGTTCGGTTACTACTTTAAAATAAACCTTTCAAGCAGAAAAACTGGAAAAATCTTGACCTCCCTCCCCAAAAAAAACTTTAGAATCCAACCCCCTCTGGCTTACATTTTCTCAGCTTAAAATGTGAAACTAAATATTTATTTTTCTACTTTGCAAGGCCATTGGCTTTAGTATAGCCGGGAAGGCTTTTGTTTACCATGGGGTTCACATGGCAGTTACATCTAACTAGGAAGCCGAGAATCTAAAATGGAAATTCTGATCTAATAACAGAAGCTTTGTAATTGAAAGAGACAAATGGGAACTCCAAGGAGAGGTCCACTTGTAATGGGGGTTTCCAGCAAGGTGCTTTCCCTTGAGCGGTTTTTGAGACCTGGGCTGTTCTGGTCTATAAGTCTAATTTACATATCAACTAAGTCCTCGATTTAGAAGTAACAAGTTCATCAGAACACTGGAAAATTTACTGAAGAATCTCTGACCAGTGATATCCCACATTTCCCTTTCAGACGGCATAACAAGTCGATGCAGAGGCTGGAGAGATGGCTCGGTGGTTAAGAGCACTTCTTGTTCTCGCAGAGGAGCTGGCTTTGACTCCAGCATCCACATAGCAGCTCACATCCACCTGTAACTACAGTTCCAGGAGGATCAGAAGTCCTCTTCTGGCCTCTCTAGACACCCAGCTCACACATGATACACATACATATACATACAAGCAGGCAAAGCATGCATATACATTAAATAGAATATATATAAATCTAAAGAAAAAACAGCCAGGCACGATGGTATATAACTTTAATCCCAGCACTCTAGAGAAGAGGCAGCAGATCTATCTGCATGATGTCAGTATGAGGCCAGTCTGGTTTATACAGGCAGTTTCACGTCAGCTAGGGCTATCCTGGGACATGCAGCCTCAAGAGACAAAACAAAAGCCACACAGCAGATGATGAGAGACTCCTCTACAATGTCAACAACTAAAGTGACAACAGCAAGGAAAAGCTTGATTGTTGCCAAATCAAACCTCTGAAATGCATTTCAATTTTTAAAAGGTATTTAGTTTATCTCATCTACCTGTGAGTTGCATCTGCGTGTTGGCATCAGGTGTCAGGCCCACTGGATGCACCGTCGTGAGCCATCACTGTGGGTGCTGGGAACCGAACTTGGCCTCACTGGAAGAACTGTCAACTGCTGAGCCGTCTCTCCAGCCTAAGTGTATTTTTAAATGCTTTAAATAGCCATAGTTTTTATAAAAACATTAATTTCACTAACCAGAGATTAAACGATTACACTACCATTCTATTTACGTATATTTATTCAAAATTACAAGGCTAGGCACAGTGGCTAGCACCTTAAATCCCAGTACCCAGGAGGCTCAGGCAGGAGGATTGCTGTGAGTTTGAAGACCGCTTAGGCTACATAGTGAGACCATGTCTCAAAAGCAAAACAACAAAAATTATTAACACTCCACATATTAAACACAAGCTATGAATAATGACTTCCTCCTAAAGAAAACAGTAGACAGCAGGGTCCTTAGAGACTTTTCAAAGACAAAGGTGGCCTCAGCAGAGGGTCACAGTCAACTTAAGCAGTCCTAAAAGCACAGGCCAATTTGCACCCTACAGGTGATGTAATGCAAACGGCACTTTACCCCTGGTCTCACTTCCAAAAACCTAGGTTTGCCATGAGAAAAGCCAGACACACTCCACTAGGAGGTACTCTATGAGACACTCAGAAACTTAGGGCCATCAAAAGCAAGGAAAGCCACCCAGAAGGAGGCCAGGAAGACATGCAATGTGTTACCCCGATGGGACCTGGAACAGAAAAAGCATTAGATGAAAACCACAGAAATCTGAATAAAGATATCTGGAAATTCTACATACTACCTTTTCAGGTTTTCTGTACGCCTAAAGTTCTTCTTAATAATAACAGTAATATTCCCCAGAGAAAACTGGGAAAACTGAGGTAGGATGACAGTGAGTTTGAGATCAGGCAGAACTCCACAACGGGATGCTGCTTCCGAATCCAAGGTCTAGGGACAGGCCTCAGAGACAGAGCACCTGCCTGTGGGAAGCACAATGCATGCACCTGCCTGTGGGAAGCACAATGCATTCGTCTTTAACTGCGCGTAGTCATCCCTGGACAACTACTTACTAATCAAGGTTCTAGATAAGACTTCTCTAATCACTCACATTGAAGAAGTTAATTTAAGAAAAGCACCACGCCATTTCTTTCAGTGCTAAGATTAACTCTAAGTTTGGGGGCACATGGGAGTCCAATTAAAAGGAGACTAGACCAACTCCACCTAGTCAAGTAAACACCTGGTTTACTGTGATCCAGGTGTGAAAACTAAAAGCCTCACAACGGCACAGCTATTTATAATAAGAGGCTAAGTCTAAACTTCATAAACATCATGATTCTAAAGATGCTTCTAAAGCAGAAAACTAACCCACAGGACTATATCAGACACTCACTGAAGCCGTCTGGCCCTTTCTCCACCAAGGACTAAATTTTAGGCCATGGTTCCTCCCGGGTTCCTCATTTACATACTAGAAAGTGATGTTGGCTCCGTGCAATAAACAAAAGATGATCAAAACTTCACAGTGTATCATACGCAAGAAAACATAGGAGACAAGATGTTTCAGAGGAAAATAGAAAAGCAGTCAGCCCCCTTTACTGACCGAATTCACCAAGTGTTCTGAAGAAACTGTCACTCCAGCCTGGGAACGGCCAAACTGTAGTTCATCAAAAACAGAACTATAGATATTAATCAGTTACCAGAGGCAACAAAATAAACATCACCTCCCTTGGCCTCAAGGAGGCAAAGAAGGAAAGCTCTCTGCGGTCCATAAAGGTGTGTCTAGAGTGGGAGACCAGTGTTTCCCAGGGGGTTAAGCATGTCTGAAGGAGCATCTACGTTTAGGAACTATGTGACATGGGAGAGGAATCCCACAGACTTTATCATCTACATAAACAACAACAAAAAAAAAAAAAAACTCAAAATTTATACACCTAAGTCACACCTGCGACCTGGATGCTTAGAGGCAGGAGGATCAGGAGTTGAAGGACTGCAGCACTGAATCTGAGGTTAAAAGTGAATACTGCTCTTCCAGAGAATTCCAGTTTGGTTCCCAGCACCCACTTACATAGTAACAGCCATCTACAACTCTAGCTCCAGAGGATCTGACAGTCTCTTCTGACCTAGGCAGGCGCCCACACACATGGCAAGCACAGATAAAGTAAGTTAAGGACCCTGTCCAAAGACAGGAGGCTAACAGCTGCTAGAACTGACTAGTCCCGAGCCCTCCCGCAGCTACCTTAAGAAACAAAGTAGGCAGGGTGGTGCACACCAGCACTCAAAGCTAGGCAGGAAAACTGGCTGAAGCTCAAGGCCATCCTGGCCTATGTAGGAAGTTCTAGGCCAGCCAGGGCTCAAAGGGAGCCCCGGTCTCAACAGAAGGGAGGCAGGGGAGAGAGGGGAGGGAAGGAACAGAACACAAGCTTTTATTTTCTCCAGACATTGTAGTAAAATGTCCAGATTTTTTCAAATCCTTCTCCCACACACTCAGTCAACCCTGGCATTTGGCAATGACACCAAGCTGGCAAGCATGCAAAGAGTTTTCCTAGGTATGCGAGCCCTACCTCCCTGCCTCCTACAACTGCAGATAACCACACATAATGAAGGATTTCCTCTCCTTGCCCTCAGAGGAGACTCTCAACCTATCTAGCTCATTCCTAATATTCAAGTGATCAAAGGTTAGCAGCCTCCTTAGGAGCGCTGTGGTGGAAAGACATAGTTTGACTCTTGGGGCGGTGGGGGGACGGGACTGTGTGATCAAAACAGCCAAAAACTTCTAAAATAAACTAGTGAAAAGAATCCCATAGGACATTATGAAAAGGATTGGTTCCATCAACCACAATGTGAGGACCTAAAAATGCAGACCTTCACCAACAAGGAGCTGTCAACCCAAAGAGAAAAGGAGCTTGCTGAATAAACATTTCCAAGTAAGAGAAGATAGACAGCCAGTAGACAACAGTCCCAGGTCTGTCTACCGCGGGCTAACCATTGGGAAAATGTTTAAAGAACAAAGAATGATACCAGAAAAAAAAAAAAATCAGTGTGAAGAGTACAAAGATTAAAGGTTTTCTTCCTGCATAATTCAATTTGTTTATTTAGTTGTAGACTACACACCCACCACACCCCACAAAAAAAAAAAAAAAAAAGGCCCGGTTCACTTGAGGGCTTTACCTCCTGCTATTTCCTCTGCTCTGAGGCTGCAGAGTGACAGTGACACAGGCTGTAATCTGTTCATTGAGCAAAAAGCAACTGAGTGAAACACAGCCCCCAAGCCTCTGGCACCCCGTGAAACCACAAGAGAACAGATTCTAGTTTTCCCATGTTCTAACAGATCTTTTCAAAGCTGTTTTTCTTCAAGGGCGATACACTTGTCTAGAGTCACGTGCTTGGTACCAAAAGCCAAAGGTCACTTGACACTGGAGGCTATAAATTAATCAAAACAAAGATTTTTTTAAAGAGCCCTCTTTTCGTATAAGTCTCATTTGCCTACAGTTTTCTTTAGCCAATTTCAATCTATAAACAAAATAAGAGCAGCAGACATGTTTTCCTATAGAAACACTAGCTGTCTTCAAAGCTAAAAACCGGACAGGCGAAAAGATTCCTTTATCAACTTTTTGTTGCTTTTACAAAAGGTTATGCAAAACTAATTAACAGTGGTATGAAATAAAAGTCGGCTAAAGAAACTTTTCCAAAACACCATCAATTTCGTTTACGAGCATGAGCAGGAAAAGAAAATACAAAACAAAGTCATTTCCAATTTCTTTCTTCACAACCTTAATAACCACGGCTAAGAGTCATAAGAAGTACGACGTGGGCTGGAGAGATGGCTCGCCACCCTCTACCTCGAGTTAGAGTTGGGGACTCCACAAGGGTGGCACTAAAGCCTCACACTAAAGACTCACACTTTAAGAATGATGAAGGGGCTGGGAACACACAGCTAGGCTGTGTTGGAGCTCTGGTACTGCATGAGACTTGGCAGTGCGTGGCAATGCATCCAGCACTGGAGGAACAGAGCAGCCTAGTCCACTGCTCATTTCCGCCAGCCATGGGCGGTTCTGTGAGTGCCTGTTTGACCACCCAGGACAGTTAGCAGCGAAGAGATGGCGTCTCTAGCCCTGAAGACCTCTGCAAATCATTCACAGCCACCTTCACCGGGGTGTAAGGAAGTCTTCTTCAGGCTGCAAGGCTCCCTTTCCACTACTCAGCTGTTGATTTAGTCTCTTGCTGAGGCTTCGACCTCTCCTGGATGGCTGGCTTTGCTGTGTTCTTACACACAGCCCTACCTCCACCGTGAGTTCATCCTTGCTGAGGGGAAGGGGATAAAGACCACGTCTTAGGAGAGGTCCACTTGATCCAAGCACTGCTTTGTGCAGGTAGCCTGGAATCAGATGTGTGATGAAAGCACACACTCAAAACAGTTCACTGACCAACATGGGACTTCAACACTTGTCCGTATCTAGCTGTAATATGGTTATCATCTACTCCTTATAGTTTTTTTCTCAAGTGACCAAAAAAGGAAAAATATAATTATGTAATACTATAGAAATGTTCTACGTTCACAGATTGTTGAAATGTTAATTTTACTTCATGATCCCCCCCTCCCCAAATTGTATAAAACACTCCTGGGGGCTTTCCCACAGAACCTGACAAAGCTAACTCAAGAAACTATGTGTCTGAGCTCTGAAACTGTCTTTGTTTCCGCTTAGTCCTTTCTCCTAGCACCTAAAACATCCATGGCATGCCACAGTTCTCAGACATGACTGAGCTGAACTTGATTTTTATTAAGGAATACAGCAGAGGGCTGGAGAGATGGCTCAGCAGTCAAGAACACTGGCAGCTCTTCTTGCGGACCCAGGTTCAATTCACAGCAACTGCACGCCAGCCCACAACTGTCTGTAACTTCAGTTCTAATGAATCGGCACCTTTACACTGACATACATTTGGGTGAAACACCAATGCACATGAAAATAAAGTCTTTTAAAAAAAGAAAAGAAAGTTTTAAAAAAGAATAAAGCAGAGACTTATCCATTTCTGAAATTTAGAATAGAATGGACATAGAAAGACTAACAAAGTAAAACAGAAGGCCCAGAAACATATGCCCATACGTGAAATTTAATAAAGAAAATAGAGTGGACCATAGAAAGACTCCTCAAGAAAGGATGCTGGGCCAGTCATGGAGGTTCAAGCCTGTAATCCTAGCACTCAGGGGCCAGAGGCAGGTGGATCCTCTGAGTTTCTGAGCTATCCTCTCTACAGGGCCAGTTGCAGGAGAGCCAAGGAGGAAGGAGGAGGAGGGAGGGAAGAGAATGGGGGGAAGAAGGGGGAGCAATGCTGGGACAATGGCTTCTGGCTATAGAGTAAAGCAGAATGTGGGGGCTGAAGTGAGAACAGGTCTATAAATCCATAGATCCGGTCTGCACACTCTGGATCCTCCCTTACACATCACTACAAATTTTATATTATAAATATATTTGGATGACATTTTAAATGTGACCTTATATAGTAATTTACCCAGAACATTGATGTTTAATAATGTAAAATATCTGCTACACATGATGGTGAGTGCTAATTTTACTTCATCCTAGAATGTGGACTCGAGTGCCTGGGGTACCGGCCTCTGGGCCTGTGTGTGGGGACTTCTTTAGACTACTTCAGCTGACGTGAGGAGGCCCACCTTAAACATGGGTGGACCACTGCCCAAGTAGGGGATCCTGGACTATGGAGAGGAATGGAGCTAGGCACTAGAACAGATGCACACACTGCTCTTTCCTTCTCAGGAATACAATGCATCAGCTGCTTCAAGGTCCCGATGCCTTGGACTTCCTGCAGGACGGACTGTACCTTGGACCTTTTCTCCCTCCCTCGGGTTGCTTTTATCAGAGTATTTATCACAGTAACAGGAAACAAAGACACTAAGAGTTCACTGCTTTCTTTATATGTAGCCTCAAACCCACCTTGCTCTGCCCCTTCTTCACACTGCAACTTTATCTTATTTCTTTTTATGTTTACGGATGTTTAGCCTACATGTATGGTTGTCTGTGTAGCACATGCATGTGATGCCTTCAGAGGCCAGATGAGAAACTGGAGTTACAGACAGCTGTGAGTCAATATGTGGGTGTTGGGAATCAAACCCAGGTCCTCAGGAAGAACAACCAATGCTCTTAACCACTGAGCCACCTTTCCAACCCATCCACCCCCAGAGAAGTTTCTTGAGCTTTGTCATGCTTGTCTATTAAACACCCACATCATGGAGACCAACATTATTGCTAAGAAATAGTGCTGGTGGTGGTTTCATTTTGTTTGGTTTACACGTATGAATGTTTGCCTGCATGTATGTATGTGCACCACCGGGGGAAGCCATAAAAGGGCATCCAATTCAATGGAAGTGGCATTACAGAGGCTGTGGGACACCGTGTAGGTGCTGAGAACTGAACTCAGGTCCTCTGCTAGAGCAGAGCAGCAAGTGCTCTTAACCTCTGAGCCATCTCTCCAGTCCCACTGGTCTTTCCTTGATCCTCAGCATGTCTTTATGGCAAGATTGGAATTAAGTTTATTGACTAACTTTTTAAGCTGACATAGTTTTTGAACTCTGTACCATCAGAACAAATAAAAAATACTTTTGTTTACTTAGACACTTCTGGGTCACCTTAGAAGGAAGGAAATTTTCCATCTCCTAGCACCAAACAATACAGTGTTTAAGCTTTTGGAGTATTGCTTTTCTGTGTTCTTCTGTAATTTGGTTTGGTTTGAGACAGGGTCTCACTTATAGGCTGGCTTCAGACTCCCTCTGTAACCAAGGATGACCTTGAACTTTCTGACCTTCCTGCCCGTACCTCCCTAGAATTACAGACGTGGGCCTAAAGAGCTACATTACATGCCCAGCCCAGTATTGGTTTTTGTTTGCTGTTGTACAAATGCACCCTCTTCATTTCACCTTCTAGTCCGTAAAAACGTATGACTGCACTACTTTACCTAACACCCTGCCCAGTCATGGGGCTGAATGGGGACTAAGGGACTAAGGGAGGACAACAATTAGTTCTATTTTGAGCAAGACTTTTCTCATTAACTTCCTCAAATTGAAAACTTTAAATTCCTAAATCCGCTCAAATACCCAAATCCTTCAAGCGAGTTGGGCTTTCTTTTGAGCAGTAATAAAAGTGACCTCATTATCCCACGGTACGGCAATAACGGTGGTCGGAAAGGCTTCCACATAATAGCGACGAATCCAACAAATCTCACAAAGCACACCTAATGCCATATTTGCGTAAAACTGGAAAGCGACAGCCTAGCCTAGCAAGGAACTGGACTATTATCCAGCTTCTAGTCTGCGGCTGTTACAAGAAGCAGGTCGAGATGGCTCAGCAGGCAAAGGTGCTCGCAGCTGAGCCTGACAAGTTCAAGTCCATCCCAGGACCCCACATGGCAAAAATTAAGGGACCAACTCCCACAGACTGTCCTCTGACCTCAGGAGCACTCTCTGGCACCCACGCCCATACCCACATAAATAACTGTAACTCAATTTTTTCAACGCTACTGCTACCATGATTTTGGCCCTCTACATAGTGCAGGTTTGGGTTGGTTGTGGGGAATGTGGGGAGTTGTAGTAGGGGGGCTGCCGGTTAGGGAACCCCAAGATCTCACAACTCGGATAAAACTACCTCTAAGTTACCACATACCCAGCATTCTGCCTCAATTTCTCTTCCAGGAAGTATGTCACTGTCCTAACATCTGTTTTTTTTTAAAAAGTAACCACGCATCAAATTAAATTCTTCTACATAAATGACCACAATAAAAGATCTCAGAGAACGTGTTCCTTTTGATGCTGATGCTTGAGAATGAACTAATCAGTATAAACTTGCAACTTTCATCAGTTCTAAAACTAGCTCAGTAAACCCTCTGTAACACCAAAGAATAATTTTAAGGGATTAAAAACTCTATCCCTTTATTCCAGTATCTGAGCATCCCATCCCACTGAGGGCACAGTTCCCTCCACCAAGAACAAAATGTGGGCTAGTCTGTGCCAGCACAGCTGGAACTCATGCCAGCCTGTCCATCATTCACAATGCTACAAAAGTTAAAGATTGTAAAGCAAGCGCATTATGATTTGCTATCTGATTTTGCTATTCAATTAAGGTGTATAAAACTAACTACTCACTTATTTAAAAAAAAAAAAAAAACCAGGCTGGATAGTGTCTCCATGGGTAAAGTGCTGACTGCACAAACAAGGACCTGAGTGTGGATCCTCAGCACCCATGTAAACCAGACCCCAGAGTTGGGGGCAGAGATGGGAGGACAGGGGCTCACTGACCAATGTGATGAAAGGAGAAGCTCCAGGTTCAGCAGGAGACCCTCTCTCAAAACCCTAAAGAGGAGAAGCCATTGAAAGATCTCCATCACAACCTCAGCCTCAGAGGCACCCACACAGGTGCATGCACCTGGCACACGTTCACACACAGGCAGACATCATATACCCACAGAGACAGACAGACGCAGAGACAGAGAAAGAGATGGCACAGAAATTGCACAAACCAAATTGAGTCAAAACAACAATGAGGCTTTAAGATACGTGAGCATGCACAAATTTCATGACAGAAGACAGAGTTACTAATGTACCCAAAGTAGCGTGTAAAAACAAAAATAGCCCAGCAGCGGTGGTCAGACCTCAAAATGAGGGCCATAAGTACCACCCAAAAATGCAAAATAAAATAGGTGTCCATACAGTCAAAGGGAAAAAACAGACTCACGACCCACTCTACTGCACTGAGGGAGGGAGAAAAACAATCTGTGTGTCTTCCTGAGCGCATAATACACTCAATTTACTAAGAAACTACACAGTGGTATTCCCACCTTCCTCCTCCCTCCTTCCCCCACCCAACTGCCCGAAAGGATCCATAGGAGGTAGGGCTGGTGAGATGGTTCTCATCAACCCTGACAACTTGAGTTCAATCTGTCACCCCACACCATGGAAGGAAAGAATTACCACAAACTGCCACCTTCCATGTGCTCTCAACAGATGCACGACCACACACACACACACACACACACACACACACACACACACACACCCCAATACATACACACAGATTAAATAAATACATCTTTAAAATTTTAATTTAAAAAGGCTTACCAAGAATAAGCAGCTAGCACCTCTCACTTGATTCCGTTTGAAAGTCAGATGGCTACTAGAATCATGACAAAAAGCGTCCCAGCCATAAGGTACAAACACCTGGGTACAAACACTACATTTCCTCTGAGCCACGCTCTGAATATTCTATGGGAAAAGGGAAATCTGTAATGCAGAACTCTGGTCAGTTCCAACCATGTCTTCAGGGAATCATCTACTGCTTACAACTGCTTACCAGAGACAAGTGTCATGGATGAAAAGGGTTTATTTGCCAGGCAGTGGTGGCGCACGCCTTTAATCCCAGGCAGAAGCAAGCGGATCTCTGTGAGTTTCGGCCAGCTTGGTCTACAGAGTGAGTTCCAGAACAGCCAAAGCTATATGCTGAGAAACCCCGTAATAAAAACAAGAAAGAGAGAGAGAGAAAGAAAAGGGTTTATGTACCCACTCCCATGCCCTGGGTACCGAAGAGAGAAAATGCTTCTGCCCAGCACTGGAAAATAAGGCCTTAAAATAAAAAAAAAAAAAAAAAAAAAAAAAAAACCTGGGTCAGACATGGAGATGCATGAAGGGAAAAACACAGAGGCTGCTTCCGTCCAAAGGTGACTGCGACGAAGTTAAACAGCTTCCCGGGATGGAGGCTAAAACCGCACCTAACAAGAAGGGTACCGATGTACCAGAGTGAGATAAACATGGGGTGCAATGGCACGAGCCTCATCCGGAGTCAAATCACCCTCAGCTCATACTCAAACTGAAGGTCAAGCATGGGTTATAAAAGACTCTGGCTCGTTCATAAATAAACAAACAAGTCCTAAATATTAAATGAATATTAAATAAACATGCTCCAAAGGAACCTCTGACAGAACTACTGTTACAAACACTAAATTAAAAACATTAACAAGATATTCATGGAACTCAACCAAAAAGTATTTTTGAAATATTGTGTATAATGGCAAGGAAAACAAATCAGTAACAAAATGAGATCATCTATCTACTGTTCCCATTTTGATTTATTTTAAAGGCTCTAGGAGTAGCTCAGAGGTAGCCCTGCCCCTGTCCCTGCCACAGGTTTGATCCCCAGCAATAGAAAGCTATGAAGGACTTTCCAGCCAAAGCAATACAGGACACTAGTAAATACATGAAGAGCCCAAAAAGCTTGTAATGCCATCGCTTTGGAAGGCAGAGGCTTCCAAGTTCAAGGTTATCCTTAACTATGTGGCTGGCTTTCACAGCCTGCTTAAGCTACATATAAGACTCTGTCTTAAAAAAGAAAGAAAAAGAAAAATCTATAGAATTCATTTACACAGGGAATCCTATTTGCAAACCACAAAAGATCTGAAGAGACAGCAAAGAAGCTGCACGTTAGCCACTGTGCAGTCACAGACAAGTTCACCACTACTCATTATGGAAGAGCAGACCAAAACCACCGTGAGATACACTCAGAAGACCAGCTACATACATGATTCCCAGCCACTGCAATCCTCACACATGGCTGGCAGGCTGCAAAATAGTACCAACCTTTTATGGAAAATTGCCAAGCTGCATTCCAAATTGATGAACTTAGTATCTGACCCAACAGTGTGTCAACTTCCAAAGTAACTTTATTCACAGTTCCTAAACACTAGAAACAAACTACACGTTCCATCAACAAGTAGACAAGGAGCAGATTACTACCAAATAAGGGCCAAACTACCAAAAGCGCCAGCATCTCAGATGAATCACAAAGCCAACACGCCACCCGCAAAAGGAACACACTGCAGTTACTTCGGGTCAAGACTGAAAACAAGCCAGGGGCAAAGTGCCTGCTGCCCAATCGTGAGGACCTGCGTTTGGGTTCCCATGGTATCTATAATCTAGGCACATCTCCCAGTACTGGAGGCTCAGAGACAAGAGGATCCCTGAGCTCCAGATTCAATGAAAGGTATGGTTTCAAAGCCAAGGCCAGCGAGACGGCTGAGTAGGTAAAGGCACCTGCCTGAGACTGATCCCCAGAATCCATACACAAGTAGGTGGAGAACACTATCTCCAAAACGCTGTCCTTTCCCGCCACTCACAACACACCATGCATATTTACACACATAATAGAGCAGAAATAATATACAAGGTTGGGTGATTGAACAAAATACCCAAGGCAACCCCTGGCCTCCACACATACACACAATTACTAAATTAAATAACTAAATAAAAATAAAAAAGCATGCCAAACTAAAGGTTGATGAAAGTCAGGGTGGTGGTTACCTGTAGAGGGTGCTAACTGGGGTAGGGCACAGGGACCTCGGAGTACCAGAAATGTCCTGGGTTGTGATGAGGGTTACATGATGCATTCATTAGTCAAAACTCACGCAACACGTTTATAATGGATGTGCCGCCGTCACCTGTGTGGTTGCTACTACATGGTCAGCAAGTAAGCAGCAAGAGAAGCCAAGGGAGAAGCTCTTGCCTCCCATGGCGGTCTTCGGAGTCGCTTCTGTCAGGCCATCCGCTAAGGCAGGCACTTTCATTTTCAAAAGCATTTGCTCAGTTTTCTCAATCAAAGAGACAATTACAGGGGCTGGAGAAACGGTTCAGCATGTTTTTGCTCTTACAAAGGACCTGAGTCTGGTTCCTGGCGCCCACATGGTAGCTCTGCACCATCTGCAACTCCAGTCTCAGGGGATATGGTGCCCTCTTCTGACCTCTGAGGGCATTACATGCATGTGGTGCACATACATACACACGTAAACAAAATGCTCATATACATAAAAAGAAATATCTTGTTTCAATATTTTAGTAACTATAGTTTTAAAACATATTTGCCATAATGTTTTTATAATGAGAAGGGAGGTTCCTAAATTTCTCTCAAATTGATAAAATGGCAATCCTGACAGACTGCAGTGCTGTGTATAAAATGTAGAATCATATGAAGGAGCCGAGCGGGTGCCTACCATGAGCTCTCACCCTCAGGCACCATGACCACTACAGCATGCAGATGCAGAAATCAAGGCTCGGAGCTGTAATGACATAGATTCCAGTAAACAAAAATAAGACTCAAAGCCAAGATCAAATGGCTATAAATCTTGATGTTTTTCCCTAGCTCATTAAAATCGGGTTTTTGAGTTCTTGGGATATGAAACGGGGGGGGGGGCACGTCCCCTAACATCTCTGTTTACTAGAACCCACAGGCAGCCACTGGTTTAGACTAAGTTTCTACACTAAGCCTTACAGACAAAACCAACATGTCACTCACTCTGAAGCTGAAATTGAGTTATTTGTCTGACCTCTCATGCAGTCGAGCGAGAACGATAGCCCAGTACCCGGAGCAAGCCAGCTGTCACAAGTAGGATGAAGATGCTCCCTCCAGGTTAACCCTCCCAAGATAGCTAGCTGAAACGGCCAATCAGTGCTGGCTGTTTCGGCTTCAGATGCTGTGCATAACCAATCAGCACTGGCTGCTTCAGCTTCAGTCGCTGTGCGTAACCAATCAGCACTGGCTGCTTCAGCTTCAGTCGCTGTGCAGGAACCTGCAAGCAGACTACAAAGCATAAGTATAGAATAAATACTATTTTTTAAAAAAAAAGCCAATTCACCCTTTAAATCCAACGTGATTGTATTCAGCAATTAGGGAAACAAGGATAGCAGAAGCACCTATGGCACCACCAACAGAAATCAGATCTGGGGCGGGGTTCTCTGAGGCATGTGGGATTCCATGTCCGAGGCCAGTCTGTTCTACATAGCAAGACTTTGCCTCAAAAAGAAAAGATGTTTATAGTATGATGATATCTGTGTTTAGATGTATTTGTTTCCCTTTATAATTAGATACATATGACAATTAAAATAGTATTCTGAGGTGAGCATGTATTTCAGTGGTAGACCGCCTGTCTACCTGAACAAGACTCTCAGGCCATTCAGCACGATTTTTATTAATGTAGAGGAGTACCACCTAGGCTTTAACAGACTGACAAAAAGTCCTTCATACACACACTACACACACACACAAACAAAATGGGGGGTGGGTCTTCCAGATACTGACAACAGCCCATTTTCCAAACTTGTTCCATTTCAAAATTTTTTTTAGAATGCCTATCATTGTCGTCGTCGTGTGTGCACACACAGACACATCCTCAAACACCATCATCGTGTGTGCACACACACATACACACATCTTTGAACACCATCATCATCGTGTGTGCACACACACATACACACATCTTTGAACACCATCATCATCGTGTGTGCACACACACATATACACACATCCTCAAACACCATCATCATTGTGTGTGCACACACACAGACACATCCTCAAACACCATCATCATCGTGTGTGCACACACACAGACACATCCTCAAACACCATCATCATCGTGTGAGCACACACAGACACATCCTCAAACACCATCTTCATCGCGTGTGCACACACATACACACATCCTCAAACACCATCATCATCATGTGTGCACACACACAGACACATCCTCAAACACCATCATCATCGTGTGTGCACACACACATATACACACATCCTCAAACACCATCATCATCGTGTGTGCACACACACAGACACATCCTCAAACACCATCATCATCGTGTGTGCACACACACAGA
>JAQHUG010000133.1:3284983-3296430 GCA_028555095.1 Dicrostonyx torquatus
TGTGTGCACACACACAGACACATCCTCAAACACCATCATCACCGTGTGTGTACACATACACACCCTCAAACATCACCATCGTGTGTCTATATGCGTGTGTGTGTGTCAAACATGTGTCATCATAACAGTCATCATTTCTTCATATAGAAAACTTGGGGCAAAATTAATCATAGCTTCCAGTAACTACCAAGATCAAATCAGACACAAAGCTTTGGAGTAATCTTTAGAAACCATTTGGTGTTTGCTTGTTTGAGATAGGGTTTTTCTGTGTAACCGTCCTAGCTGTCCTGGAATTCACCTGTAGACAAGGCTGGCCACAAACTCAGAGATCCGTCTGTCTCTGCCTCCCGAGCGCCATGATTCAAGGCGTGCACCACCACCCGGCTAATGTAAAGCCATCTTTAAAAGCAAATCATAACACACACACACCAGTTTTACCCACAAACAGAAAATTTTTACCATAAAATCCTAACTAATTTTTACTGTTTGAGTAGGCACAGAGAGGAAGTTATTTCCCACCCTGAAGGAAACCCCCAAAAGAACACCTTTCTGTCCTGGCAACAAATCATGATACCTTCAGCATGAAATCAAGATCTAGGTTTCCATCTGACTACACAGTTAAATCGGTGGATATCCCTTGTTCTTTAGCAAGAACTATAACTATAACGATAACTCAGAAGCTGTTATAAAGGGAAAGCAAGGTGGACATGCACACTTACCAAACTATTAACGATGGGAGACTCTGGTGTTCCCCTCTATAGTCATCTCCCCCACCCAGCCAAGATGTGACCAATATCCAGAACCTGGTACGGGTCTCTCGTGCACTGACACAGCCCTGGAGTTCCCAGGATGGAGGGCTCAGTTTTCTCAAGCTACATTTCAGAGCAGATCTGGCCCTACAGCAGCTTTACTGGTACCCATCGTTACCAGAGCGAGGAGAAAGAATACACGGGATCATCATGTGTGCTCCCTCCCAGCAACCATCAGTGCTCCTCTCAGGTTCACCAGAAAGCAGAGGGGGCTCAGGGCGTAAGAGGGCATCTTGCTCTGACAGAGGTTCCCAGTGCTCACACCAGGCAGCTCACAACTGTCTAGCTCTGGCTCCCACGGGAATCTGACACCTCTGCCCTCCATAGACAACGGCACTCGCACGCACAGACCCACACACAAGCACACAACTAAAAACAGTAAAAGATTTTTAAACTGTAACTACTCGTTTAGACCTGAAAATTATGAAGACACGAAAAATATGCCACAAAATGCAAAGCAGACGCAGCAGGGTTAGTTATAAGAAGGGGGTGGGTATCAGAAAAGGAAAGAGACCCAACCCAAAGGCTGAAATAAAATCAGTCATTAAACTGGTCTCCATATCCCAACCACATGGCTGTCTTCTCATACAAAGGCAACAACAGTACGTCTTGGTGTTTAGCTACGCACTGAGGTCTCCTGCCACCAATAAGGGGACAAGCAGACAACACATGCCTCTTTCCTATGATGTGCTGGAGAAAGGCTCAGCAGCACTGTGTGAGAACACTGCCCAAAACCCACCATTTAACTCTGATCGGTACCTACCACACAAATCCAAAACGTAGGATCTCTTGCAAACAACTGGGAGTCTAAAAATACATGACAAGATCAAAGCAACATCCAGTCCTGGCTGAATTCTGGGCCAGAATAATTTTCTTTTTCCTACAAAGGATATCAGAAGAAGGTAAACTATAAGTCTGACTATGATTTCCTGGTTCTTATGACAACGGTACGGTGTGTGCGCCTTTAGATGACAAACAAGTAGGGGCTTCTGCAACTGAACCCCCCAAATGCTCAGAAAGATTGGGGTACAGCACAGTGACCGCCTAGGTGCCTGCTATACAGGCAAAGTTCTGGGTTGTACCTCAGCACAAAAAAAAAAATAAAAAACAAATAAATAAAATAAAAAGTCTAAAAAACAAAAAAAAAAATCAAAGCAAACAAACAGAAAGTCCCCGAGATACTATGGAAGGAGCTGGAAGGGGCAAGGCCTGATCTGAATGCTCACTCGATAAAGGTGTGCTAAGATAAAACCTGAGCCAGAGAGATGACTTGAATTCTAGGAAATAACGGCAAATGAAGACACTTAGTAAACAATCAGCTCCTCAAGGGTTTTGTATATGACTGTGCTGGGTGAAACCTTTCTACAGATGAGAGTTTAAAGCCAGGCATTAAACTCAGATCAAATCTGTCACCTCATTCCAGCATGAGGTGGAGGCAGAGGCAGGTGAATGCATGTGAATTTGAATCTAGACTGGTCTACATAGCAAGTTCTGGGACAGTTAGGGCTTCCTAACAGAGATCCTGTCTCATACAAATAATAAATGAAAATAAAAAAATAATGACAACAACAGAATGAGCGTTTAAAGACACTAGAAGGCATGAAGGTCAGGCAGAGAGAATACACAGGCTGGTAGTAAACCCGCTGTGACAACAGGCATTCGCCTAGGTATGAGGCAGCGGCTGGAGACAGGCTAGCTTTGATGACTGCCCAGTTGGGAAAGGACAGTGGCCTGAGAAGCATCTATAGAAACAGCAGAAACGGGTCACAGATCAAGGAGCAGGACAGAAGGAGGGAGGGATGCTGAACTCTGCTGTGCTTCCCATTCAACCCCAGCTCTGCATTCAAATTAGGCTGCGCCCATTCTGTAAAACAAAAGAAACAGAAGAGCATCCGCAGTGGCGTGGAAACGTCAGGGTTAGCCAAGTCCACACTGGCTTTATAATCAGAAAACGTGAACTCAGATCAAATCTGTCACCATGTGGGTTTTGAGGACATACTGAACAACTGAGTCTGTGAACAGAAACACTAATGTAATCAGAATGAAGACACTTAGTAAACAATCAGCTCCTCAAGGGTACATTGTAACTTTCAGCTGCGTGCCTGACACAGAGAATCATACCTACAGCCAGGCTTGGTGACACGCACCCTTAATCCCAGCACTCAGGAGGAAGAGGCTGGCGTAAGCACAGGAGTTCCACGCCAGCCTGGTCTACTTAGCAAGTTGCAGGCCAGCCAAGGCTACATAGTGAGAAACCTATTCACCATATAACATAGTACTAATTCTATTGAAACCTACTCACACAAACACAAGATCAAAATAAGAAATTAGTAGATCCAGATACCAGCTACTCTCTTGAGACATCATCAAAGTTTGGTGCCTTTTCCAATGCCAATCACCTAACTGTTTCATATCAATATTTCACAACTGTAGCATTAACTCACAGCCCCAAATTACCAAGACCGCAGGGCTTAAATCTGTTACACAATCCATCCTGGCATCATTCTGAGCAAATGGTGATTAGTGGAAGAGTTACCCCAAGCAACGATCACGAGGACCCACTTAAGTAATAGTCTAGAATACGACAAGAGGTTAAAAAAAGGAATGTGGGGTATTTTGTGACAGGCAAGCAGGACAGCTGGAACGAAGCTGCTGAGCAGCAGCTGTGCGCCACACACTGCTCATCCAAAACCACAAACTCAAGTAACCCGTGTCAGACAACTTCATCTGACTAATGCCTGCTTCCTGAAACCCTGGCTGCCACCGAGATGCCTCAGCTCGGCTGGCGCATCGCATACAGTAACGATAGGGAGGGGAAAATAAAGAGTTGGTGCCTGCACCGGTTAAAACTGGAAATGGAGATCCCCAGCCAAAGCCAGAAGACGGAGGTCTTTCTGCACCTACTCAAATAAAGCATGGTGTCATGCCTGGAGTCCCAGCTGCTCAGGAGGCTGAGACAGGATGACTTGAGGCTAGGGTCCAAAAGCAGCATCAGGAGACCCAAGCTCACGAATAAAGAAACTGTTTTGATTGATAAATTAATTAAAGGTCATAGAACCTCCCAGACTCCACAACAGTAGGGAACCCCAAGACTCAACCCCCACTATTCATAATACCCTGTTCTTAACATGACTGTAAATGAAAAGGGATTCTCTATAAACATAAAAAAGAAAAATGTTTTCACATTAAATATTAAATAATTTGCTAATTTAAAAAACAATTCATTAAATCAAATTGTTGGCACGAACATGTCAGCATATTTCCTGAAATAATTAATACAGGGTTGGGATACATTATAAAGCTACCTAAACATCAAAACTCATTCGGCAATTACAGACTTAGACCTTTGTTTTAAAATCTATTTCCATTTTCTTTAACCCGAAACCCCACAAACATCTCTCTAGCTTACAGAGTCTCATTTATGTAGCCCAGGATAGTCTCAAGCTCATGGTGATCCTTCCGCCACAGCTGGGATCACAGCAAGTGTCACCCTCTCTAAGTTCAAACCCACTGGAACTGAGGTGTAGACATGCATGCCTGTGTGTATATGTACAGAAATGCGCGCATGGAGCTTAAGGCAAACCCCTACCTTAGCTAGCTGCCTTGTCTTAGTTTCAGAGCAAAAGACTAAAGTCACAAATTTCATAGCCATGTCTTTCCAACATAATTTCCTCCCTATCACAAATCTTCCTGCAGTAGGACTTGACTGCCTGCTTACCACGCCTTTCCTTCCAGCTAGCAAACTGCTGACCGTGCTCATCTCAACCACACGGCATGACAGAACCAAAGACAAGGCATTAGGAGGAAAACCCGCCAGAAATAAGACACAAGTAGCAGCTTTTCAAGTCAGAATTTACAGAGAAATTAAAATAAGACTACCTTGTCCAAAGACCGTTTTGGATAAAGAATATGTGTGGATCAACTATCGTAGTGTGTGCGTGTGCATGTGTGTGTGTGTGTGTGTGTGTGTGTGAGAGAGAGAGAGAGAGAGAGAGAGAGAGAGAGAGAGAGAGAGAGAGAGACAAAGAACATTTCAGAGCTTGTCGTTTGTCTGGAGGTCAGAGAACTTGTGGTCTTCTCTGTCTATCACATGGGTCCCGGATTGAACTCAGATCTCATCCGGCTCTACAGTAGGCACATTTACAGCAGAGCCATTTTGTTGACACATTTTTTTGAGAAGGTATCTCTCACTGAACCTGGAGCTTGCTTGCCCTTTTGGCTACCTAGCTGGCCAGCAAGTCCCTGGGATCTACCATCTCTGCTCACCAGCAAGGAAGTTAAAGGTACACACTAGGGCATCTAGCTTTTATGTGGGTTCTGGGGATCCAAACTCCATACATGTATGGAAAACACTTGGCCATCTCCCTAGTCCTGCTGAAACTAAAACTCAAGATTCAAACCTGCATGCATTATATATGATCTTGTCATTACAGAGAAACTCTGAAATCCAAATGAGAGCTGGCTCTTGGCCCTTTTCAGTACCAGCTGCTATGCCGACATAAATAGTCACATGCATTTTTTCCTAAGACCTTATTTTAAAAGAGTTGCAAACAGCCAGGGCTGGACTCAAACTCACCACACAGCCAAGAATGACCTTGAACTCAATCCTCCCTCCAGCCTCCACCTCCCCAGTACTAGATACAAGTGTGGACCAGCACGTCTGCCCTAAGATCACTTTGATTTCCAATTAAGTTTTATTCAAGACCAAATGCTAGCAGCTGGAGAGATGGCTTGGCCGGTAAGAGCACTTAACTGCTCTTCCAGAGGTTCTGAGTTCAACTCCCAGCAACCACATGGTGGCTCACAACCATATGTAATGGCATCTGAGTCTCCCTTCTGGTGTGCATGGAACCAGTACTCATATATGTAAAATATCTGAATAAATAAATCATAAAAAAGATCAAACGCTAACAATTCATAAATATCAACTGATACTTGGCACTGTGCTTAGCTGTGTATAACCAAGGTAGTCCTTGTCTGTGATTCTCAAAATCCAATTATGAAGAATAAAACATACAAACAAATATAAGTATGATGCCAAACAACCGAAAGATAAAGACAAAGTAGTCAGTGAACATGCTTGTTCCCGCAGCACAGAGAGGATCTAAAATGAAGTTAAGGAGAATAGCACCGAAAATGATGTCTAACCTGAAGTCCAGGTGGAGATGGAGAAACTTGTCCAAAGCCATCTAGGCGTACCCCACTGAACCAGCACCTAAATGTGACTCACAAGCAGCTCATCACAGATGAACGGGGTAATTTGTCTGGTATAGAAAACAACCCTGAGGCCCTGTTGTTTAATTTCATGAAACCACTTGGGAGAACAGCGAAAGTCAGGAGGAGTCAGTTCCCAAGAAGCCGTCTCTATGTCTAGATTCATCTCTGCATTGACATCCTCAATGCCAGAGAAATAAAAGAAAGCAGCAAGACCAGGTTTCAGGTTAGGCTACAGAGTACAAGTCCCTCTCAAAACACAGAAGAAAATAATAAAATTCTTAAAGTTGCTGAGAACAGCAGCACTGCACTCTTGGCTAGGGAGGATTAAGTCAGGCGTATCATCCTTTAGAGGTCAGAATGGCTGACCCAATAACAAGACCTGAGCTCAACAACAAAACCCATCACTAATGCTGGCTCCAAAGATGTAGCTCAATGTCAGAGCAAAGTCCTGAGCCTGATCCCAGCATGTTCTAAGACACAAAAATTTATAGGTCCTTTTCTTTGACCTTTAATCTACAATCAAAAGGACGTACTCAACTTTCTCCAGTATAAATTCTCTAAAACTTAAGGGGCTGGGGACTAGATGGCTCAGCAACTCAGAGAAGGTAATGATCTTACGGAGGACTCCAATTCCGTTCCCAGTCCCCACTTGTTCTGGCTCTAGAGGATCCAACACCCTCAGCCAGCCAACACAGGTACTTGCCATCACTTGTGCACAGGCCCATATACAGATGCACACACTTACACATAATTCAAAAAAAATACAAATAAATCTGAAAAAATTAAAAGGATACCCAAACTAAAATTACAATGTTCCAAGAATTAAGTACTAAACACAATCTAAGAAAAAATATAGTTAGCTAAAAACACTACAGTGAGAAGCACTGTACTTGATTGTACAATAATGAAACCAACAAAAGTTTATATATGAAATCATGAAAAAAGATAACAATATTCAATGTGATGGCATACACATACATGTACGCACACATGCATGCATACACACATGCACACGTGCGCGCGCACACACACACACACACACACACACCTCCCCAGCCTCTTTCTACTTGCTCCAGTGTTGAAAGATGAACAGCAAAGGATTTAAAAACTTACAAGCTGGGCTGACATTGTGGCTCAGTGGCATTTGCTTGGCATAGGCAAGTCCCTGGCTTCAATTACAGCATGCCAAACAGAAACCTGAAAACCTTCTAACCTCTCTCTAAAAGTCATGCCTCTCTGCCAAAAATCCAGGCTAAGCAACCACACTGAACTTCTCAAGTCAAAATCTTATTGGCAGTCTAAAAAGTTTAAAAAAAAAAAAAGAAAGTCAACTTGTCCTTCTATATCAGAGCAAAGGACAGTTTAGGACCATGCAGGAGCATCTCTGAACATGGGCCAGTTCTTGACTTCCAAATCAAGAATGGGTCTTCATAAATAAATATGTATTCTTCTACACAAAAGTAAAAGTAATTAATTATCCTAGAAGAAATAGTTTCATTAAATACTATGAAGATTTAGAAAAGTATCAATTTTGTGTCAATGTTAACATTGTCAATGTTAACAATGAAAACACTGCCAACATTTAATTCAGACTGAGATATCTAAGACCCTAACCCTGTTTTAGACAGTTTCACCAGACATCCAGAAAAACCTGTCCACTATGAAGGCAAATTGGACAGATTTTCTTGAATGGAGTAATGTAGAACAGTATGGAAGAAACATTGCACAGCCAGTGCAGGAACAGCCTGGCATTTCAGAGTTTACAGAAAAAAATACAAAAATGGAGAAGAAAATCTTCCCAGGCCTGAAAGTGTTTCAACACTTCCCCAGGCAAGCTAGGAACAAAGAAACTTTTAGTGGCATCCTGAGAAATGTTTCCACTCCAATGAGAAGTGGGTCAGGCACACAGGGAGAAGTTACTTCTGCAGGAGAGAAATCTGACAGAGCCAGATACAAGCAAACAGTTTCCACCATTCTCATCCATCTGCCTGGGGGCCAATTGCCATCACCATGCAGAGTGAATGCAACCTGACAGTCTCATTAAGAGCCTCCGGAAGTTATTTAAGGCATAATTCACCCCTCCCCAAGAAAAAGAATAGAGAGGTAGCCGAGAGGTGGTATCATGCATCTTTAATCCCAGGATTTGGGAGGCAGAGATGAGACAGGAGGATCTCTGAGTTCAAGGACAGTGTGGGCTACAAAACAAGTTCCTGGACATCCAGAACTGTTATACAGAGAAATTCAGTCTCAAAAAACAAAAAACAAAACAAAAAAGAAACGGAAAGGAAAAGAAAAGAATAAAGTGTGGCTGGGACTGTGAGAGAAAGGTCACAGACACAGGTGCTTATTTATCACACTCATCAGCGAGAGTGGAAGGAAAAAGTAAAACAAAGCATAAAAAACTAACAATTGGAAAACCATAATTCACAACATACATACTCCTTATTCTTATTGACGAGTATGAGTGTATGCCTATTCTTCTACACGTGCATCACAATATGTGTGCAATCTCCACAGAGGCCAGAAGAGGACACTGGAACCCCTGCAATTGGAGTTACAGGTGGTTGTGAGCCTCCCCATGTGAGTTCTGGAGGTGGAACCAGGCTCCTCTCCAGCCCTCAATACACTACATTCTTGAAATATGTTGAATGGACTGTGGTGGTTTGAATAAGAACGGTCCCCACGGGCTCACACATTTAAACGTCTAGTCCCTAGATTAGGATTAGGAGGAATGGCCTTATTGGAGGAAGTGTATCACTGAGGGCAGGTTCAGTTTTCTCTCTCTCTCTCTCTCTCTCTCTCCCCCCTCCCCCTTCTCCTCTCCTCCTCTCTCCCTCCCTCAGGATGTAGCTCTCAGCTACTTTTCCAGCACCTCAACTACCTGCTGCCATGTTCTCTGTCACGATGATAATGAACTAACCCGCTGAAACTGTAAGCCAGGACGCAGTTAAATGCTTTCTTTTAAGAGTTGCCTTGGGGTGGTGCACACCTTTAATTCCAGCACTTGGGAGGCAGAGGCAAGTCAGCCTGGTCTACGGAGAGAGTGCGCTCTAGGACAGCAAAGGTTATACAGAGAAACCCTGTCTCAGAAAAAGTAAAAGCTGTCTTGGTCATGTTATCTCTTCACAGCAATAAAACAGTGACTATGACAGAAGGTTAGTGAGACATTCTACAAATACACACATGCGAGCGCACGCACACACGTGTGTGCACACACGTACGCATACACACACGCATGCATATACACACACGCACACACAGGCGCACGCACAAAACTTCCAAACACTGTTGTACACATATACAACTTAATGTCAGTTTTAAAATGAAAATCATTTGGGTGACTGTCCTGGTTAGGGTTATTATTAACCAAAGCAACTTGGGGGAAAGGGTTTATTTAGCTTACACTTTCACATCACTGTTCAACATAGAAGGAAGTCAGGACAGGAACTCAAAAAGGGCAAGCACCTGGAGTCAGGAGCTGACGCAGAGGCCATGGAGGGGTGCTGCTTGCTGGCCTGCTCATTTTGGCCTGTTCAGCTTGCTTTCTTATAGAAGCCAGGACCACCGGGGGGATCGATGGACACCCCCCGCCCCCATCGATCACTATTTAACAAAATGCCTTATGAGGCTGAGGAGAGGGCTCAGTGGTTAAGAGCACTGACTGACTGTTCTTCCAGAGGATGTAGGCTCAACAAATTCCCAGCACCCACATGGCAGCTCACATCTGTCTGCAACTGCAGTTCCAGGGCTTCTGACACCCTCCCACAGACATACACGCAGGTCAAACACCAGTGCACATGAAATAAGAATAAATTAAAAAGAAAAGGAAAGTGCCCTACAAGTTTGCCTACAGCCAAATATTATGCAGGCATTTTCTCAGTTGAAGTTCCTTTCTCTCCAATGACTCCACCTTCTGTCAAATTGACATAAAACTAGCCAGCACACTAAGTAACCCCTGGTCAACTTGATACAAAAACACATCCCTGTTAAAGAAACAACCTTTCTTTTTTTGTTCATCCCCAAAATCACAAATATAAAACACTTTACAAACTTAAAAAGTCCTAGTTTTTAAAAATTCAAATATTTGAAAATTAGTCAGTCTCTTCTTAGAAATCCCAGTCTCTTTTAAAATCTAATATCTCTCAAGAATGAGCTCCTATAAGATCAAAGATAAGTTAAATATTTTCTCATTTCAACCAGGGCACAGTCACAATCAAATCAAATCGAAACAAACACCAACTGTGTAAATGTCAATGTCCACTATACTCATGATCTGGGCTCCTCCTGGAGGGTTGAGTCACTTCTCTGGCGCGGCCCTCTCAGCACACATGGCTGTCTTCTAAGCTTGGGCAGACTCCACTCCACTACTGCTACTATTCTTGGTGGTCACCCCATGGTACGGGTCTCTGCCACAAGTGGGCTGCACCTTCACCAATAGTCTCTCCTAGGGTCTCTTCATGGTGCCAAAACTCAACTTCTCTGCATGACCCCTTCAATCCTGGGCCTTCACGTGCCACTGAGGCTGAACCCTAACCAAGGGCCTCTCCTGACCTCTCACAGTGCCAAGCCTCAGTTGCTACCCATGACCACTCATACCTTCAAAACCAGTAATACCTGGGTGACACTTACACTACCAAGTTCAGCTCTCAAAGCAAGGTTCAACCTTGGCCACAGGTACAACGCTGGAACACGGTTTCTGCATGCTGACTCGGAAGAAACACTTCCCAGATTTCACCGCAATAATGCTGGTCTCTTCTTAATCACTGATCACTTCTCAGCTCCAACTAACCAGCATCAATTGTCCCAGTAACACAAATGCTTCATCCATGTCAATGGTGCTGGTCTCTCTTGACTCTTCAGGCCCAGTTGACCAGAACCACAGAATCGTAATTTGAAATAGCAACTATGCAATGGTCCTGACAGCCTTTAAGTAACTCAAACTTCCTTCCCTCCAGACCGCTACAAGCCAGGCCTCCATCATCTATAATTCTCTCAGCACTAGTTTCTTCCAAGCTCCCAAAGAATGGCTCACCCAGCTTTTAACACTAAATGGACTTTCCAAAGTCCACCCACAATTCTCCCCAAAACAACGTGGCCAAGTCTGTCACAGCAATACCCCACTCCTGGTACCAATTTCCACCATAGTTCAGGTTACTATTGATGTGACAAAACACCATGATCAAAGCAACTTAGGGAAGAAAGAGCTTATTAGGCTTACACTTATAAACTAGTATCCAGGGCTGGAGAGATGGCTCAGCAGTTAAGAGCACTGACTGCTCTTCCAGAGGTTCTGAGTTCAATTCCCAGCAACCACATGGTGGCTCACAACCACCTATGACGAGATCTAGTGCCCTCTTCTGGCCTACAGGCAGGATACTGTATAAATAAATAAATAAATCTTTAAAAAAAATAAAAATAAAC
>JAQHUG010000133.1:3302582-3322286 GCA_028555095.1 Dicrostonyx torquatus
CTGGCCAATCAGCGTTTATTTAAAACATGATTGACAGAATACAGAATTGTCCCCCACCAAGTTAGGATGCTAAAAGAACAGCAACAGGAGACTTTGTGTCTTTAGATCCATGAAAACATATATAATCTCTTCTCAGGGTTGCCAGAGAAACCATAAGCCCCAAAACTTTACATTTTCTTTTTTTTTTTTTTTTTGGTTCCTCTCTTTGTTTTCTACAACTGGGAGCTGAACCCAGGGCCTAGCAAATGCTGAGCACATGTGCTTTAACTGTCCTGACAGGACAGCAGAGAGCAACTTGTGCCATCCAACTCATTGAAACAATGGACAGCAAAGAATTAAAACTTCCTCTGGGAATCTCACGTTGGGAGGAGAGAAAGTCTGGAGGCGTGGTGTCAGTCAGAAGAGGAGTGTGTGGCCCAGGATGAGATTTCACGTGATTCTGACAACTTGTCAGACCATCTTAAAGGACAGGTTGGAACTGTCGACTACATTCAGACCAGGCCTTCTTAGCTATGCATGCCTCTTTCCTTCTATTTAAACCCAAACTACATGGCAGTACCTCAAAGACAGACTTGGGGATCACTGGTCCCCTTTATTTGATCTTCTTCCCAATGCCATATTCAGTAAATTTACTTTCTCTGCTTTTCACCATTGCTTGTCTCTTTAGTTGGTGTATGAGGGACAATTAGCAAAGCCTCACTTGTTTGTGCTGTCAGAGACCAGGCTTGGACCCTAGAGTAACATTACTAGCACTAAGCTATGCCTCAGTCCCGTCATTTCTTAAAATCAATTCCAAATTAATCTAGTTTCTCCAACTCTAATGAAATCAAGACTCATTGGCTAAGTACCTCATGGTAAGGGGGGAGGATGGGGTGGAGGTGGGAAGGGAGAACACTGAAAATAATGGATTACATTATGGATTAAGGAAAAACTAAAATTTTGTTTTGGAAGAACATCAAGATACTGAATCGCCACAAATAAGGTGATCACTGACTTCCCCAGTCACAGCTGTGCCGAGTGGTTTGATTTGCTGGCATTTTATTTACTCTGAAAACCCTAAGCACTCTGTTATGCTCCCTTTTCAAATGGGAAATTGAGACCTAGAAAAGCTGAGAAACTAGACCAAAGACATCAGCCAGTCAGGACACAGAAGAACCGTAGAATTACAAAGAGGTGAAGATCTGTTCAACCAAACTCGGTGCTTTATAGAGATGAATTCAAAGCCCTAAAGGAAAGATGGGAGTTGAAGAGACCCCACCCATCCAGTTACCTGGGCTGGAAGAAGCTCAGACACCCAACTCTCTGCCTTCCACTCCATGTCAAAATCATGTCCTAACCAGAAGTTACTCACCACTTAGGTGTTCTAGTCACCAACGGAATGTACTATGTTTTTCAAAAAAGTCTGAGCAGCCAGGCTGGGTACAGACCTGTAATCCTAGTTACCTGAGATGCTGAAGCAGCAGCATCAGAAGTTCAAGGCTAGCCTGGGCTACAGAGCTGAAGACTATCCTACAAACCTTAGCAAGATTCAATATTAAAATAATAATAATGTTTTAAGGGGATGTGACCAATGGTACAACACTGCCAAGATCCTGGTTTTGATCCCCAGCACCTGGCGAGGTAGGTGGTGGGAACAGTTGGAAGTGGGGAGAGAACAAGAGAAACTGGAAGGCCATCTACACAGGCACGCCCCTTTTATGGGGGAGGAGGATTATAAGTGTGGTACGGGTGTGTTTCTGTGTGTGTGTAGATATAGATGATAAATTATGACTTTAGTTCCATAATCTAAGGTTGAAAGAGTAATGGATGAACCATACACTTTCGGAAACCCTGGATATGTTAATTCAGCTGACTTTCACAGCTGTATAACTTTATTACCCCGCTTAGGGATGACTGTAAGCCAAAGCACAGACAGGTTAAGTAACTTACATCACGCTCTGAGGAGTGGCGGAGTCTCCCCAGGTGCTGTGCCTCCTTCCTCCTCACCAAGTCAACCTCAGAGCCTATGTTCCTGTTTCACGAGCACCAAAAGCCCCAAGTCGCACGAGCCTCCCCCACTCCCAGCTCCCCACACATCTGCCTCCTCTTTCCAGTCTGGCCTGTGACTCCCCACCCTTATCACAGTCCACTCACACGGTACTAGGGATCAAAGGCAGGACTTCCCCAACGCGGGACAAATCACTCTATACTGAGCTACATCCCCAGCCCCACAGTGCATTTTTTTTAAAAGATTTATTTATTTAATGTACATTGGGGTTTTGCTGGCATGTTTGTCTGTGTGAGGGTGTCAGATCCCCTGGAACTGGAGTTACAGACAGTTGTGAACTGCCATGTGAGTGTGATTGCTGGGAACTGAACCCATGTCCTTTGGTTATGAGCAGCCAGTGTTCATAACCACTGGGCCATCTCTCCAGCCCCTACAGTGCATTTTTTTTTAAAAAAAAAGCCTTCCCACGCTGACTTTTTCAAATCTGAATTCCCTTTGCATCTAAACATCTCACACGCTTACAGAGATGGCTACTATCGACAGAGCATACACTGCGTGCTCAATAGGATGCTAACTAAGATCTTTCTTCTAATGGAAAAGTTAAAAGGGATGTATACAGAGACCCATTTAACTAACAAGAAAATTGAGACTCAAAAAAGGCTGAATACTTTGGGTGCCATTTTTATAACCAATAAAGAAAAGGCAGACCGCTCAAGTCTGTGGGATTCTAAACTCACTCCCGGTCCTCATCTGTACCATCACCACAGGTCTTTACTGACTTGGTCTCACTTTAGAGCCCTGAGGTAACAGGCTGCTCACAGAGTAGTCAACAAATGGATTGACAAGGTCACAAGGAAACAGTGATTACCAGGAGTGTAAGAGTTTCTAACACTATTTCTCAAATACCTTAACTTATGGAAGCAATCACGGTCAGATAGTCCCTCCCTCAGAAAACCTAAATGCTTCTGATTTAAATCTTCTAAGCAATATTATCCAAGAGTTCTTGGAACCCAGGATTGTCCTCTGGTTTCTGGACTCCCTCCAACCAAAGCCGGCAGAGAGAGTTAGCTGTGACTTGTTTTGCTTTGTCAGTCACTTAGACGGCTCTCTTGGCCCCAGGCAAATAGCAACTCGCTAAAAAGCCTCACTAAAGTCGGATAAACTTAAGGCAATCTCAACTTCTCAACCGGCCTAACCCCACCACCATCCCCAGCCATACTGTCACCTCACCGGTGGCTCATGACATAAACACTCTCTGGAAATACAAAGGTTTGAGCAACACATTTTAATTCCATGGACTATCACAGGAGCGATTATTGTTCCTTCCCTCGATGTTACGGAACTGAGAATCTTAATGACACTATAAACATCACAGCTTATAACAAAACAAAATTAGCTATTCAACTCTACCTATTCAACAAATGTATGAAACAGGGGAGGAAAAAAAATATTTTGTTACCCGCACTCTTTGACACAGTAAAAATACCTTCTTTGTTACTTAGCAGGGTACCTGTGCTCTCCCAATATATGCCACGCCTTTCAGGATGACAAAAGCAAAGAGATCTGCAGTTGCTTTTAAAAACGAAAAAAGAAAAAAGAAAAAAAAATCACTCGGACCTCTTAACCAAGAATAAAGTCTAAGGATGAATTTCACCTCCCTTTTCTTTGACACAATTCGACTTTCCTCCTCCAGCAACCAAAGAAGGCGGGGGGGGGGCTGCAATACAGAACTTACACTCCTCTCCTAGCTGGGTTCAACCCAAACTTCACCTAAGCGCAAAGCAGGCAGGCACCGGGAATTCCAAGGAAATGGTCTCGCCCCTATCAAAGCACAGTTTTAACTTCCTCGAAACCATTATTTCCCTAGGGCACGATCAAACACTACTACCCGGACGTACCACCTAAGAGACTACTAGTAAGAGAAGCTCAAACACACACAAAGAGAAAACACTGTTGGGAGCCGGAGGCGTGGAGCCGCAGCCAAGTAGCCTGGGCTATCGCGGCCACGGAGGCAGTCACTGGGTCCCCCGCTCCGGCCCTAGGGCAGGAAGCCCCGGCTCTGCCGCGCGGCTGCTCCCGGCGGGCTCCCGCCCCGACCGCAGCGATAAGGTGGAACTGCGCTTCCCACCCGGCCAGCTCCGCCCTCCGGGCCACATTCCTGAGAAGCCCGAGTCCCCGGACGCCGCGCCGGGCGCCTGGCGGGCAGCAGCGCGGCGCCGTGGCCGCAGGGCAGGAGAGCAGCGCCGGCTCCTCACTGGTCCAGCCCTGCCCTCGCAGCCGCGCGCCCTGGCCCCGCGCGCACCGCACGCGCCAGAGCCCCGCACCCGCGCGCCCGGGCGGGGTCGCCACGGCCACAGGTAGCGCCACCCCGCCGCCGCCTGCCCGCAGGCCCGCTCCAGGCACCTGGATGAACTGGATGGTGAGCGCCGACTTGCCCACGCCGCCGCCGCCGACCACCACGAGCCGGTACTTCTCCTGGCCGGAGCCGTCGCGCCAGCCGGCCGCGGCCATCGGGACGCCCCGAGCCCAGCCCGGCCGCCGCGCGCCCTAGGCCCGGCTCCGGGGACGAGAGCGGCAGGCTGGGCTACAGGCGGTAGGGCGCGCGGGGCCCGTGGGTGGCCTGGAGGGTCGCGGAGTGCAATCCCCCGGAACGGCTGGGAGTTGCCCGAGACGCGGGGGAGCCGGGAAGTCGCCGGGGCAGAGGACGCAGCGGCCAAGGAGCGCGCTCCTCTCCGCGTTTCTGCAGCGAAGCTGAACGCAGCCGCCAGCACCGCTACAAATGGCCGTCTGGGGGCCGGGCCGCCGGGCTGGGGTGCTACATATGCATGAGGGGGCGGGGCCAGGCCGCGCCCGCCCTGGCTGAAGCTCCGGAGCTCACTAGGCTGCAGACCCGCGGACCTGCCTCCCGGAGCACACGGAGGCAGAGAGAGGAGAAACCGGGAAGACTCACGGTGGTAACAGTAATTGCATAAGTCAGGGATCGTGTTCATGAAAGAAACAGCCTGTGTCGGCGGGAATAGAAAATAGAACTGTTGTCATATTTACTCAACTCTCTACCCTGTTTTCGGAATGTAGGTCGTCTGTATTAAAAAAAAAAAAAGTACAAGGCAGTGATTGAGAAACATGAGAATTGTCACGGTAACTAAACTTGTGATGGATGGACTAGTGGCAGTGAGCTTATATGGGGCCACAGTACCTGTCGACAGGTTTGGGGTGCAGATCTCCGTTCCTGTTTATGTGTGGAAAATATGTGGTAACTGCATATGAGGGTCGTGAGAAATTTGCAGGCAGTGACATGCTAGGACAGCGCTCTTTCCGAGCACAGCTTCTACGCACATGATCACATCCTTGCTCTCGGAGTCCAGTTGGCGAGGCAGCGGGGACGGCAGGCACCTTGTGAGACATAATAAGGACAACAACTACCCAGCACTGTGAGGTCCAAGGGGCACTCACCCCAGAGCTGGCCAGTCAGAGGTTTTCTGAAAGACCTGATGAACAATCTTGTAAACAGATGAGTGACTGGAAGACAGCATTCCAGAGAAAGAGAACTATGTTGGACTGCACAAAGTGGCCTTTAGTCCCAGTATTCTGGAAGCAGGAGCAGGCAGATCTCTGTAAGCTCAAAGATTTCCAACCAGCCTGATCTATGTAGTGAGTTCCAGGCCAGAGCCACACAGTGAGACCTGGTCTGAAAAGAAAGGAAGAATGAAAGAAAGAAAAGAAAACCAGATGTGCAGCTATGCAGAAGCCAGAGCTGACAAGGGCCATATTCTGTTGTGTTTTTTTGAATGTGCCAAAGGGAGTTTACAAGCAAGCAATTATAAATAGGAACTCATTGTATGTGTGTGAGCTTAGTTGAATACGGTAGGAATAGATCTCTCTGTAGAGGCAGTGTAAGGTTAAGGCTGTGGTTCTCAACCTGTGGGTTGTGACCCCTTTCTCAGGGATTGCCTAAAACCATCTGCATATCTATAAGATACTTACAGTATGACTCACAACCATAACAAAAATACAGTTATAAAGTTATTTTCATTGCTATTTCATAAGGGATTATAATAAATGGTCTCAGCATTGGGGAGGTTAAGAACCACTAGGTTAAGGCCATAGTCTCAAGGGGTAGACTGGATGAAATCCCTCCTTTTCTAATGGCGTAGTGACAGGAACTTAACCTCTGTGCCTCAGCTTCCTTTTCTCTCAAATAAGGGCACTGAGGCAGTGGATGGCTCAGAGAATAACAGCACAAGCCTGAAGACCTGGTCTCTGGAACCCACTGGAAGGAGAGAACCTCCACATGTGCCATGCCAGGCATGCACCTTCACTCACATACACACATCATATACACACATACACACGCATACGCACACACATATTATATACTCAGAGGAATGTAGCAATAAAACATTGCTGCTATGGGGTAAGCATGGTGGTTTTACAATATGGTTTCAAGTTCTTAAACACAATTGTACCTTGCATGAAGCCAGTAGAATGCCATGGAGGAGATGCAGATGGCTTCCAAGGCCACAGCAGGAAAGACCACGGAGCTTTTACCTCTCTCTTAGGATTCCTGCTTTGAGAAAAACCAGGTGAAAATTGGTTACTATAAGATGCCCATGTACACACACCAGCCAAAAATGCTCCTGAATCCAGAAGGAGGGAACCAGCCCAAAAGAAGGAGAAGTACGTGGGGGAGGGCAGTATAGGAGAGGAGCAAATTTAAATGAAGTGTCATAGTACATGTATGTGGAAATGCCATGGTGAAACTTGTAGCTATCTTTTAATTTAATTTAAGAACACAGAAAAATGTGGAGCATTGTTGTCTGAAATTTCTGTCTATAATAACTTCCCAAGCTCTCTCAGGCTTTTAAGTAGATTTGGTCAGACACACGTTGGCACGCCATTCTGTTGCAAGGAACCGCTTGTTTTTCCCGGCCACCCAACTAGCTTACACCTGAAATAACCACACAGAAACTGTATTAATTAAATCACTGCTTGGCTCATTAGCTCTAGTTTCTTATTGGCTAATTCTTACATCTTAGTTTAGCCCATTTCTATTCATCTGTGTATCACTATGTGGCAGTGGCTTAACAGGTAAAATTCCCAGCATCTGTCTCTGGGAGATCCATGGTGTCTCTCTCTGACTCTGCCTCCTTTCTCCCAGCATGCCATTTAGTCCCCCTCCCCACACCCACCTACCTAAGTTCTATCCTATCCACAGGCCCAAAGCAGTTTCTTTATTCATTAACCAATGAAAGCAACACATTGACAGAAGGACCTCCCATACACCATGCAACAGAGCATGGTGGTACATGACTTTAATCCCAGCATTCAGGAGGCAGAGGTGGGTGGATATCTATGAATTTAAGGCCCACCTGTTCCACATATTGAGATCCAGACCAGCCAAGGCTACAAAGCAGGATTCTGTCTCTAAAAAGAAAAAAAGGGGGAGGGGGAGCTCAGGGGTTAAGATCACTTGCTGCTCTTGCAGAGGACCCAAGTTTGACTCCCAGCACCCACATCAGCCAGATCACAAACTGCCTTTAACTCCAACTCTAAGGGATCCCATGTCGCATGTTCTCCCTCTTGCAGCCTCTAAACGCACTTCCACACATAGGGCATAGGGCATAGACATAGATAGAAATACTTTTAAAACACACACAAAAAATGAGTCAGGCGGTGGTGGCACACACCTTTAATCCCAGCACTTGGGAGGCAGAGGCAGGCAGATCTCTGTGAGTTTGAGGTCAGCCTGGTCTACAAGAGCTAGTTCCAGGACAGGCTCCAAAGCTGCAGAGAAACCCTATCTTGAAAAACCTAAATAAATAAAGAAAGAAACAAATAAATAAAAACACAAAAATGAAATAAAGTATACAGGGGTCACCTCATCCCCTAGATCACCAGCATTACCTTCAGCCATCTAAGACATCCAGGACAACCATCCCAGCGCAGGCTTCAGAAGAATGCAGCCCCTGCTAGCCTCTGACCGTGAACTCCAGGAGAGGATTGCCCAGCCCCACCCTGCCTTACTCCTGACCCATAAAGTCACAAGAAAAACAAAATTATGACCTATGTGTTCCTTGTGTGTGTGAGAGAGAGACAGAGAGAGAGAGCTGGAAAGAGACTTCAGGGCCTCTTGCATACAGTGTAAATATTTTGACACTGATACCATCTTGAATCCACAGAGCTTTTTATTTTTAATTTATCAGATTATTTTATTTTTTTGCATATGAATGTTTTGCTCGCATCTATTTCTGTGCACCAAGTGTATGCCTGGTGCCTACAGAAGTCAGAAGGTATTGGATCCCCTGGAACGGGAGCTGCCGTGTATGGGTGCTGGGAATCGAACCTGGGTCCTCTGTAAGAACAAGAAGAGCTCTCCTATAACTTCTAACCATTTCTTGAGCCTATTTCCCCCCCCCTCTTATGGGATCTTATTATGTAGTTCACACTGGGATCATAGTGGCAGAGCACCATGCAGGACTCAAGCAGAATCTTTTAAAGATTTGTCTCACACCCTGCAGTGGTGGCACACATCTTTAATCCCAACACTCCAGAGGCAAAGGCAGGAAGATCTCTGAGATCGAGGCCAGTCTGGTCTACAGAGCGAGTTCCTTGACAGCCAGGGCTACACAGAGAAACCCTGTCTCAAAAACATCAACAGCAACGACGAAAAGAAAGATTTGTTTCACATCTGTAAGACATAAAAGATATTACTACTCACCGAAAAGAGGAAGCCAAGACAGAGAAGGAGCAAGTGAGGGAGGGCAGGCAGGAAGAAGGAGGAACCTGTATCAAAGGAGCATGGAGAAGGAGTCTGTGATGACTGCCATGGATGCTTCTCCTGTGTGCCTGACACCGCAGCATCCCATGTGCACCATAATGATGCCATGCCAGCAAACCCATCCTGTAGACTGCTTCCCAGGTTTCCATTTTCGCTTCCCCTTTCAAATAGTACAGTGCTCCATTATTCTGGGGACTAGGATCCAAGTCCCCCACCGGATCCTATACATACATACTATGGTTAAGTTTAATTTGTAAGGTAGGTATTAGTGAGAGATCAATAATAACCAATGACCAACATTATAATGTGAGATCCGAATACCTCTGCCTACCAAGTGCTGGGATTAAAGGCATGCCACCAATGCCCGACCACTGTCTCCACTTCTTAAACATTGAGACTACTACCATAGCCACTTAGTTAAAGAAGGTTAGATGACAAAAGCCAGACCCATCAAGGACAGAGTCAATTGCAAAAATCAAGCTACAAGGTGATGAGTGCATGCTGTAACCCCAGCACTCTGGACAGAGGCATGAGAATCAAGAGTTTAAGGTCATTTTTTGGTTGCATATTGAGTTTGAGGCCAGCCTAGGTTATGTGAGACATTGCCTCAAAATAAATAAATAATAAATTAATAAAACAAAGCAAATTGGGCTTGGTGGCATAGTCCTCCAGGCCTAGAGAACCAGAGGCAGGTGATCTCTGTTAGTTTAAGGCCAGCCTGGTCTACATAGCGAGTTCCAGGCCAACTTGAGTTACATGGTGAGACCCCATCTCAAAACAAAAATTAAAAGCAAGGAATCCAGAGAGATGGATCAGCAGTGAAGAACACTTGTTATTCTTGCAGAGGACCGGGATTCAGTTCCCAGCACCTACAGGGCAGCTCACAAATATCTGTAACTCCAGTTCCAAGGGATCTGACACTTTTTGGGCTTCCACGGGTACTGCATGCCTGTGATGCAATACATATATGCAGGCAAAACACTCACACACATTGTCTCAGTTAAGGTTTTATTGGTGCAACACCATAACCATAGCAATCCTTACAAAGGAAAACATTTAACTGGCATAGTCCATTGTCATCATGGCAGGAAGCATGGTGGCACACAGGCAGACGTGTACTGGAGAAGTGGCTGAAAGTTCTACATCTGGATTGGCAGGCAGAAGGAAGAGCAAGCACTGGGCCTGGCTTGGGCTTCTGAAACTTCAAAGCCCACACCCACTGACACACTTCCTCCAACAAGGCATTGTCAACTCCAATAAAGTCACAGGACCTAATCCTTTCAAAAATGCCATTTCCTATGATCTTATGGGGACCATTTTCATTCAAACTACCACACACATAAAATTAAAATAAATAAAATAAACCTTACAAAGAAAAGAAAATGTGGGCTGGAGAGATGGCTCAGAGGTTAAGAGCACTGGCTGCTCTTCCAGAGGTCCTGAGTTCAATTCCCAGCAACCACATGATGGCTCACAGCCATCTGTAATGAGATCTGGCGCCCTCTTCTGGCATGCAAACATACATGGAAGGAATGTTGTATACATAATAAATAAATAAATCTTTTAAAAAAAAAAAAAAGAAAAGAAAATGTGTGCCGGGTGGTGATGGCACATGTCTTTAATTCTAGCACTCAGGAGGTAGAGGCAGGTGGGTCTCTGTGAGTTCTAGGCCAGCCTGACCTACAAAAGCTAGTTCCAGGAAAGGCTCAATAGCTACAGCAAAACCCTGTCTCAAAAGAAAAAAAAAGTATATCCACACAAAAACTTGTATATGATCAGTTCTAACAGCATCATTTATAAGAGCTAAAATAATGGAAACAGCCCAATTGTCCTTTAGTAAATAGGTAAATGAACAAATGTGTTTTCATACAGCCGAATGTTACCTGAAAATAAAGTGGAATGAAGACCTAATATATTTTACAATTATGAGCCTTAAAATTATGCTTAAGGAAAGAAGATAGACACAAAAGATCACATGCTGTCTGATTTAGTTTTTATGAAAAGTTCAGGATAGGCAAATTTAGAGACAAAAAGTTGACTGTGGCTGCCAGTCAGTCAACAATGAGTGACAAGGGTAGAGGCAGAGTGTCTATTTTGGGTGATGAAAATGTTCTGAAATTAAATAGGGATGTTGACTACACAACTTTGCATATATACTGAAAACCACTTACTATGTATATTAATCAACTTAACATCACTGTGATAAAAAAAATACTTAGAAAACAATGAAGAAGGCAATGTTGATTTTAGCTCATGGTTTCGAAGGTTTCAGTCCATAGGCCGAAAACCCAAATGCTTTGGGCCTGAGGTGAGATGTTGGTAGCAAGGAAGGAGAGAGAGATATAGGAAGAAGTCAAACAAAGACGATATCAAAAATATTTCAATAAATTTCAGGCCAAGGAATACCTACTGACCAAATGCTGTCCTGCATCTGTCTGCTGACATCTCCCAAACAACCAGATAGCCATTCTATCCAGTCCAAGCTTGAAAGCCACAGTAGAGTGCCTGCTCAAGTTTCTCTGGAGCTCTGGGCAACACCAGAGCTGAGTCAGGAGACCCGTGTCCTAATCCTAATCTCGCTTAACAGTGAGCTGGGTAATGGTGGATGATAAATTCCCTCTGTAGGCACAGAATTGCTCTCTGCAAGGTATGGGGGTGAGAAGGGCCTTTGAGAGGTTTATCATCTTTTCCAAGTTCTAGGTCATTCTCATGAAAACTCAAGCCCTCCTCTATTATCTCTCATGGCCCAGGGACCACCACACCTGGCAAGCACTTCCTTTACAGATCACATGAAGCCTTGCCATTGAGTCCTTTTCACAGTGGCTTTGTTGGGATCTGGCTTCACGCAACAGTTTACTCATTTAGAGTGTTTTAATGTTATTTCTTGTTACTGTAGATTAAACCCAGAGATTGCACAATCAATGCATGGACTCTACTGCTGAGCGCTACACCAGCCCCTGAAGTGTTCTAAAACACTATTATGGGGGCTGGAGAGATGGCTCAGAGCTAGGAGGCCTTACTGCTCTTCTAGAGGATCCAAGTTTGGTTCTCAGCACTCACATTGGGTGTTCACAACTGCCTGTAGCTCCAGTTCCAAGGAAATCAATGTCCTCTTCTGTGGGGAACCTGTATACATGTGTCACACGCGTGTGCACGTGCACACACACACAACTAAATAAATACATAAATAAAATGATTATGTTTGTATATGAAGTCTCCTGACCCCAGCTGTCAAAAAAGAGAGGGGGGAGGGGAAAGGAAGGAAGGAGGAAAGAAGAAAGGAAGGAAGGAAGGAAGGAAGAAAAGGCTCATGCATTGTTGAAGACTTGATCCAGATCGTAGGATTATTGAGGTGATTAGATCACAAAGCCTACAATCAAATAAATGGATGAAGTCACTAGCAGGATCATGATGTGATAGCATTATTAGGTGATGATAGAAGGTTTTGGAGGAGGGGCATGTTAAAGGAAGTAGGCCTCTGGGGGTGCACCTGTAAGTCAGCAGAGGGGCTTAGATTCCCTGGTGCTGGAGTTACAGGTAGCAGTGAGCTCGCTGACATGGGTGCTCCAGTCCTCTGTAAGAATAGTATGCGTTCTTTTTTTTTTTTTTTTTTTCGAGACAGGGTTTCTCTGTGGCTTTGGAGACTGTCCTGGAACTCGCTCTGTAGACCAGGCTAGTCTTTTTTTTTTTTTGGTTTTTCGAAACAGGGTTTCTCTGTAGCTTTGGAGCCTGTCCTGGAACTAGCTCTTGTAGACCAGGCTGGCCTCAAACTCACAGAGATCCGCCTGCCTCTGCCTCCTGAGTGCTGGGATTAAAGGTGTGTGCCACCACCGCCCAGTTAATAGTATGCGTTCTTAACTGCTGAGCCATCCCTCCCACCTCCAGCCTCCATTTTGGTGGGGTTGTTGTTGCTGCCGTAGCTGTTTTGAGACAGGGTCTCATTATGTTGCCTTGACTGGACTAGAACTCATTATATAGACCAGGCTGGCTTCAAACTCTGATTCCAGAGTGCTAAGATTAAAGGTATGTGCCAACAAACCGAGTCCATTTTAGTGTTTTTAATATGAAGAAACTAGGCTCTAGCCGGGCAGTGGTGGCGCACGCCTTTAATCCCAGCACTAGGGAAGCAGAGGCAGGCAGATCTCTGTGAGTTCAAGACCAGCCTGGTCTACAAGAGCTAGTTCCAGGACTGACTCCAAAGCTGCAGAGAAACCCTGTCTCGAAAAACCAAAAAAAAAAAAAAAAAAGAAAGAAAGAAAGAAAAAAAGAAAGAAACTAGGCTCTAACTCTAGACCTGCTGAGTGAGAATTTCTGGGGTTGGGAGTCCAGAATCTGAATTTGTTTACTTAAATATCCAAAGTGATTCTTGCCGAGAGGTAGTGGCACATATTTTTTATCCTAGCATTGAGAAGCAGAGGCAGGCGGATCTTTGTGAGTTAGAGGCCAGCCTGGTCTACAGAGCTGGTACTAAGAAACTGTGAGACCTATTGGAGCAGCGGAGGTCATTAGTGTCCAGTTTTTATTTCAGGACACACAATTACCCCCTCGTCTGGATGCTGATTACTCAACACCATCAAAATCCACTACTGACCAAACCGCAACCCTGACCCATCCCAGAGCAATGTAGGAAAGCATTGAAACCAAGATTCCCCTGATCTCATCTACCACTGAGTCAGACAGAGGCCAGGCCTGGTGACCAAAGCCAGCCAGGCACTGCTTCCCTGCGTCAGGAAGCGGGCAGTCCTTAGCCTGGTGGCTGGAAGGAGAAGGAGCAGCATCCTCTCATTTCCTTAATGGGCTATTGCTTTTTATGTGAATGAATGGCTGGGCATGAAACAGCCCAGCAGGAGCTGCGTGCATCGGAGATGAGGCAGAAGCACAAATCTATTCCTTGTTTAAAGATCACCCTGCTAAGAATAGAAACTGAAACACCCGCTCAGGCGTGTGCACATACAGCTCTGAGGAAGGGCACGATCAAACGGAGAAACCCCTGGCTTAGTAGAAGAGGGTCTGAGATCACAGAACCTCCCAACAGGAAAGGCAGCCAGCAACCATTACAGGAGAAACGAAGGCCCAGAAAGGCAGTACCTAGCATGGCCTGGGAAGTACCACACTGGACTCCAGGTGGCTGTCTCTTAGTTTCAAGCACATCTCTTCCAGCATACTGCCTTGGAAGCCACCAGCTCAGAAGGCTGACCAGGGCCAGCCAATACGGCATCATACTTTCAGGATTTTGCTGCCAGAAGTATTAAGAAAGAGCATCCAGTATCACCCCCGTACCTAGAACATGCTACACGAGTCAACACTGACACATTCCCAACCAGTACCACCACATTTTCAAAAAAAACAAAAACAACAACAACAACAAAATTTTGTTTGTAGCTCTGGCTGTCCTGGAACTAGCTCTGTAGACCAGGCTGGCCTTGAACTCACAAAGCTTCACCTACTTCTGCCTCCAGAGTTCTGGGATCAAAGGCATGTGCCACCACTGCCTGGCACATAGTTATTTTTAAAAGTTGAAAGCTAGGTGTCCAACAACAAGAATTTGGTCAAAGGTCAATTTAGTAGTGCATACTTGTGATTCCAGTACTCAGAAAGCTGGAGGAGGAAGGCTGCTATGAATCTGAGCCCAGCCTGGGGCGCAGAGTGAATTTCAAGGCAGTCTGGGCAGAGTGAGAGCCCTTTCTTCAAAAAGAGGAGGGGGATGAAAGTAGGAGCTGGGGAGTAGAAGAGTGAAATTTTACCCATCATACAGAATGTTCCACATCCATTAAAAACAGATCTTCTGAGCTGGAGAAACGACCTGGGAGAGAAGAACACTGGTTGCTCTTCTAGTGGACCCGGGTTCAGTTCTCAGCACACACATGATTCACACTCAGCACACACTCAGTTCACAACTGAGTAAAAAGAAGAAATAAAAAGCAGGACATGACCACTCCTAAGGGTTGAGGCGAAGGTTTATGGTAGATAAAAGGAAGTACACAGAAGACAGAGGGTGAGCATAGCCGGAAGCATCTAGAAGGGTCCAGAGTGAACATAGCCAGACTGCACTGGACCTTGTGAGGGGAGGGGAGACAGATGTAAAGCCAGGAGACCAGGAGATAAAGGGGTAAAAGGACCAGTGTAGCCAAAGACAACTGGATTATATAGGGAAGAGCAGCTGGAGGAAGGGCAGCCCAGCCCTCCTGGGTTGGAGCATGTTGGAGTATGCCAGTAAGGAGGACCCTGTAACAGGTAGGGACTGAGGGATGCTGAGAGAACCTGGCAGCCAGTGTCCACTATGATATGTTAAACATGCACCTCAGACATTTGTCCAGAGTTTGATGTCTAATAACAACCATCTATAATTCCAGTTCCAGGGGATCCGACTGCCTCTTCTGACCTCACAGAGCGCAGACATACATGCAGGCAAAACACACATACACAAGGAAGGAGGAAAGGAAGAAAGGGAGGGAGGCAGGAAGAGAGAAAGAGAAGGAAAGAAAGAACGAACGAAAGAAAAAGAGGAAGGAAAGGAGGGAGGGAGGGAAGAAGAAGAAAACAGTTTTTATATGCTGGTGCATATGCCTGTAGTCACAACTATCTGGGAACTGGTAGAGAACAGCTTGATTCCTAAAGTTCAAGACTAGTCTGAGCAACATGTCAAAACCCTGTCTCAATATGTACATATATATGAGACATATATATGTGTGTGTGTATATGTATGTATATCTCGAGACAGACAGACAGAGACAGAGATCTACTTACACTGAAAAAAGAGAAACAAAAACGGAGAATGATAGGAGCCTTTATCTGAATACATGTATCCGCCCCAGAGTCTAAGGATGAAATCTGATCTCCATTGAGTTGGATCTGTTACTGGAATCTGAGGTGTGCCACTTGACACCTTACCAAAAAACAGGGGACAAGAATTTGCAAAAAGGAAATAAGATTATTTCTAGTCTTGTCCAAAACCAGGGGGAAAAAACGTCTCAGCTTCCGTCACCTTGTGGTGCAGTCTCTAGAGATGACGAAACCAAGGCCAGGATGAGACCGGGCTGTGAGAGAAATGCTCAGATTCATCTTTTCCTGGGAGAGGGCTTGTCCTCTGGAAAATGAGAGCTCCTGGAGAATATTAACCCCTTAGAGCCCTGGCTGTAGGTCTTTCAAGAGGTGATGAGGTAACTAGGGGCTGCGTCATAAGCAGGAAAAGCAGCGGAACCCCACAGCGGTAGCATGTGGGGCTCAAGAATGGGGTTAGTGCCCCTGTGGAGAAGAGCCTGTCAGCCCCTTCCATCTAGGAGGTCAGAGTCACCGGCTATGAGGTACAGTCCTCCCTGGCAGGCCTTGAATGTGGACTTTCCAATCTCCAGAGATCAATTTCTGTTGTCAAATGCATGGTCTCTTGTTATAGTAGCCCGAATGTCCAGAGACAGGCGCATACAGAGTGTGCAGTAATTTACATCAAGTTCCAGGACAGCCAGGGCTACACAGAGAAACCATGTCTTGAAAAATTAAAAACAAACAAGTAAAAATAAAAACAAACAAAAATCCCACATGATTGCTCTTTTTAGAAGGGAGAATTAACCTTTCTGGGAAAACTAAAGATGAAGTTTAAGATATGGGAACTATATGTTGTTGTTTTGTTTTGTTTTGTTTTGAGACAGAGATTTTCTGTGTAGCCCTGGCTGTCTTGGAACTCACTATATAAATCAGGCTGGCCTTAAATTCAGAGATCCACCTGCCTATGCCTCTGGAGTACTGAGATTAAAGGCATTATGCCGCCGGGTGGTGGTGGCGCACGCCTTTAATCCCAGCACTCGGGAGGCAAAGGCAGGCGGATCTCTGTGAGTTCGAGACCAGCCTGGTCTACAAAAGCTAGTTCCAGGACAGACTCCAAAGCCACAGAGAAACCCTGTCTCGAAAAACCAAAAAAATAAATAAATAAAAAATAAAGGCATTATGCCATCACTGCCTGGCTGTGTTTTTTGTTTGTTTTGTTTTAGGAATATATATATATATACACACACACTCATTTTATTTATTATTACTGTGTATATGTGTGGATGATGAGGATTGCACCCCAGCCACTGTAGTTATGTGGAGGTCACAGGGCTGCTCAATGAAATCTATTCTCTCCTCCTCCTTTACATGGGCCTGAGGGACTGAACTCAGGTCAGACTTGCACTGCAAGTGTTTCTTGCTGGCCCAGGGTATAACTGAGAGCCTCCACCCTGAGGCTGAACTGTGTCGGTATCTTTGTCTCTTTGTCACAGATTTGTATGGAGAGGCAGCCCTGGGGACTGAGTCCTGACAACTGAGCTGGCTGTAACACCTAGGCTTAGGTTTATGGCTTTGAACAGAAGCTTGTTGTGTTCACACCTTGTCGCACATCTGTGGCTTCTTTAAAGATGTGTGAACTTAAAAAAGAGCAAATGATGCCGGGAAGAGGAGGAAAGTCCTTTCTTCCTTCAAATGACAGGCTAACAGCTCCAGCTTCCCAGGCCCAGGCAGGGCCTCAGGAGCCTCTCTGTTTGGAGTTAGGCTAACTGGCAGGAACTGGAAACACAGTAAGGCAAGCAGTTCCTGGGAGGATCTTCTAAATGCACTGGGTTCTGGGCCCTCCTGCTGTCCCCACAGAGCGACACTGTTTCAGGACACGACTGAAAGGAAATGCTCTGTGATGGAAATCGACCATCCTGTGCCCCCTGGGGCCCTGGGACCGCGGCTCACCTCCTGAAGGTGCTACAACAGCGGAGGACAGACAAGGTTTGCTCCCAATAGCTCTCAGGATCCCTGGAGAGACAGTGGGGATACATAGGGGTGGAATGTGCTGGGACTCAGAACTTGCCACACCAAAGATGACTGCAGGAGACCAGAATATGCCATCCCCAAATATAGTACTCCATTGGCATATTTTAAGCTGGTTATTCTGAGAAACTGCAGGCACCAGAGAAGCTTTCAAATCTGTTTTGTAAAAGAAATTTACATCTAGAAAGGAAATCAACTTGGGGGAAGGAACTGAATCAAGAAAAAAGCTCCTCCTGGGACTGGAGAGATGGCTCAGCCTTCATGACCACTTGCTCTTGCGAAGGATCAGGGTTCAGCATCCACACGGAGGCTCACAGCCATCTATTAACTCCACTTCACAGCACCTCCTGTTTTATCTAGTCCTTGCTCACTTTCAGCCCAGATGTCTCCTGTATGGCAAGCACCAGGCACACATATGTATGGCACAATACATACATGCAGAGCAAAACATCCATCCACATCAAATAAGATCATCAAATCTTTAAAACAGAGAACTCCTCTCCTGACTGTTTTTGCCTGAGGGCACACCTGCACACCAAGACAACCTCCTATAACATGACACATTTCTTCCCAGCCCCTAAGTCCCTTTCCTTTCTGTATTTCAGATATAATATGAGACTTCTTCAAGATTCATGTTTTGTGGAACTTAATCCATGCATAGATGTGTAGCTAAATATGATTTCTTGGGCCCAGAAGATGGTTCAGTGGGTAAAACACTTGTACAAATCAGAGAACCTGAGTTCAAATCCTCAGTCAGAACTGCAGTAAAAGATATATAGCATGGCCGGGCGGCAGTGGGCGCACGCCTTTAATCCCAGCACTCGGGAGGCAGAGGCAGGCGGATCTCTGTGAGTTTGAGACCAGCCTGGTCTACAAGAGCTAGTTCCAGGACAGGCTCCAAAGCTACAGAGAAACCCAGTCTCGAAAAACCAAAAAAAAAAAAAAAAAAAAAAGATATATAGCATGGATATCTGTAATCCCAGCACCCCTTCAGGGGAGATGACAGGCAGAAAGGAAATTCTGAGAAGCTCATGAGTAGCCAGCCGTGGGCAGTAAGTCAGGAACTCCGTGAATGTTTCCAGCCTCTTTCTTTCTAACGCTCAGGTCTCTGGGATCCATAGGTCTGTAGTCTGAGACAACTCCACTCCACTCCCATCCTTTCCCCCCAGCCAGTGTTTCCTACCCTTCTGTATGAAACAAATCACCTGCTGGGCTCTACCCCTGGAGTTTCAGATTTAAGAATAACACCTAAAAACTGACAGCTCTGTTCAAACCCATGGTGCCCTGGGGCCACTTTTTCCTTTTCCTTTTTATACTTATTCCAGGTCGTTTCTGGCAGAAACTCCCCTCTCTCAACTGTTCCCTCCCATACTACTCAAAAACAACAACAAAAACAGGAAAACAAGCACACATACAAACACTCGAAATCAGACTTGAATTTCTTTGACAGGCAACAAACACGTGAGCCCCATCATGGGGCTTGAGCCACCGCTTCTGGCAAAGTGCTCCAGCAGCACCTGGAGATGCAGGTGGGGCCAGGCCCACAGGAGACAGTCTGGACTGAAAGTGAGCAAGGGGATAGGGAGGAACTGGGGGAAGAATGGCAGATGGATGCTGAGGGCCTCCAAACAGTAGGAGGTACTCCCATGCTTTTTCTTGTTGAGTGAGAGCCAGCAAGGTGAGCTGGCTGTTCTATTGTATCCCCTTGTAAAATATACGTTTCCTCTACCCAGCCATGTACTTTGTTTTTATTGTTTTGTTATTTTGAGATAGGGTCTCACTCTTAACCCAGGTAAGGCTGGAACTCACTATCTAGCCCAGGCTGGCATATCCTCATGCCTCGGGCTCCTGTGTATTGGGATTTCTGGCATGTACCCCTGTTTCTAGCTTTTCCCCTTATTTTTAAAGATTTATTTTATTTTAACTGGGTTTATGTACGTGAATAATTGCACTTGAGTGTAGTCATCCAGGGGTGTCAGAGGCATCAGATCCCTCTCAAGCTAGAGTTATAAGCAGTTGTGAGCACTAGCAATCAAATTCAGATCCTCTGCAAGAGCAGTATAAGCTCTTAACTACTGCCCTTTCCTCTTCTTTTTTTTTTTTTTTTTTTTTTTTTTTTTTTTTTTTTTTTTTTTTTTTTTTTTTTTTT
>JAQHUG010000133.1:3333608-3348673 GCA_028555095.1 Dicrostonyx torquatus
TGTATGGATTTTAATTTATTGATATAAATTTAAGGATAATTTTATTATACTGTCTGGAACAATTTCACTAATGTGAAAATAGGGTTTTAACAGATCTCATTTTTTAAAAAAAGATTTTGTGTGTATGTGTGTGTGCAGATGTGGGTACATGTACATGCATGTGCGTGCAGGTGCCTTATAAAGTTCAGGAGAGGGTATCAGATTCCCTGAAGCAGAAGCTACAAGAGTTTGTGAGTTACCTGATGTGAGTTCTGGGAACTGATATTTGGTCATCTGGAAGAGCAGAACCAGTCATAAACACTGAGTCGGTTCCCAGCTCAGTAGATGTCATCTTCACAAATAGGATGTGAATAGACATTGAAAAGTTGCACAGGACAGAGAGGCAGCCAGAAGGGGGAGGGACTGCACAGCTTAGACCTGTCTCTGGGCAGCAGCTTCTGGTGTGACCTCACTCAGAATCCTGTTGGGAAGAGTTCAGAGACTTCACAAAGTCTAGAAGTCATGGAAGCGGGGATTTTGCTCTAGCTCTGTGAGATGTTGAGAAAGTCACTTCACTTCTCCAGGCTTCGGTTTCCTCATCGACACAATCATTTTCCTATTTCATGTTCTGTTGTAGGAATTAGGAAATTTAGGTTCTGAGGTCAGACTGTCTTGGTTTCTAGCCCAGTTCCTTTCAAAGGAACACAGTGTTCAATGGGTGACAGACGCAGACACAGAAAGACTTGCATCAAGATTGTCACAGAAACAGTGCTCTTGCCTCTTGCTCCAGTCCACATAGAGTGTAGACCAGAATTCGAAATCCAGACTCAGCCTCAAACAGATTATAAGAAACATTGATGAAAGGATTAATCACAGATGTGGCAGGTGCAGAGAAGTACAACTCCAGGTTGGTGTGCAATGCAGGAGAACATAACGTGACCTGTAAACCACAGCAGAGATTTTGACTATCCTCTGAAGAGCAATCAGAAGTCATCTAAGCAAAGGAGTGATTGAAGAGTCTGTCACAGTGAGGACCAGATTGGAAGGATGCCAGAGTGCAAGCCTCCCGTGGTTCTTGCAGTAATGTAGACGGGGTACGGACTTGGAGGCAGAACCAGGAGGGATTCAACAAAGCATTAGAGTCAGGCACGATGACTCGTACTTGTAATTCCGGAGTTCTGGAAACTGAGGCAGGACTCTGAGTTTTCAGATAGCCTAGACTACACAGTGAGTTCCAGGCCAGCCTGGGCTATGTACTGAGACTGAAAAGAGAAAGGAAAAGATTTAAAAAGGAGGGAAGAGGGCCATGTTGAAGAACGCAACTCAGAGAGAACGCTGGAGTTGGTTACTGAGATCCAGGGGCTGAGCACATGAGAAGATCTTTAGCTCGATTTGGGTCATGGATTTTCTAGCGATAGTGGTCATTTTTGGTTGTGCCTGGGCAGGCTGAGTGTTGTGGAATAATGCTCTTGTACACTGAGAAGATGTGTCATTCTGGTTGGTTTAATAAAAAGCTGGCCGACCAATAGCTAGGCAAGATTTTCTCAGGGAAGTGAAGATGCTGGGAAGAGAAGGGAGGAGTCATGAGGTGATGTGGAGGAAGTATGGCACATGGGAGGTGAGGTATCAAGCCATGAGCCATGTGGCAGCATGCAAAGTAATAGAAATGAGTTAATTTAAGTTATAAGAGCTAGTTAGAAATAAGTCTAAGCTATCAACCATGCTTTTATAATTAATTATATGTGTCTGTGTGGTTATTTGGGATCTGCTGGCAGGACAGAGAAAGACACTCTGTAGCTGAGTTTGCCAATGAAATTGAAAGGGCAGTTGGAGTGTCCTTGGTCAAGGAAAGGACTGGGCTTTGGGGGCAACTGAAGCCATGGCAGATGGGAAGCAGCAGCCTGTGGCCCCAAAGCACAATAGGGACAGTATAGGCTTTGAAATGGCTTATGTTGGTTTAGGGTGGATCTCTGCCACTACCACCATGAGTTCTCCAACACATTGCTTAAAATTCCTCATTTGTGAGGTGGGCATGATGACTCCTAGCTCCCCAAATTATCGTGAAAATTGTAGTATACTATGATAATAATGCTTCAAAAGATTTCCATCTAGTATACGGAAGGCTATCTCAGATAATCACCTTGCAGAATTCCATAAGAGGCCGGTGGACTAAAGGCTTGTGTTCCTAAAACTCTATGTTGAAACTCATCACTCCTAAGGTTACTAACTCTGGTGGTCTGAATGAGAATGCCCCCCACAGGTCCAAGGTTTGAATGTTTGGTTCCCAGTCCGTGCTGCTCTGGGAAGACTTGGGTGTGGTCTTGAAGAAGTGAGTCCCTGGAGGCAGGCTTTCAGAGTTTGAAGACTCAAGCTTGCTCCCCTGGCTTCCTGCTCATGGTTCAAGATGCAAGCTCTCATCTTGCTATTCCAGCCTCCGCACCTGCTGCCTCTGCTCTGTCACCATGGCCTCTAACCCTCTGGAACTATGAGCCCCAATAAGCTCTTCTGTAAGTTGCCTTGGTCATGGTGCTCTAGAGCAGCAACAGAAAGTAACTAATATACGAACCCCCCCCCCCCGTGGAAGTGGGAGACAGTGCCTTTGGGACATGATTAGGCAGTGAGGGCAGAGCCCTTAAGAATGGGATCGGTGCTTTTAGAAACACCCTAAAACCAGATGTGAAGGTGTATGTCTACACCTTAGCACTTGGAAGGTGGAGCTAGTAGGACCAAGACTTCAAGGTTAGCCTCAGCTACATGGTGAGTTTGAGACAAACCTGGGCTACATGAGACCCTGTCTCAAAAAAGAAACAAAAAAGAAGAGTGATCCCTTGTTCTTCCATCACGTCCAGCTCCAGGGAGAAGATGGCCTTGGATGAGGAAGTTGGCCTTCAATAGATCTCAGCATACTGGTACCTTATTTTTGGTTTTTACTAGACTCACAGAAATTGTAATATAGGCCTGGCACACAGCAAGTGTTCATTACGTGCCTGTGATCCTACCTCCCCCACAGCCCTCCCCCAGCCTCCCCACATCCATCTGCACAGATTTGAAGCCTGTGGATCTTACTCAGGAGCTGTTCACAGAGGAGCTGGCTTTTCTGAGTCCTTCTTTCTCACAGCACTCCCAAGCCTGCCTCCTCCACAGTCTCACCCTTTGTCCTACAAGCGTGACAGATAACACAGAACATTGTCCTGCTGTTCTCTGGTACCAGCTCCTTTCCCTCACTGGCAATGCAAAGACAGAGAGGCTCCAGGCCATATGCTCACAGCATCAGCTGTGTTTCCATGACAACCAGCCCGGCATCACTAGAAGTTTCAGCAGAGAGGAGCTGTGACACTGGCCTCTCCACAGAATGTGGCAAACTAGCTATTATTGTCTCTTTCACCCCACCCTAAGGACTAAAGCAGGTTGGCTATTACTTGAAGAGATAGGGAAATTAATGTTTGCACAAGTAGGAGAGCAGGTTGGAGAATGCACTTGGTTGCTCATCACTGCAGAAACTGTTTTGCAATTTAAAGTAAATCTAAAAACAAAATAAAAATTCGATTGGAAATACCACAACATAGGAAGTTGCCTGTTGTCATATGAACAATGCGGATGGAGATTTTGATCTAATTCTCCCTGAGAAGGTCAATAAAACTTCATTTTTACAACTCCATCGTATTTTATCTCTTAATTTAAAAAAAAGTATGTGTATTTGTCTGTACCTGAGTGTGTGTGTATGTACGTCGCATGCATTCAAGAGTTTGTGGAGTTCAAAGGGCAGCTTGCAAGAGTCAGTTCTCTCCTTCTGTAATTGGGGTCTGAGGTTCAAACTCAGTTCATTGATTTTTGTAGCAAATGCTTTTACCTGCTGAGCCATCCAGCTGGCCCTTCAGGCATTTTGACCTTGTGATATTTCCATTCATGATAGGATTGTTAGGGGCCCAAACTCAGTGAAAAACAAAGAGCACATGTAGTTAGGACAGTTATCATCTTATGGTCTAAAGAAGCCCCGCCAGGGCTAGGTAATTCAGTGGCTCAGAGATATCTGTAAGACCCAAACACTTTCTGGCATGTACTTGCTGCACGTACAATGTGTTCCACATGCTTAAAAGACCACCAAATCACAGGCTTGGGACATGGCTCAGTCAGTAAGGTATCTGTCATGTAAGAATGAGGACCTGAGTTCTGGTCCACAGCACCTACATAAAAGCTAGGCACAGTGTCATGCATCTATACCCCAGTGCTGGGGATGTAGAAACTGGCAGTTCTCTGGAACTCACTGTCCATCTTAGGCCAGTGAGCTTCAGGTTTAGCTAGGAAGTCTCAAAACTTAGGGTGAAGAGCTGAGTGTGGTGGCATATATGTCTTTAAACCCGGGGAAGCAGATGGAAGTGGATCTCTTATGAGTTTGCGGCCAACAGGGTTTTATAAGGAACTCCAGGGGGCTGGAGAGATGGCTCAGCAGTTAAGAGCAGCGCTGGCTGCTCTTCCAGAGGCCCTGAGTTCATTCCCAGCACCCACATAGCAGCTTATATTAAACTGCCTGTAACTGCAGCTTCAGGGGATCCAACGCATTCACACAGACATACATGCAAGCAAAACACAAATGTGCATGAAATAAAAATAATAAACAAATTGTTAAAAAATATAAGGAACTCCAGGTCAGCCAGAACTATAGAGTGAGTCTCTCTCTCTCTTTCTCTCTCTCACTCTCTCTCTCAAAATTAAAAAAAGAAAGAAAAATAAAAAAGAGAAAGAAAGCGAGAAAGAAAAAAAGAATGAATGAACCGAGGTGAGGAACAAGAAAGGAAGACAGTCATGTCGAAGACCACTGGCTTCCATGTGCACACGTGCACACACCCCACTAACACATACATCTCCCTCCCACACATACAAGAAGACCAGCTCATATCCAGCATTTGGTTCTGTGCTTCCCTGTTTAGCCCTGAGGAAGACAGACCTCTCCCACCCCTCCCTGCCTGCAACGTCCTATCTGGGTCCACTGGGCCCAGGTCACATCCTCATCAAGGATTCAAGGTCAAACATTTGAACTTTAGCTGGAGAGAAATAAGGAACTATGAAGGAATTTTCAACCAGCTAATAATGGAATCATAAATTTTGAGCATTGTTTTGTTTTTGAGAGTCTCAAGTATCTTGGCCTGGAGATTTCTATACAGCCGAGGACAACCATGAACATCCGATCCCCTTGACTCACTGAAACTTCCAAGTGATGGGAGTATAGGCATACATCACTATTTCCAAGTTTTTAATGTGGGCTTTGTGTATGCTAAGCAAGTGCTCTTCCAGCTGAACTCTAGGCCCAGCCTAGATTTCTGTTTTCAATGGATCATTTAGAGAGCACTATGAAAAATGGAAAATAGATGGAGGGAAGAGATGAAAGCAGAGAAACCTGTTAGCAGCTACCATAAAATCCACATGAGGAATGAGATCTGAACTAAAGTGATGATGATGGATGTTGAAGGTGGGAACTAGGAAGACAGAGAAGTGGACGTGTTAAGTTGTGTGCAATGGATACAGAGATCGAGGGACTAGACCTCAACTTTGACTTCCAGGTTCTGTGTATGAATGAAAAGAGTTTGTTACCAACTGAACTGAAGAACAACACAGAAAAAAAAACCAACAACTGAAGGTAATTGTTAGCTCAGTTGGGCTAAATATGGAGTTTGGAGACCATGGCATATTAGGTAAATAGTCAGTTTAATGCCTAGAAGTTCGGGGATATGGAGCTGGGAGCTGGCAGCATGTGAGAAATTGGTTGAAGCCAAAGGAATGGATGAGGTCACCCAGAGCAAGAAGTGAAAGGTGCCAAAGAGAGAACCCTGAGTGAATGCATTTGAGGAATGAACCATGGCTTTTCCCTTGAAGAAAGCCAAAGGGAGAATCTGGAAAGGATATCGGTACAGAAGCCAAAGGAAATGATACCCAAGGACAGTGGCCCGAGTGTTAAGTACTGAGTCGGGTGAGAAAGACAGGGGCTCATTGTGTGTATGTATGTGTGGGTATGGGCACGAGTGCAGATGCCCAGGGAGTCCAGAAGCGGGCGTCAGAGCCCCCAGAACTGGAGTTACCGGTTTGAACTGCCCCATGTAGGTCCTGGGAACCAGACTTGGGTCCTCGGCAAGGGTATGCTCTCAGCTATGCGCTCCACCATGAAGGCCATTTCTCCAGCCCCGCCTTCAGTTTCAGTGACTGATGAGAACCGCCGAGGCGAGGCAGTGAATGCAGGAAATGTAGGCATCTCTTAAGTCTCACTGTGAAGAGGAGCAGAGAGCCAATGAGGTAACTGGAGCGAGCGAGGGAGACTTGTGTAAACAGGGCTAATGCGCGAGCATGTTTGAAGACTGAAGGAAGGAAGCCAGGCCAGGGAAATACTGCCGGTACACAGTGACCCGAATGGAATTTAGAATTTTCTCTTTCTCTGGGGCTACTCTAGAGGGTACTCAAGGCTGCCCCTCTTAGCAGAAGACTACTAAGCACTCCCTCCCTCTGAGACAGAGTCTCATGTAGTCCAGGCTAGCCTCAAGCTCACTGTGCACTCCTGACCCTCTCCTGCCTCCCCTTCCCAAGGGCTGGGATAGCAGTTGTGTGCCGTCCCCTTGCTCACCCTCACCCCCAGTTCTCTGCCTCTGCTCTTAATGGTGGGTGACATATTCGTCCACATGTTCTCATTGTCTTTAGAAGATAAATGGGAATCCATTTTGGTCTCATTACTGGCTTCCTGGGAATTATGCAAAATACTGGCTGTCGTCAAGATCACCTCATTAGTGTCACTGGTGGTAATTTCATGGAAATGACTCCAGGCACATTTGATCTGGCTAGCAGGGAGCCATCTACACTTCAGACATCTATCTTCCTTATCTTTCCCGCCTCCTCTGTGGTAGGTAGAGCTGTCCCTGGAAGCCTGGCAACTCTCATGTTGTTAGAGTAAGGTTTCCCCTTGTGAGGGTCAGGCATGGTGTGTTACTTAAAGAAAACCCAGGAAGATCTGTTAGCGCCATAATAGTCTCCTCAATACTGCAGGCAGGCAGTCCTTATTGTCATAGCTCCAGTGGGACACATATTGAAGTACAAGACTCCTAAATGGGCTGGGTATTGGTGGTACACACCTTTAATCCTAGCACTCAGGAGGCAGAGGCCAGCAGATATCTGAGTTCAAAGCCAGCCTGGTCTACAGAGCGAGCTCCAGGACAGCCAAGGCTACATAGAAAAACTCTGTCTCAGAAAAAAGAGGAGATTCCTAAATAGACATTTTCTGTACATACACAATTTGTTTGACTGTTAAGGCAGACAGCCTGAAACTTGGCGGATGGATGGTGAAAGATATTCCCAGCAAACAGAATCTGAAAGCATGCAAAATTAGCTATACTCTTTTTATCTGTCAAAGTATGATTCAAGACAAAATCAGGAGACACAGTCAGATCACAATAGCAGGTGACCTCAATACCCCACCTTCACCAAATAGGCCATCCAGTCTCAATACACACACACACACACACACACACACACACACATTTGTATGTATGTATGTATGTATGTATGGATGGATGTAGATAGACAGACAGACAGATAACAAATAACAGCAAAACTAAACTCAGGTCCACAGCAAGAACAGAAATCACAATTGCCTTTTTTTTTCACCAAACTTTTATTGATTTCACATCATGCCTCCTGATCCTACACATCTCCCCCATCCCCCCCCTCCTCTGCCCTTGCAACCTCCCCCTCATAACAAAACAAAATTTGAAAGAGAAACACTAAACCAAACAGAAAAAAACAAGCAAAAACAAAACAAACAAAACAAAATTTTTAAAAGAGGAGAAGAATCTCATCATGGAAGTTGTAGTGTGGCCTGGCATGTTGTACCCTTTAGTCTTCTCATCTCCATCTGCAAGTTCACTGCCATGAGTCATTGGTCTGGTTTGATTGTAATTTCTGTTCTTGCTGTGGACCTGAGTTTAGGGTTTTTTTTTCTCAATATAGAAAATTTAATGAGTAAATATACCCTTTAGTTTCAACGGTGGGGAAGTCAGACCCACACACTCAGTATTCCTCCCCTTCCTCTGCCTCTGCCTCCATGGAATCCACGCCCACCTCTTCATAATCCTTCTCCAGCGCTGCCAGGTCCTCCCGGGCCTCTGAGAACTCCCCTTCCTCCATGCCTTCTCCCATGTACCAGTGCACGAAGGCCTGCTTGGTGTACATGAGGTCAAACTTGTGGTCCAGGTGGGCCCAGGCCTCTGCGATGGCAGTGGTGCTGCTCAGCATGCACATGGCTCCACAATGGGCTCTCACTGGATATCCTCTTGTTGTCCTGTGTCGTGAGGATCCTGCAGGTTTGGGTCTGTGGTTCGTTCCCCTTCACGTGCTCCAGCAGTTCATAAATGAGGTGGGTGATGGGGTGGGCCAACTCATAGTCCTGGTTCTGGGCCTGGGTAGTGGCTGGCTTAGTCAGACCTCCAGCTGTCCCCCATCTTCACCACCCTGTGAGTTCTCCAATACTGCCTCAGCCAGCCCACCCAATGTAGCCTGCAGCAAGAAACAGGGCCAGTTTTCTTGCTCTGGGGCTCTTGCCTGGCTCACCCACACTCACACCACCAGACCAGCTTCACTGTCTCGCCTAGGTGAGGTGCAGGTTCCTTTCTCTCTCAATTGTTGTAGGGGGCATATGAGAGGATGCTCAGCTCTCCTGTTCTCACACCCTCAGGGTTGGCTCACCTGTGACCTGACAACAGGGTTAGCTCTAGTGTGCTGCCCTGGCAGGGTACAGGGTCCACTCTCCTGTGTGCTGCAGGTGGTGAGGGGCAGGGCTAATTCTCATACTCTCATGACCCCAAGGCCCAGAAAGCACTCTGAATCACTGGGCAGTCTCCCAAATGCTCAGAAGGGCCATTCTCAAACATAATAAAAGTCACTTAAGACAAACCAGTAGTCAACATCATACAAAGTGAAGAGAAAGAGAATGTTTCTTTTTAAGCCAAAAACATGTCAGGGATGATGTCTCTTAGTTAGTACTTTTTTTTAATAAGGTGCTTGAAATCTTAGCCAGAGTAATACGGCAGGAAAAAAAAACACAAAACATAAAAGGACGCATATAGAAAAGTGTTGAAGAAATCAAATGCACCCTGTTTGCGGATTATAAGATCTTACACTTGAAAGACTAGCAGGCTTCTACCAAATAGCTCTTAGACCTGATAAGCACTCTCACCAAAGCTGTGGGACACAAAAGCAACATACAAACGGCAGCAGTGTGTCTATACACCAAAAATAAACATACTTCCTTGAGAATAGAAGTGTATGCCCATAATCTCAATTATAAGAAACTGAAACAATAGGATTGTCACAAGTTCAAGGCCAGCCTGGGTTACATAGAGAGTTCCAGGATAGCCAGGGTACATAGCAAGATCTTGAAAACAAAACCAACCAAACAACCTCGTTGAAAAAGAAGTCAGAAAAGCAGTTCTACTCGGGATAGCAACAAAAACAAAGCTAGGCATGAATATAACTAAGGCTCCTTAAAACTCTACAATGAAAGCCATGAAGCACTGAAGAGAGGAACCATACAGACACATGGAAAGACTTCCTAGGTACATAGAGGGACAGAATTAATGTGTAGCCATGTATGGTCTGGAGAGATGGCTCAGCAGTTAAGAGCACTGCCTCCTCTTCCAAAGGTCCTGAGTTCAATTCCCAGCAACCACATGGTGGCTCACAACCATCTGTAATGAGATCTGCTGTCCTCTTGAGAAAGAGACCTGGGCAGTCGTCCTCATCAACTTAGACCATGAAACCCAATATGGACAAGTTCAACAGAGCCACCATATACGGGCTACCCAATGCATGCTTCAGCATTGCCAGGGCATAAATTTCATTCATTCAATTTTATGTTTAGTGGCCACACCTGTAATCTCAGCACTGGGAGGTGAAGGCAGGAGGATCATAAGTTCAAAATCATTCTTGGCTACATAGTGAGTTAGAGTCCAGCCTGGCTCTGTCTAAAATAAAGCAACCCCAAACATCATTATCATCACTATCATCAAACAATAATGATAATGAAGATGCTTAAATGGCCATATTACCAAAAGCAATGTGTAGAACCAGTGCAATGCTCATCAAAATTCCAATAACATTCTTCAATGGAAAAAGGAAAAAAAAACACCCTAAAATTTATAAAGAAACACAAAAGATCATGAAGAGCCAGAATAATTCCAAGCAAAAAGAACAATGCCAAGGGTATCATATACCTGACTTCAAACTGTACCACAGAGCCATGGCAACACACAACGGATGGTGCCGGCACAGGAGCTAATAGGTAGACCAGTGGGACAGAAGAGATGGTCCAGAAAGAAGGAAATATAATGGCAGCCATCTGACGCTTGACAAAGGTGTCAAAGCACACACTGAGACAGCAGGTGACTGTTTAACAGTGGTGCTGGGGAAGCTGGATGTCATAGCATGTTGGACACTTAAACGAGATCTCTAGCTCTCGCTTTGTAAAGAAAGCAATTCAAAACATACCAAAGTCCTTAATGTAAGACCTGGGAATTTGAAATTATGAGAGGTAAGCATAGGGGAATATGTCAAGATCAAGACAGATGCAATTGCTTTTTTAAATAGAAATGGAATAGCCCAAGAAACAATAACAAAAACTGACAAATCTATTGTGTAGAAACATTAAATTTCTCTACACAGTAAAAAAAAACCATCAGCAGAACAGAGACAGCCTATAGAACGGAAGAAAATCATTGCCAGATGCTCATCTGAAAACCCAGGTTATCCAGATATGCATCTAGACTATATAAAGAGATCAGTATCTAGATGTACAGAGGAGAGAGAGAGAGAGAGAGAGAGAGAGAGAGAGAGAGATAGCAAAAAACAAATAATTCAGTCAACAAACGGCCAGTCAAATGAAAAAGTACAAATAGCCAATGAGTACAGATTAACCGGGAGGAAAGAGACATGATTGGCTGGACTGGTTGGCCAGTAAACTCCAGGGATCTGCCTGTCTCTGCTCCACCCCTGCCCCAACCCCCCAGCACTGTCTTATAGTGTACCCCTGGGCCTTGCTTTTATGTGGGTGCTGGGATCTGAACTCTGGTCCTCACGATGCATGTACAACTTTACTGACCGAGCCATCTCCCCAGCCACCAAAGGCTTAATCTTAAACAATGTAGAAATGTGACCCCTAACCCACCATCTCAGGTGTAAGTTAGGTCCTGATAGCTGACAGCTGGAGCAGAGAGAGGACCTCTTGCTCAGACAACTACTCTCCTTTGTGGGGGACGGTTTCCCCCTGACCACTGGTGAGCCCTTTCAAAGTGATTCACCTCAGTTAGTGGGACACTCTCCTCTGACTTTGTCTGCGAGGAGCTTGCTTGAGACCCAGGTGAGGCCGGGCTGGTTGGCTGCCTCTACTTCCTTTTCATCATGGAGGTGAGGTTAAGAGGTGTTTCCAGTGTCTCCATTAGAGCTGTACCTACGAACAGGATATTAATAGCTTTCCCTTGGAGTGGGCCTTGCTTGATAACATCAGGAATTGTCTCATCTCTCCCTTTAATATTTCATTTGGTCAGTTCCTCAGTTCTGGAGACTTGAGGCCCGGGGCTATCTCCACTGCATGGTAGCTCTGTTTACTTCCGGAGGCTGTCTGTGTGGGGTTGTTTGTGACAGTGCCTCATTCTGTATTCCAGTCTGACCTGAGACTTGCTGTGTAACTCAGGCTGACCTCAAAGTCTGGGTCCTCTTGCCTTTGCCTCCTAACTGTGGGATTTATAGGGTGTGCCACCTAGAGTTTATTAGCTGACTCACTTGGCCGTTACTGTAAACCATATGCCTCGATTCAGCCTAAATTCCCAAAAAAGGTAGTTTTTGTCCTTTGTTACCCCTCTATTTGTGAGGGCTCAGGCAGGTAAGATGAATTCCCTGAGCCACGCCAGAGAATACAACAGCTTCGTTCCTGCTTCAAGCCTAATTCTACCAGCATATCGGGGTGCAGAGAATGTTAAGTGGTCTTCCTCCTGCAGGTCAGTCTTTGCTGTCGAATGGAATTGAGCAACACCTGGGAAATGAATAAAGCACACCAGCTAGTGGATCTCTGAGATGGTTTGGGCAGGGCAGTTCATGCCCTGTTTGGAATTCTGGAGCCAGGGGAAAGGTGGTGAGTCAGACGGGCTCTATTGTTCCCTTCTCTTCAAGAGGTGAGATAGTTACTGTTTGCTTTTTCAGTCATAGACTTCAATGTCAATTGAAGGGCAACAGGAAAAGCCATCAAAAACCTGGTATAAGTACAGATCTAACAGAGATACTGTAAACATCTCTTCACCTCACTTCCATGATGAGAGGAAGCAATGCAAGCAGCTGGATATACTCCTGAGGCTCTTTTTAAAATGCATATACTAGGGCTGGAGAGATGGCTCAAGTGGTTAAGAGCATTGCCTGCTCTTCCAAAGGTCCTGAGTTCAATTCCCAGCAACCACATGGTGGCTCACAACCATCTGTAATGAGGTCTGGTGCCCTCTTCTGGCCTGCAGACATATACACAGACAGAATATTGTACACATAATAAATAAACAAATAAATATTTTTAAAAAATGCATATACTAAGTTTAAAAGGGGGCGTGCATAATGTGTATATAATCTTGTAACTTCCTTTGCTGTTTGTAACTAAGAAAATAGCCTGACATCTATAAGTTTTCTCAGTGTCAGAAAATAAGGCTGAAAATACAGTAAGTAAGAAAGGCAGAAAACTAGAAGGAACATTCTGGTGTTGATTTGAAATTAAAACAGCAGAGGAAATGTGTATTCAATATGTAGACAGATTTAGAAACAAATATACATATAGGCCAGGTGTATACGCATGGCTATAATTTCAGCACAAAAGAGGTTGAGGCAGGAGAACAGCGAGTTCAGAGGCAACCTAGGCCACACAGTGTTTCCAGGTTAGCCTGATCAGACTATAGAGGAGATCATATATACAGAGATAGATAGATAGATAGATAGATAGATAGATAGATAGATAGATAGATAGCAGGGTGATGGTGGCTTGGTGAACACCTTTAATCCCAGCACTTGGGAAGCAGCAGCAGGTAGATCTCTGTGAGTTCAAGACTAGCTTGGCCTACAGATCTATTTCTAGGACAGCCAAGGCCACACAAAGAAACCCTGTCACAAACAAAAACAAAAGCAACCTCCTCAAAACAAACCCCAAACAAAACAAAGCAAAAAACCCCAAACTAAATCCACTGGAAGGGAATAACAAATATACATGCATACATACATGTACATATGCGTGTGTGCTTAAATTGGAAGTTTGCTGAAGAACAGTTGTGTGGGAGTGGGGTAAGGGGAGTAGCATGGCTGCGTGGTTGTAAAACACCTGCTACTAAATACTTATTAATTTCAAAGCGAAAGAGAGTAAGATTGTCAGTGGGGAAACCTGGCAGACACTGCTCTAATCAAATGATCAAAGTGAACATAATTAGCACCGGGGCAAATTGAAGCCATGTACCACCTGCTAGGATGAGCGGGCGTATAACATCATTCCTGCCACGCAGAACCTGAATCTAATTACGAGAAAAAATCAGACAAGCTCTAAATGAGAGGTAGGCTGCCAAATAACTAGAACTGTACTTTTTTCAAACAAGGTCAGGAACATCAAGGGCGGCCTGAACTGTGACAGATGAAAGCAGATGAGAGAGACCTGATGGCTCAACCCAATGTGTGGTGCTGAGCTGGCCTCTTTGATGAAGACGACTTTAACAGGATAATTGGCGAGAGCTGCTCGGAGTCTGAAGCCGAGACAGCTTGTGCTGTAGTCAAACTCCTGACTTTGGTGGCTCCTTGTGAATCCACAGGAGAAGCCTTGTGTATGGGAGGTATATACTGAATGATGGTAGTTATTGTGTTGATATATTAGTCTTGAATATGGGGATGGAGGTGTCTACCTTTTTGTTGTTTTGGTGACCAGGTTCTCATTTAGCCCAGGCTAGCTCTGAACTGACTATGTACCAAGGATGACTTTTAACACCTAAACCCCCTGCCTCTGCCTCCCAAGAACTGGGATTACAGCCTCAGCTTCCTTTCATTCTTATGACTCTTTTTTTTAAATATTTATTTATTTTTTATGTATACAATATTCTGTCTGTGTGTATGCCTGCAGGCCAGAAGAGGGCACCAGACCCCGTTACAGATGGTTGTGAGCCACCATGTGGTTGCTGGGAATTGAACTCAGGACCTTTGGAAAAGCAGGCAATGCTCTTAACCTCTGAGCTATCTCTCCAGCCCTCTTATGACTCTTTTTAGAGGTTTCAAACTGTTTCCAACATTTAACTCTCTCCAAGAAGCAGAAAAATATAAGGTACTGAAACATTGATTGTGTATGTAGTCCACACTGTAGACTCCAGGGCTTCACTGTAGCTTGCTTGACGGTTGCCCCTCCTGTCCACGGTGCACACATGCACACAAGAAGCCACAGCCTCATGCATGCCTGTCTTAGGGTTTACTGTTGCTATGAAGAGACACCATTACCATAGCAACTCATAAAGAAAACATTTAATTGAGGGTGGCTCGCTTACAGCTTCAGTCCATTGTGATCATGAAGGGGAGCATGGCAGCGTGCAGGCAGAGGTGGTGCTGAGTTGAGAATGCTACATCTTGATCTGCAGGCAACAGGAAGTCAACTCACTGTCATGCTGAGTGAAGCTTGAGAAAAAAACTCAAAGTGTGCTCCCCCTCACAGTACAGTGACACACTTCCAACAGAAGGTATGGCCCATATTAAAGGTGTGCCCTCCAGCTTCAAGGTCTGGCTTAAAGGTGTGTGTCATCCAGCCTCCTCCAACAGGACCACACCTCCTAATAGTGCCACTCCCTGAGCTTATGGGGACCAAATACATTCAAACTACCACAATGCCAGACAGACAAGTGTTCTACCACTGAACCACACTCCCAGCTGAAGGCAACTTTCTCTCTCTCACTCATTTATTCTTTTTTTCTTTTTTCAAGACAGGTTTTCTCTGTGTAGCCCTAGTTGTCTTGGAACTCACTCTGTAGACTTAAGTTGGCCTCAAACCCAAAGATCTGCCT
>JAQHUG010000133.1:3355373-3365751 GCA_028555095.1 Dicrostonyx torquatus
GCCTTTAATCCCAGCACTCGGGAGGCAGAGGCAGGCGGATCTTTGTGAGTTCGAGACCAGCCTGGTCTACAAGAGCTAGTTCCAGGACAGGCTCCAAAGCCACAGAGAAACCCTGTCTCGAAAAAAAAAAAAATAGGTGGGAGAAGCTGGGTAGTGGTAGCACATGCCTTTAATCCCAGCACTTGGGAGGCAGAGGCAGGCAGATCTCTGTGAGTTCAAGACCAGCCTGGTCTACAAGAGTTAGTTCCAGGATAGCTAGGGCTGTTACACAGAGAAGCCCTGTCTCGAAAAAACAAAAAAAAAAAAAAAGAAAGAAAAAGAAAAAGAAAAAGAAAGAAAGAAAGAAAATAGCTGGGAGAATCAGAATAAAATTTTTTTCTGAGTCTGGCACAGTGGCACATATCTGTAATTTCAGCTGGGCAGAGGATACAGAGCCAGCCTGGGCTACAAAGCAAGTTCTAGATCACCCTGGGCTAGAGGGCATGGCTGTGTCTCAAAAACAAGACAAGTAACGGAATAAAGATTTTCTTGTGATGAACTGATGGGATGATGATTTGGTGATTTGGGCTTATCAATTGGGGTTGATCTTAACTCACCCAAGTAATGGTTATTTATTGTCCTAAGGTCATCATGACAGGACTGACAGTTGTTCCCCTAAATCCACTCTCCCCTCTCTAATAGTAGTAGGGGTTGGGAAAGGGTTGTAGGCAAATGACTAGATGTGTGCTTGCCATTAAATTTACAACAGACTGTGAGTGGAAGCCAAGGGAACACCCAGCTTTGCTGCATTTGCTTCAGCACGTCACTGGACTTCTAGGCATTTCTTATGAGCCGAATCATGTCCTTCCCTGTAGTCCATCCTTGAGCACCCAGCTGAAGCTCATACTTCGGGGTATTGAGTTAGGAGACGCCCGTGAAGGGAAATGTTCTGCCCACTGAAGGTCATCAAACAGGCCTACAGAGGAATTAGGTTCAGAATTCAGATATGGAATACAAGGCCTGGGACCTTACCACTGAGGTGGGGGAGGGGCGATGCGAGGAGGCAGGACTGGACCCAGAAGCTGCAACTTCATTTGTTTGCTTCTGAGTTGACTGGCCTTGTAGAGGGCTCCCCTTTCTGGATGAGCTACTGCCCTGTGCTCTACCAAAGTCTCTGTACCACCGTTAGAGTCTGAGATGAGGGAAGGGGATTCTGTTTTCTAGAGGCTTGTAGACTTTCCCAACCTCCAGGGAGTTCAGCTTAGCATCATCTGTCCTTAAGTCCCTTGAGAGAAGCTGAGGAAGATGCTGGGTTTTTCTTCAATAACATTATGCAGGGAATAACATGATGTCGGAGTAAGAAGAGAACCAAATGCCAAATCTGGTTACCACTTTTGGCATTGCAACTCACTTCCGCTCAGGCTCCTAACCTGTCAGAAAGGATTCAGAATAGACAGAGGTCATCTAGTCCCTCTAAAGGTCTCTTTTCCTTGAATGTTCTAAGATCGCCCTCAGCCCAGCAGTCTAATGTCACCCAGGAAGTTATCAAAAATGTGTATCTTTAGGGTTTACCAAAGACCTACTAAATCCGAAGCTCTGGAATGAGACACAATCATTCACAAATGTTGCCCTATAGCATAGGAGATACCCAGTACCTCCTAGCCATGAAAAAGGACACATGGCAGGCCAGTGCTGAAGACAATGCCTACTGTCCTCTCTATAACTCCATGGAATGTCCTTCGCCTTGCTGGCATTGTCATTTGTAGATGCTTAAGGCAAATCCCTAGCACATGGTAGTAAAGTATCTTGAAGCCGGGACACGAGCACTGGTGAGATCATTCAGTTGATAAAATGCTTGAGGATCTGAATTTGATTCCCAGAACCCATGTAAAAGTCTAGGCATGGTGGCCTGTATGTATAACTCTGGCACTGGAAAGGCAGTGTAGGAGATCTCTAGCACTTACTAGCCAGCTATCCTGGCTTCTTTGGCTGTCCTTTCAGGTCAGTGAGAGAAACCCACCTTTGCAAAAAAATAAATTACAAAGAAAAAGGAGCTAGAGAGATGGCTGTTTGGTTAAGAGCTCTGGCTGCTCTTCCAGAGGATCTGGGTTCCATTCCCAGCATCCATATAATGGCTCACAACCATCTATAACTCCAATTCCAAGGGATCTCTCTGGCCTCTATGGGCACCAGGTGTGTACAGGGGGCATTGACATACATGTAAGCAAAACACCTATACACATAGAAAATAATAACTGAAAAAAAAAACTAGAAAGAAAATGATAGGTAAAGCCTGAGAAACGACATCCAAGGTTGTCTGCTGGCCTGGCCTGCTTCCTCTTCCTCTTTCTCTCCCTCTCTCTCTTTCTCTCCGCTTCTCTCTCTCTCCTTTGGGATTCCACTTCTCCCCATTATCTCCCTCTCCATACCCAGTAGGAGGGAAAGTGTGAAATTCAGTCTTCCATAAAGCCCATGGGACTGCCACTACCTTTGATCATGGTCTTGGGCAGTCTGGGGAGTTGTATTCATTTAATTGAAACCAATGCCTCCGAGTAAGGAAAGTGTCTGCAGGCTTATGTCAGACATTCAGAGAAGCAGAAGCAGGCATGCTGAGAATGGAAAGTTTTCAGGTTCCCTACCCTGCCATACAATGGTGTAAAGCTCCCTCTGTCTGTCTAGGAGATTCCCAGGGCCTTCCCAGCCAACACCCCTTGTCATTCTTGCCAAGCTGGGAAAGCAGCAGATCTCATTTTTTTTTTTTTAACTGAGCTCTGAGTCAGAGGTGGCCCACGTGTCAGAACCCATGCTCTTGCAGTCAGGGGTGGAATTGCAAAACCGCTCCCTCAGGCTCCACACACATCACCCTCAGATTAATAACTAAGCCCTGAAGCGGAAAGTCGGAAATTCTCCAGCAGCTTCTGCAGCAGGCTTCCTCTCAAGGGACTGCCCTGTTTCTGTAGCTCCATGACCCATGTGTGGGTGACATTGTCCTTCCCTCCATTGCTCAAGTGTCTCTAAATTGAGGAAGGGATGGGTGAACTTGCTCCAGAGGGCTGGTGTGGAAAATGGCAGGTTTGCTGTAGTGATATCTTGTTTATGTTTTAATGAATAAAGCTTGCCTAATGATCAGAAGGGCAAAGCTAAGCCACTAGAGGTCAGGCAGTGGTGGCACACACCTTTAATCCCAGGATTTGGGAGACAGAGGCATCTCTGTGAGTTCAAGGCTACCCTGGCCTACACAAGATCAAAGCAAAAACAAATCCAGGTGGTGGTGGCTCACACCTTTAATGCCAGTACTAGGGAATCATATACTGTTAATCCCAACACTAGAGGGAATATAAAATGAGAGGAGAGAGAAAGAGAGGGAGGCTCTGTCTGCTTAGTCTATGGTCGCTCAGCCTTGGTAGAGGCAAGATTTCTCTAGTGACTTGGGTGCTTTTTCTTTTCTGGTTTTCGGGTTGAACCCCAATATCTGTCTTTGGGTTTTTATTATTCGTACAACATTTGGCATCTCACATGAGGCTCAAACCCACAACCCTGAGATTAAGAGTCTCATGCCCTACTGACTGAGCAACCATAGCTACCTGGGAACTTCTGGCTATAAAGAGAGTCAATTCAAGATCTCAGACCAACCAGTGAGTTAGCACACACCTGTAAATCAGCACTCTGGAGGCAGAGGCAGGAAGTTCATTCACTGCAAGTTTGAGGCCAGTCTGGTCTATAGGAGTGAGTTCCAGGTAACCAGGAATACATAGCAAGAGCCTGTACCCCCCCCAAAAAAAAAACAAACAAGCAAACAAAATCACCATGACCGCAACAGAAAGCAATCACAGATTCAGCCCCATCACCACATCTGGGGTCCAAAACTCCACAGATGGGATAATCCTAGCTTCATAGATCTAGGGCCCGAGAGGTAATCCTAGCTAATGCAAACATCATAGAAGAAACTTAATACAAATCATTCAACTGCTAGATCCACAGTCCCTACTAAGGAAAAATCTGTTCATTGTCCTTTTGGGGGCAGCCAGCAGCAGTCTTGTTTCTAACATGTGGTCCTAGCTCTCTTTGGGCGCAGTTGACTAGTAAGGTAGAAATGCAACCTAAGTCCCAGTGTCACAGACCTTGGAAAGGCACAAAGAGAACTGGCATAAGCATGGTGTTGACCTGGGAGCTCAAAGTGAGAAAAACCTAGAAGGCAAAGTGTTTTGTAGCGAGGTGTGGAGAAGGAAGTAGATGGGCAGAGGTATGGATGGGCAGAAGTGTAGCTGGGCAGACTAAGTATGTGAGTTGCACCAGCCAGCAGGGCACTGAGGACCTCAGAACCCCTGCTGTGGGATCTCTTGAGCATCTCTGGGGCCAGCACAGCCTTCCAGAACACATAGCCCAGGCCCCACTAAAGTATGAGAGAAGTCTGTCTGTCCATCTTTGTGGCTGTCTCCAGTCATTACAAGAGATAAAAGGACTGATTTTCTTTTCTTTCTTAAATTTTTAAAAAGATTTTAAAAAGTCTTATTTTTACTTCTGTGTTTGTGTGGCATGTCAGCATATGCACGTGAGTGTGAGTGCCAGTGGAGACCAGGGGGTTGGATCCCTCTGCAGTGTTATAGGTGGACATAAACTGCCCAGTGTGGGTGCTGAGAACCAAACTCTGGTCTTCTGCAGGAGCAGGAAGTGTTTTAACTGCTGAGCCATCTCTCAAGCCCTGATTTTCTCATCCTAACAACCAATAGAATAGAGCACAGCCTTATCTCAGATGCTTAAGAAATACTACTCTGTAGTAAGGAAAGAGTTGAAAGGAAAGAGAAAGATCACCCATTGTACTTCCCTTTTCAGAATAATCTTGATGATGATGATGGTGATGGTTTTCAAGCACCGATAACCCCTCAGGGTCCTTAGGTTTTACACTGTAAAGTCCCTACACTGAGCACATACAGCCTTTTTTTCTTTTCATTGTTCCCCAAACAATAACAGCACAGTCAACGAACACACAGTAATTCCCTTGTGTTAGGTGCAGTTAGTACTCTAGAAGCGACAAAGTAGACGGGAGGATGTAGGTAGGTCCTATCCAAATGCTTCACCATTCTTTACATAAGCCTTAAGTATCCCTAGGTTTTGAAGTATCCTTGAACCAATTCCCCATGAATATTAAAGAGCTTGTCTATATGTCCTGACACACATTTTACAGACTCATGATGCAATTATCCGGAGCATCCTTTTTTTTTTTCCTTTGGTTTTTCGAGACAAGGTTTCTCTGTAGCTTTGGAACCTGTCCTGGAACTAGCTCTTGTAGACCAGGCTGGTCCCAAACTCACAGAGATCTGCCTGTCTCTGCCTCCTGAGTGCTGGGATTAAAGGCGTATGCCACCACCGCCCCGCAAGGGAGCATCCATTTTAGTTTAGGTTTCTGTTGATTTATTAGAAGGCCTCAAGAGATATTTAGAGAGGTGTGTAGTTCAGTGATAGATCTTTGCCTGCCCTGTGGTGGAGGAGGGGGCTAGATTCAGACCCCACCATCAAACACTCACACATCTACACAGAGAAATTCGAAAATACAAAGAGGAAAAGATTTCAGAGAACCCTGCCATGTGTCTATCCTATGTGATGGCATAGAACTATGAAATCCAACATCGCAGTCACTGGCCACGTGTGCTGATTAAATTTGCATTTACCTTAATTTCAATTAAATAAAGTAAGTTACTAAGCACATGTCCAGTGCCCTGTAGCTCCATGTGGCCAGTGACCACCATGACAACACAGATACAGAACATTATTTCAAATGTTATACTAGATGTGGGGGAAAGATTCCGAACTTTCTCTGTAAACGCCGTGGGTCTCTTTCACATGCCTCAAGTTTGCTCTCATAGTGTGACAGCAAGCACAGATAACATGTCAACAACAAACAAGCGCACCCCGTGTTTCAATAAAACTTTACAATGACAATAATAACAAAAAGGCAGTGGGCCAGATATTTCACGTGGTGGCCTTTGCTCTAGCTCAACCTGCTTACTTCCTGCACATCAGTCTCTCACATCTTTACTGATTCTCACCTTTCTCTCCACCCTGGACTTTTCAGTTCTGTGAGAGGAGACCGGCTTGACTGCTGATCACATACTGACAGAGACACCCTCCCCCTCATACTGACAGGTAATGTTGAATGAGTGCTTCATGCAACCGATTGGCGACTACCTGGCAATGATACTCACTGGACCGGGAAATTCCAGATGTAGGAGCAGCTATTTGACAGAAGAGAATGACTTCCCAACGGGATGCACTAGTTTTTGCATAGTTTGTTACTTTTATTACTCTCTGAGAAGAATGTCTTTCTGGTCTGGCTCTTCCTCCTCCTTCTCCTCCTCCTCTGCTTGCTCTATAGCTTAGGGTGGCCTTTTAAACCCTGGCTCTCCTGCCTCAGCCTCCCAGCTGCTGAGATTATAGGCAGGTGCCAGAGATGCTGTCTAGGGGTTGATTCAGTGTAGCTGTTTTTTGGACCTGCTCTCTAGGAGGCTGTGACTGGAGACCCAACCATGGGACAGTTTCCTGGGTCACCAGCAACGTGCCCAAGTAAGGAGACTTCCTAAGTCCCTTAAGATTGTCAGCTTAAGCTCTGAGAACTGTGATCTCTTTCCTGTGTGGTTTGGGCTGAGCTGAATTAGAAAAATCAAATCTGAGACCCAAGGAATTATTTAAATCAAAATTACCCAAATTTCAGTCACTGATGTACCCCCTTCATGTTTTTACTGCATTTCTATACTATCTGCAAATGTTTATGGATCATTTTAACCCTGTCAAACCCTTTACATGTGGGCCTAGGGTGTGGCTTGGATCTAGAGCCTGGCTAGTATACACAGGCTGTGGGTTCAATCCCCAGCACTGCTGTGGGGTCAGCGAATGTTCTTCAAAATCTTTAAATATTTACATCAGTTTGAGTCCCTCCTACAACGGCTCCTGTGATTCCTCATCTCTGAATGAATCTCCATGCCCTTCCCCCTGGCTGCATCTCTGACCTCATTTCTGCCACCCATTTAGTCCGCTCCAGCCACACTGACCTCTGCGTATTCTTGGAACATTCCTAGCAAGCCACTGCTCTGGAGCTTGGCTCAACCCCCTGGAATGCTTCCCTCCTCCTATGTCAATCCCCAGAACGAACCTTCTCAGCACCCTGTGCAGAATGGTAGCCTCTCAGCTCCTCCAAATCAGTGTCCTAAGTATCCAGAAAATGTTCACACACCCACTGTCAGAGTACTGTTCAAGATTGTATTATATTTCTAGAAAAATGTGGGAGAAATAAATAATATACCACATCATATGAAATTATAGCATACATATTTTTAGTCAAGCATGGTGACCACATGCCTGTAATCCCGACATTTGAGAGGATAAGGCAGGAGGACTGCTAAGAGTTCAAAGCCAGCCCAGGCAGACTATATAGTACTTTTCAGGATAGTTTGTGCTACCCAACAAGACCATATCTCAAAATAAAATCATACTATGCTTTTCCTCCCTTCCCCTCCTTCCCTTTCCCTGTTTATCTTGCAATGTAGCCTGAGATAGCCTCCTCTTGCCTGGGATAGCCTCCTCTCGCTTGCCTCTATCATCCTAGTGCTGGCCTGTGCGCCAACACATGCGCTAACCCTTTTAACGTCAAGTCTTCTTTTAGTTCACGCTGTATCTCTTCTTTGTTTTATGTTTTCCATTGAAGTGTTTTCTTGAAAAAGATAAAGTGTATGTCTTTTATTGGATTTCTTTCTAGATATATAAAATCATGTTGCTTTTGTGAAGGGTCTCTTCTTCAAATTACATTATAGCAGAAAATGTTTATGAACCATTTTTATTTCTAATGTTATTTATCCCCCCACCCCTCTCTCCCTTTCTCTGAGCCATGCAGGTGTCAAGGGAGTGGTGAAACCCTGCCAGTGGCTGAACGGCGATATTATTTTTTGATATAATGAAAAGTAGTGTTGGCGTTTGTGCGGAACCCTTAGATCCACTTTACATCCATCTACGCACGTGACTTCCACTCTGGGGAACACTGATCTGTTAAATTTCACAACCATGGTAGAAATACCTTTTGATTATCGGTTGTGTTGGCTTACCTTTGGGCCTCCCTTTAGTTCAGGAGGTGAAGGAAAGAGGAGAAATTAGGAACGAATTTGAAAGGGGTGGAGGATCCCAGCGTCTGGATTTGCGGAGTCTCCCCTGTCTCCAGGCCCACGGTGAGCTGCCCTCACAGCTCCTGTAAGCTGTTATGCACCTGTAGGAGTCCCCAGGGCAAAACGCAGGGGGTGGGCAGAGGGTAAAAGCCTCCCGCTTTCCTCCACAGAGGACCAGGCTGTGGGTGTGAAGCAGGAAATGGGGGCTTCTGAGAACCCGCCGAGCGTTCCTGGAAACCTGTAAGAGCTGAGACATCTGGCTTCTGAAGCTCACTCTCTGGTGGCATTTTGGGGCCTGGAGGACAAAGGCCCCTCTGGGAGCACATACTCAGTAGGCCTCATGGGATGTTAATGGTGCTCCGGAGAAGGAGGCTTTTTAGCTAGGGACTCTTCCAGGCTCCCTCTAATGACCCGCCCCAGCAGGCAGTCTCTGCAGCCTTTGCCTGTCAAACCCAGGTATGTCTTCTGGGAAAGAAGAACATTTTTCAGGCTCCTCCTTGTCTGAGAAACCCTTGAACTGAAGAAGGCAGGAAGCCACAGACTACTGGGTGGGCAGACCCTACCTGGGGTTACCCCACCTTAGAGGGGAATGCAGCTGCTCTGAGTCATCAGAGATGGCTAACAAAAAACATTTTCTTACAAGTTCACCCATCAAAGAGAGGGTGGAGGACAGCTTAATACTCAGAATAAGAGTGTTTCTGCCTCTGCCATATTTCTAAGATAACCTCTCAGCCCCCGAAAGCCACGCGACACTATTATGTCACATAATCCCTCCTTTCTTTTGAGTGTGTAAATGATAATATATAATCTAATACGATTATAAAATATTTTATCATTGTGTATGTTCATTATGTATGCATGCATGGGAACACATGCCATGGCTCTTGTTTGAAGGACAGAGGACAACTTCATAGACTCTGTTTTCTCTTTCCACCTTTAAGTGGTTTCTGGGGGACAGACTCAGGTCACTAGGCTTCTGTGTCAGGCAGCAAGGACTTTCGCCTGCTGAGCCATTTTGCCAGCCCCATAATAGTATTTTCTTGTTGTTGTCTTTTGGCTTTATTTTGTTCTATTTTGCTTGTTTGTTTTTGTTTTTGAGACAGGGTTTCTCTGTCCTTGAACTCAGTTTGTAGACCAGACTGACCTTGAATTCACAGAGATCCCTCTGCCTTTGTCTCCCAAGTGCTGGGGTTAAAAACATGTACCACGATTCCCTACATAACATACATTTTATGTGCTGTAGCGATTACTGCATTGTCAGGCACAGTAACAAATAAATTCCCAACAGATAGAGAGTAAACCGGACTTTCTCTGTCACGTCCAATTCAAATGATTTGGCAGTTGGCTCTTTTCCCCTCAGTGCTTCACAGATCCCTAACCCTTTCATTCTGTGGTTCTGCCATCCCCCAGGGCTTCAACTGGCAGAAGGAAAGGGAGAACGTAAAGAGTCACACTCAGTTCCTGAAAGCTTTGGCCCAGAAATGATACAGATTGCAGCTGACATCCCACAGGCAGAACTATACACACGGCCACACACTTGGATATAAAGGGACCTGGTAATATAAATCAGGCCTGAATAGCTGCTTCCTGGAAGTAGCCTGTATCACAGGGGGAGTAAACGCTGGTCGTCACACTATGTAGGCATTGTAAAGGCGTGCACACACAGCCACCACAGAGAGCACAGGTGAAGACACATGCACTTTTCATTTGGAACAATTGATACTGGGTAGGCTCCAATTTGCTTTGTAACTTAGAGAAGAACAATGGGGATGGTTCATTATAAAGAACAAGACAAACACATTGCCTGTTGTCATTTGTTGTTTGGTTGGTTTTTTGAGACAGGAACTCTCTACATAGCTCCTGTTGTCCTGGAACTCACTATGTAGATTAGACTGAACTTGAACTCATAGAGATCTGCCTGCCTCTGCCTCTCAAGTGCTGGGATTAAAGGTGTGCGCCACCACACCCAGCTGTCTGTTGTCATTTTTATCATTACTGATGTTTTTACTGTTTTGATGTCAGGTATTGAATTCAAGACCTCCAGTACACTAAGCTGGAACATCACTCATGGAGCATCACTCCAGCCTTTATCACGGAGCATCACTCCAGCCTTTATCATGGACCATCACTCACGGAGCATCACTCCAGCCCTTTATCACGGAGCATCACTCCAGCCTTTATCATGGACCATCACTCATGGAGCATCACTCCAGCCCTTTATCACGGAGCATCACTCCAGCCTTTATCAT
>JAQHUG010000133.1:3365816-3378455 GCA_028555095.1 Dicrostonyx torquatus
GAGCATCACTCCAGCCTTTATCATGGACCATCACTCATGGAGCATCACTCCAGCCCTTTATCATTCCTAGAATAGGAAAACCTGATTTCAAGCTTTTTACTAAAAGCAGAGAAGTTTTAGTCTGGGTAAGATATGAGAAGAAACAGAGTTGGTTTTTTTTCAGACTTCAGAAAAATTCAATGCCTATCAAAGAAGATTTACAGGTGGGTCCAAATATAGAAAACTGTAGAATAGTGTGGCTTGGAAACACCTACAGTGAATACTCCATATGCATTCTCAGACACAGAAACACAAGCACCAATGAAGTTCTCAAGAAAATGAGATGTCGTGTCTTGACTCTTTCAGGATACAGGAAATATGCAGATTTTCTCATTTTATTTGAATGCAAAGGTTTACTGTTTTGCATGTAGAAAACAGGTAATTGTCTTAGAAAGGGAGAAGAGGTTTATAATTAACACCATATAGTACAAGAGCAATATTAACCTGCTCAGAAGATGGCTATTAGAGCGATGGGGAGACAGATGGGGGCAAATAGACTGTGAGGGCTCACGGAAAGAGTAAAGGGAGGCATGGAGATAGGTGGTCCAGCAGAGCAGAGTGCAGCTCATGAGAAGATCCTTGGATTCTGGAGCAGGTCAGAATTCTGTGTTTATTTAACAAACTGTTATTTATGTCCTTACTGTGTGGGTCAGGACTTTTTTAGGTCCTTATATTAGTGACCTTTCTGTCGTGATGAAACATCATGACCAGAATGAATTTATTTGGGTTTGGGGTTTCAGAGAGGAAGTTCACTGTGGCAGGGAAGGCTTGCAGTGAGCAGTTGGAGCAGGAAGCAGAGAGATTATATACATATCTTCAGTGTAAACATGAAGCAGAGAGAGTGAACTGGAAGTGGGGTGAGGCTATACATCTCAGCGCTCCCCTCTAGTGATGGACTTCCTCCATCAAGCAGTTTAATCACCTCCTCAAATGGCGCCAGTAATGGAGGTACAAAGTGTTCAAAGCCTGTGGGACTATCTCGTTAAACTACCACAGGCCTAGACGTGCGGCCCTGAGCAATCCCAAATCTCTGCCCTCGTGTCGTTTCTATTGTCCAGGAGGAAGGCACAGTTGACAAGCCAACAGTAGGTGTCATGTTAGGCGCGTTAGTTGAAACGAGTGCAGAGCAAGAGAGCAAAGAGTACAGAGGAAAGGGTGGGCAGAGAGGTGAGAGCTCGTGGGTTAGTTCCTGTAACTGACCACATGGCCAAGGAAGACCTCATGAGTTAGGAACTATTCGAACCAAGGCCTTGAGAGGCTCTTGAGGCCTAGCACACACACAAAAGTATCATAGCTTCTGGTTGTCTTACCAAGGTCCAGTTAACCCTTTCCTCCGAAAAGTGGCCAGGATGTAATCAATGATTACATGAAAGTCGACCCCATCTCTGACCTAAGTGGTTCTCAATAAGATCCAAATCCTCCTAAGCCAATCCTGGAAGTCCAGCCTTACTTGCCGGAGACATGTTCAGGAAGCCAGGCTGATGCCAACCAAAATCTAGGAGTCATTTGGCCACTGTCTCTGCTCTAGTATTAAACTATCCTAAGTAGATTAAAAGGAGGGACTTATACTTCTATCTGGGAGGAGGAGCTTTTCTCTGAAGTCAACAAGGACACATGTTGTCACCGTCGATGCTTAGGACTCGGTGGCACAGCCATCACCAGACAAAGCAGGAGGCCAGGCTGCAGACAGAGCCAATACAAAGAAGAGACCAGGGTGGGAAGAACTGCAGAGAAATGGAGTCAGAGCCCTGATTATCCCATGCCCGGAGCTGCTATACTTCAAGACTCCCCATTATGTGCCACGAACAAGCTCCTCACTGTCTGTGCCGTTCCAGTTAGGCCTTCTGTTCCGTGGTGTTGGAAAGGTCTGCACTAAGACAATAAAGTTTTAGCAGCTAGCAGTTCTCAGGCATGAGTTCATGCCGGACACACTTTTTACATCTGTAATTTCATTTATTGCTTTTGACACTCTTAGGAGACAAATACAACCATTGTCCTTATTTGTAGGCTGCAAGTAGGCTTTAACTCAAGGTCTTATGGGTAGTAAATGGTAGAACCAAACCTGCTGGAGTACACAGCCTGTGTTCTTTGCCAGAATGTTGTATTCATTTTTACGTAGAGGAAAGGCACAGGAGATCATGCGAGGAAGCTAGAGGAGAAAGAGGAGATGGTAGCATTCTCACTGTTTCTGTTTGCTTGTATTGGTGTGCAGTTGTCGGGGATCCAGGGCCTTGAAGATGTCAGGCAAATAAGCTTCTGTTGAGCTGAAGCCTTAGCTCCCTGCTTTTTGCATTTTTTTTTTTTTTTTTTTTTGGAGATAGGGTTTCACTAAAGCTGCCTGGGTAGGACTTGAACTTGCAATCTTCCTGCCTTAGCCTCCGGAGTAGCTGCAATTGCAGGCCTACACTACCTGGTCTAACTTCTTTTGTGTCAGGGTCTCATGAAGTTGGCCTCGAATTTGCTACTTAGACAAGGCTGGCCTTGGACTTCTGCTCCTCCTGCTTCCACTTCCCAACATAGCAACTTTAAGACCAGCCTGAACTATGTAGCAAGATTTTACTTCCAAAAAAGTTCTAGTAAGTCAGGCATAGTATCATACTCACATAATCCCAACAACACGCAGGAGTAAGAGGGAGGAGGATTGAGATTTCAAGGTTATTCTTGACCACATAGAAAGTCTGAGGCCAGCAAATTCTTATATATAGTCCAGGCTGGACTTAAACTTAGGATCCTCCTGCTTCTGCCTCCTAAATGCTGGATCTACAGTTGAGAACCAGTAAGCCAGATCTGCTTTTGTTATAATTTGTATCTCCTTAAAGAATAAAAATGATGACCAACCAAAAAGAAAAAGAAAAGTTTGAGGCCAGCATGGGCTACATGAGAGTCTGTCTCCTCACTACCACCAATCCCCAACCCTCTCACAAAAAATAAAAAAAAAAAAAACCTGTCCCATGAGTATTCTCATTAGATGAAGCGAAGTTGAGATTTATTAAGGTTAAGGACAGTAGTGCAGGAGTGTGCCATCACACCTGTCTGTCTGTTAATCCTACAGCCCCTCCTGGGGGCAATGCCTATTCCTGGGGCACCTATTCCCTACACTTGTTTCTCTGCCCAGAGGTCCTATCCATTCTTTAAGAACTTGATTCATGTGCCACACCCTCTGTGAAACCTTCCCACATCCCATCTCCCCAAACCTCCAACCCTGGGCACTTAGAAATTTTGTTCAGATTCCTACTACAGCCCAAATAGTATCACAATGAGCTTGTTTTCTTCCCTCTCTCATGAAGCTCAGGGGCCCCTAGAGGACAAAGACCACCCCTGGCCATCCCCCATGCTCCCAGCCATGCTCCCAGCCATGCTCCCAGCACTCGGCTTAGCTAAATACCAGTGGGACACTAGAATGAGAACACGTGAGACTGAAGAAAATGCACACGAATCTGTCAATCATCACACCCTAGGAATTTTCTGCCTTGCTAACTAGACTGAAACCCTATGGAGGTGTAGGGTTAAAAGGACTAGACCCCATCTCTCGATGGTCATGAAAAAATTGAGGGTGTTCACATCTCCTAATTACACATTACAGAAACTCAGTGGTTTAAAGGAAACAGATATGGCTAGGATGCACCTGGCCCCGCCTGTATACTTCTCTCTGCAGAAGTAGCTGTACCCAAGATCTAAGGGCTCCCAAGTAAGTGGTTCCGAAGATTAGGTCTCTTCCTGTAACTTACCCATGGTAGCTTCGTCCTTGGGAACCCTCTGTCGTGAAAACTCCTGACAACAGCTCTGTGTTTACACCTAATCACAACTGAAACTTCCAGTTCCAGTGTTTCCAGCTGGGAGTGGTGGTGCACATCTGGAGTCCCAGCACCTGAGAGACTGAGGCAGGAAGACTGTAAGCTCCAGGCAAGCCTGGGCTACATGGGAAGTTAGAGACCAGTCTAAACTATGTAGTAAGACCCTATATTTTTTTTTAAAAAGGATCTCAGGAATATTATCACTAAAATATTTTTATTACATCTATTTCTTTTGTGTATATGTGTGTATATGTCATGGTATAAACGTGAAGGTCAGAGGACAACTTGAAGCATTTGTTTTTGTCTTCTACTATGTGGTCCCAGGGACTGAATGCATGTTTTCAGGTGTGGCCTTTATCCACTTTATCCACTGAGCCATCTCACCAGCCCCTCAATTCTAAAATTTGTTTTCTTAAAAAAGGTTTATTTTTGTTTTCTGAGTAGGAGTATTTTGCTTTGTATGTAGGTATGTGGACTATCTGTGTGCAGTACCCTCAGAGGACATGAGAAAGCACTGGATCCCCTGGTACTGGAGTTATGGCCAGTTGTGAGCCACCGTGTGTGCCGAGAATCGAACCCAGATGCTCTTGAAGAACAATCAGAGCTCGTAGTAACCCCCTCATTTTTTCCCAGTGAAGCAAAGTTGAGATTTACTAAGGAAAGTCTAGTAGTATACACCCAGGGGTGGGTACTGCCTTTTAAAGACAATTTCCTCTCAATGGTTTTTATTAAGTGACTTGATCCTCTGAGCTAATCACAATGATTTCATCGAAAAGGCCTCAACTACAGGCCTATCTCTAGATACTTGAGTTAGAATAACCTCACCCAAACCTTACAGGCTAAAAGGGAAGGAAAATCACTGGAGCAAAATCAAGATGTCTTTAATGAAAGGAAGAGAGGAAAACCCAATACATCATCTGTAGACATTCTGTGTGTGTGAGTCATATGTGGGGCTGGAATGATGCTGTCAAAGCCAGGTGGGAAAAATGGATCACTTCAAGGTGAGCCATCCAGGAACATGAAAAGGCAGGGCCAAAGGCAGAGAGGTGGGGCCACTTTGGAAATTTTCCATTTTTGGTAGAAGCTTCAAGGAAGTAAGGCCATGACTTTGGTTGGGGGCTAGGAAATAAAGACCAATAATATCCTAGGTTGGGAGGAAGCCCATTGGGTTGACAGAGACCAACAATAGGATTATTTTCCATGCTGATGAATGGGTAGAGCAGGCCCAGTGCAAACACTCTCCCTGTGAGAAGTACCCTCCCTTTACTCCACTCCCAACAAGATAGAACAACATGAGCCCAGTGCTCTGCCCCGATGCCCAGGACTGGGCCTGGGCCACCCACAACAAAGAGGAAGTCTGGACTTAGATGTCACCAGGATGGCACCTGTGGCTCAGCACAGGACCACTCTGTGGAAAGCTTTCAAGGAAGTTAGGGAAGCAGCCATCTGAGTGGAGACGCACAGAGGCTGCCATGATGATTGGTCCTGGAGACTCAGCTAGTGTGACTGCTCATGTCTGCAATCTCTGCATCCATGAGGCTGAGGCAGGATTGCTATGAACATAACCATACCAGCTATATAACAAGACCCCGTATGAGCCTACCTTTCCCTACCACGGGCAAGACGTGCAGACACTGGTGTTAGATGGGCCTGGTTTTGAGTCTCATGTTCAGGGCTTATGACATTACCCTGGATGCATTTTGTAACTACCGTGAGCCTTCATTTCCCCACAATAGTAATTACCAGATAGGTAATGAGGTCAGAATCAGATAGAACACATTAAGAATTTGGCATGTCAGCTGGGCGGTGGTGGCACACGCCTTTAATCCCAGCACTCGAGAGGCAGAGGCAGGCAGATCTTTGTGAGTTCGAGACCAGCCTGGTCTATAAGAGCTTGTTCCAGCGCAGGCTCCAAAGCCACAGAGAAACCCTGTCTCAAACACCCCCCCCCGCAAAAAAAGAATTTCGCACATTGCAGGAGGTGGTGGCGCATGCCTTTAATCCTAGCACACAGAGGCAGAGGCAGGAGGATATCTGTGAGTTTGAGGCCACACTAGATTACAGACAGAGTTCCAGGACAGCCAGGGTGGTTACACAGAGAAACTCTGTCTTGAAAAACAAAAACCAAACAAACAAAGAACTTAGCACGTATCTGTTTCATAGATTTGTCAATTAGCATGACTTTGCAGAGCCCAAATCCTGGTTCCAGCACAATTACTATTTCATTAATTCTGAAATATACTTTCCCCACTGCCTGCCTCCATAATTCCAACATCCCCAAATCAGGACGCACCATCAGTGATGTAGTTTGCTTCCTGTGTCTCCTGTCAACTCACAAGACGATATAATGTATAATCAATGTGTCATATTGGGCTAAGTACGTCATATTCTTATAACTCAATTTCTTCAGCTGTAAAATGGAGATGTTAATAGTATCTACCTTATAAAGTCATTGTGAAAATAAAAAATTAGATTTGTTTTGCAAGCTTCTGGCATATCATAAAGGTTTTAAAACATTCCATTTTTATTTTTGTTGTTATGTCAGAGCAGGTAAGGGAATGGTAGGAGCACTAGGTTACGGGCATTCAGGGCAGCAGCAGCCTGAGGAACAGCGCGGAGGTAACAGTGGGGTCAGACGGACAATGGCATGTGAACTGAGTGTGATTCTGCATGCTACCACTCAGGAGCTGAGGCGGGAAGATCTTTAGCTCAGAACTAGACTGGACTACATAAAAAACAAAACCAGTGTGCTGAGGGGGAGGCTGGAGGGATAGCTCAGTCGTTAAGAGCACTTGTTCTTCAGAGGACCCGAGTTCAGTTCCCAACATCCACGTCACATGGCTCACAACCATCTGTAACTCCAGCTCCAGGAGACCACTGGCATTCACTCTCATGTGCACATATTCACATACAGACAGCTACACATAATTAAAAATAACAAAAATAGCTGGGCGGTGGTGGCGCACGCCTTTAATCCAAGCACTCAGGAGGCAGAGGCAGGCGGATCTCTGTGAGTTCGAGGCCAGCCTGGTCTACATGAGCTAGTTCCAGGACAGACTCCAAAGCTACACAGAGAAACCCTGTCTCAAAAATAAATAAATAAATAAATATAACAAAAATAAATCCTAAGATTAACAAAAGCAACCCTAAGGAAGAACAGGAGGAAGGCACAGGAGTTTAGAAGCTGACAAGTGACTGATGGATACAAAAAGATACAGGAGATAGGCTTTTTAGATGAAGATCAGCCATGGTAGGGTGTCAAGCTGCTGTCAAATGGGGATGGGTTGATGGGCTTAAAGGAATAACCAACCAGACTGGGTCAGCTAGTATGTCCTCACTGGACTTGATATTTCCTAATTATAATAGCTGCCCATGTAGTCATTGTTATGTGCCCCTGTGCTAATTGATAGTTATTATAATAATTTTTATCAGACCTATTAGTCAGGTGATTTTATTAAGTCAGTTATGTTAAAGAAATCAAAGTGATAAGCTGTTGTGCTCAGTCATGTGGCTTTTAAGTGGCAGAGCTGGGATTTGAATCAGGGTTCTTTTTAAACCCTCGTCTGGCACCTTGGCCCACCCCCTGCCACCCTGCTTCTAGAATTCAGGTCACCAGCAGCTCTTCAGAATATCAAGACGCAACTTCTTCCCTCTCCTACAGCCCCCTTCTCAGGTCTCTGCCCCCTGAGCCCACAAATGCCAAGTTCACAAGGCATCTGTTTTGCCAAAATTCTGTTCCGATTTGATAAACTCTAGCCAGGCCAGCTCACTCAGCATGATTCAGCCAGAGAGAATAGCAAGGCTGCATGCCCGGCATGCCGACCAGCTGAGCTCAGGCAGGATGGGCGGTGTTCAGGAACCTCAGCCTGACAGATGGCTCCACTCGGCTGTCTTCATGGGCCTGGTGCCAGGTGCAGCGCTCACTCTCTGCAGGAGGGAGTTATGGGAGCTTCGTCCTATGAGTATCAAATGCATGGGTATGTGGGTGTGTGTGGAGGCACATAGAGAGCACACAGGAGTGAAGGTGCGTGTGCTCTACATGTTCACTCGCATGTTTGTGTATGTTTATCTCCATGTGCATGCCTGGTTGTGTGTCTCTGTGTCTACATTCAGAGGTGTGTGTGTTCAGGTTCCAAATCTGCATTCATTAGGGTTGTGTGTGCTCACAACATGAAAGAGGAAGACAGAGAGATGAAGAGAGAGGAAAGGAGAGGTTGCGTTTGATTATCCTCCCCTGCAGGGGATAGCTGCCACATGCCCCTCCCCTCAGCTCTGCCTTCATCAGGGAGTTGACAACCAGCAGCAGGAGCTGCCACCACCGCCACCACCACCACCACCATCCCATTCCCATTGTGAAATGTAGGCTGTGGCTGAATTTCAGATTTCTAAATACAACTTCTTGATTGTGTTTTCCCATAAGGTAGAGATATTAACTGTTACTGAATTTAAGATCCCTCTAAATATCTGGTGGACCAGAATAATAACCTCAAACCTTGTGATTTCACATGCATTATCAAGGAGCTCACAGAGTACCCTGCAAAACCTATCGGGGGGCTTTAGGTTAAAAAAAACTAAACATTTGTACAAACATATAGGGAGTGCCAACTAGAGGGAGACCTTGTTAGATTGTCTACAGGAATATGGGACATAGATAGATTACAATAGGACCCTGCAGTGAGTTTGGGAACAAATGGGTGGAGAAACTACCAGAGAGGTTCCAGGAACCATCCCTTGAAGAGGCAAACATCCAGGCAGGTCACAGAAATGTGAGAGGCAATTGAGAAATTGCAAAGATGAGGAAGGACATAAAAAGCAGAAGAGATGCTGCACCTGGTCTGAAAGAGACCCTTGGAGCAGACTGTGGATGGCCTGATGCATGCTAGATTAAAGACTCTGGACTGCCAGGCAGTGGTGGCGCACGCCTTTAATCCCAGCACTCGGGAGGCAGAGGCAGGCAGATCTTTGTGAGTTCGAGACCAGCCTGATCTACATAGAGCTAGTTCCAGCGCAGGCTCCAAAGCCACAGAGAAACCCTGTCTCAAAAAACAAAAAACCAAAAAAACAAACAACAAAAAAAGACTCTGGACTTTACCTAGTGGGCCTCTGGAGCTCTATAAGTGAGAGAAGAGTTGGACCCAATGGGTGATTTGCAGAAATCAAAATACATCTAGCATTTGCCCAGAGAGCAAACAGGGATCTGTTGCAATGGTCCCTTTGAGAGAAAATGAAGATGAGAGCAACAGGAACGTGGGGGAAGGGTTTGAACAAAAGAGGTGGAGCAGATAAACTGTCAAGAATCAGGCTGAGAAGCCAGGCGGTGGTGGCACATACCTTTAATCCCAGCACTCGGGAGGCAGAGACAGGCGGATCTTTGTGAGTTCGAGACCAGCCTGGTCTACAAGAGCTAGTTCCAGGATAGGCTCCAAAGCCACAGAGAAACCCCGTCTCGAAAAACCAAAAAAAAAAAAATAAAATAAAATAATAAAAAAAAACAAAACAAAACAAAAAAGAATTAGGCTGAGAAACAAAAGGGGAAAGTGTTGGCTTTCATGTACCAGCTTGCCAGAAAGGTAGATGCTAGTGCCGTCTGCTGAGCTAAACCCACGCCTCTGGGAAGAACAGGGATTAGGGACACAATGTGAACTGTCCAAGAAGAGATGCACACTAAGCAAGTTGCTGTGTAGATGTGGAACACCGAAGAGAGAGATTAGGACACAAAAACCTGTGAGCCATCAGTGCTGGAAGATAAGCGAAGTCGTGGGTGGTGGGTGACTGCAGTTCAGGCGGGCGAGTGGAGACATCACAGACCAGGGGTGGGAAAGAAGTCAGGCTTCAGGGCTGAAGGAGACAGTGAGAGAGGATTCTTGGGATTTAGAAAGGCTGGAGTAAATTCAGAAGAGAAATGACTCCTGGAAGCTAACAATGTACAAAATTTTAAGAATGAGGAAGTGATCATTAGTGTCAAAGGCTAAAGTAAGGTCAAGCAAGCAGAGGAACGAGTTGAAGGGAATGGAAGGGAGTTCAGCAGTCTTACGCTCTTGATTAGCACTGTGGTCACAGCGTCCCTGAACCACTCCAGGGAGGGCGCACCAAATTTGAACAATGAGAGAGCACACCACAGGAGATTGTAGGAGGTTACAGAATAAAGAACTCCAACATTTAACCAAGATGGGGTAAGAAACATCAAGTTTAACCTTCTGCCTAAAACAATGATAAACAAAGCAAAAATCCAAAAAGCGACTATCTCAGAACAGAGAACAGTTGCTCAGGATGCTAATGGCTGTACCGGGGGCAAAAGTAAGATGGGTCCACATACTGTATCTGTTTGCTCTGTAGCGAATTTGCAAGCTGTGGGACAGAGCGCGGCATCCAGGGAGGAACTGGCACAGTCTCTGAGTGGAGGAGTTAGGACTGGTTGTTCGGGGAAGCTAAGACAGCTACTGCTCACAGGGAACACAGAGATCTCCAGAGTTCCGAAAGAGAGCAGGGTCTGTTAAGTCTCTACCTCCGTGGTTCTCAACCTGTGGGTTGCAACCTCTGGGGTCAAGTAGCAGATATGTAAATATACTATAAAGTATGAGTCATAGCAGTAGCAGGAGTACAGTTATGAAGTAGCAATAAAATAATTTTATGGTTGGGGTCACCACAGCATGAGGAACTGTATTAAAGGGTCATAGCATCAGGAAGACTGAGCACCGCCGCTCTACCTGGATATAAAGACTACGTACACACGAGGAGGCAACTAAAGGCTAAGGAGAGAATGCTGGGAGCAAACAGGTGGAACAACTTTGGAGCTCGCACAAGCGTGGGAATAGTCCATGCTCCCAACAACCAGAGTGGGGAAAGCTTGTATTAAGCCTGGGGAGAACACCCAGAAGGATGCTGCCTGATACCGAAGCCAACTTAGTCCTAGAAAAGGCTTCACACCCCAAACTACAAAGTAACCTCAAAGGTTAACTAAAAACGGTGTCCAAGGAAGTTAACTACATCCTGGAACAAAGTTCCAAACAAGGAAATGAAAAAGTCCAGCACGGACAAGTTAAAGTTCACAGGCTTATGAAAAGAGGTAGGGAATTATGACTCATGATAAAGAGAAATATCAATGAGGAGAAACAGAAACACTGGCAGAAAGAGAGTATTGGAAGGGCAAATAATCAGATATTACAAACATACTTCATAAGGCCAAGAGGACAGAACAAAGCATGAGCTCAGTGAGGGGTGGATGGATGACATAAAAAGATCCAAATCAAACTTAAGTAGAAAATGCAGTATTCAGATGAAAATATAGTTGATGACAGCAACAGATTAAATACTGCAAAAGGAATAATTAATGAACTGGAAGTCATAGAAACAGAAGCTTTCTGAAATGAAAAATTTTTTAAAGTATTAAAAGAGTTAGCTGACATTGAATATAGTGGCTCTTACTGATAATCTTTGTACAAAGAAGGTTGAGGCAGGAGAATCACTGCCAGTTTGAGGTCTTCTTGGGCTATATAGTGCATCTGAATGCAGCCTAGGCTATACACTGAGACTGTCAAAGAAAAATAACAATAAAAAGAAAAAAAGTATCCACAAACTATTAGTTCCCAGATGTATGTCTTACTGGAAATCTCAGAGAAGGGACAAAGAAACAGAAAAAGGCACTGGCCCAGATTTTCTCTTTCTCACAGAGATCTGTCTGCCTGTGACTCCAAGGTGCTAGGATTAAAGGTATGCACCATCACATTTGGTCCAAAATTTCCAAATTTAATGAAGAGTCAAAATCTCTGGGAGGAGAGTGAGATCATCAACTTCCCTATCAGAAAAGTCAGCCGCCACACCGAGTCCATACAGAAGACCCAGTCCCAGCTGTGGGTCACATCCTACCACACAGAGTTTCTATATGAAAAAAAAAAGTAAATCCATGTCTTTTTATATAAAAAAAATAATTCAGAAACCATTCACCCAAGGAAGGTAAACAAACTGCTAATGAGAACTTGAGAAGATGCTTTTGTTAATAAGAAGATAAAAGCATGCGTCCTTAGCTGCTGATCAGAATACGTGTGCCAACATAAGGAGCTGCGTATGCCCACTTCAGACTACAGTTTTCCGCTCCTTCAGAGGTTGAGCCTACTGGGCACGACAGCACTCATGTTTGATTGCCATGTCAGCTAACACATTCATGACACCTCAGGGTCGGGGGAGGGGGAGGCACCTGATATTGCATTATAAAATGAAGACAGAAACTTCCTCTTGGATTAATTGGACCAGAGTGCGCCCAAATTTGAATTCTTTACTTTGTATCCCACATCTTTCATCTGTCTGCAGTTTGTGGTTACTGGGCTGTCTGTAGTCTGTTCTGTGTTTTGTGCCTGTGCACAAGCCTGACTCTACACCTGTGTCTTTGCTATGTATTTTTTGAACGGCACAGAAAAGCTGGTATGGGATTCTTTGTCAAGGACTTTAACAGAGTTTCAGAAAGGAAGAGGTGATTTACTGACCCCCAACTGACCCAGACTAGCACTCAAAACCTCACAAAGATTTATCAACCTACCCCTACATGTCGCTTCCAATTTTGTGGTAGATATCTCTTTCTTTATATATTATGTATACAATATTCTGTCTGTGTATACGCCTGCAGGCCAGAAAAGGGCACCAGACCTCATTACAGATGGTTGTGAGCCACCATGTGGTTGCTGGGAATTGAACTCAGGACCTTTGGAAGAGCAGGCAGTGCTCTTAACCACTGAGCCATCTCTCCAGCCCTGTGGATATCTATTTCAAGGCTGCTTTCCATAAGTGACTACACAATCTACAGCATTGTTCT
>JAQHUG010000133.1:3393459-3430247 GCA_028555095.1 Dicrostonyx torquatus
AGATCTTGTAGAGATAATTCCAAATACTGCATATCACCATTAGATCTTGTAGAGATAATTCCAAATACTGCATATCACCATTAGATCTTGTAGAGTACAGCTGATGAATCTACCACCACTAACGTCAGTGGCCACCTGGAGACACACTTAAGTCATTCACAGCATGCTGCTACTATAAAGAAGTGTGGATTTTGTTTGTTTTATTTTGGTTTTTAATTCTTTTTAAGATACAGTCTTGATGTATAGCCCACATTGGCTAAAACTCATTGTTGAGCCCAAAGACCTGGAAGTCCGTCTGCTTGATTGCTGGGACTGAAAGCCATTCTGACAGAAGCGTTATTGCACACGGCTAAACAATGAAGTGCTGGAGAAACCAAATGGAAGCCGAATGATGATGCGCACACCTTTAATCCTAATGCTTGCGAGGCAAAGGCAGGTAGATCTCTGTGAGTTCGAGACCAACCTGGTCTATGTGGAGAGTTCCAGGACAGCCAGAGCTGTTACATACTGTGGCAGCCTCTCTAGCTAGAGAAAGCCTATCTCAAACAACAACAAGGAACCAAATGGACAGATGCAGGGAAGAGATTGAGGAAGGCCTGTCTTTCTTGAACAACCTTTGGAAATTAGCATACAAAGTAATGTGTTCATCATCACCTTAGCATGCATGATTTGCTTTTGTTGATTTTCTTCTCCCTCCCTCTCCATTCCACTGCCAAGTAACACACATTCTGTGCCCTTCCCCGCTCCCTTCTTTCTTAAGCCCTCTTGATCCCCTTTCAAGGTTTCCTTTCTAGGTTCATGACCCACACTCCACTCCACACATATGAAGATTCAAGCCTAGGACCACATATGAGAGAAAATGTGGTATGCATCTTTCTAGGTTACTTAGCTTAATATAATAATTCCCTATTTTGTCCATTTTCCTACAAATGCCATGCTTTCATCTTTCCTTATGGCAGAGTAAAGCGCTACTGTTTATGTGTGTATTTTTTTTTATCCATCCATCTTTTGATAGACATCTGGTTCCATTTCCTGGTTTTTATGACAAGTGAAGCAACAAACATGGTATATAAGTATATAAGCTACGTGAGTGTCTCCATGATAGGCTTAAGAGTCCTTTGGTGGGTAGATGCTGGAGAGATGGCTCAGTGGTTAAGAGCTCTTGTTGCTCTTATAGAGGACCCTGTTTTGATTCCCAGAACCCACATGGTGGTTTACAACTACCTATAACGCCAGATTCTAGGGGATCCAATGCCCCCTTCGAACCACAGCACTAAGCATGTAAGTGACATGCAAAGGAAAATCTGAGGGAGAGAGAATGTGCCTGTGAATGGTACGGCTGATCTATTTTTAGTTTTTGAGGAACCCAGTACTGATTTCCAGTGGCTGCACCAGTTCTCACTCCCACCTGCCATGAATGAGGATCCCCACCCCAACCCCCAAGTTAGCCAGCATTAGTTGTGGTTTGCTTCCTTGATAACCATTCTGGTTGGGATGAGACAGAATCTCAGATGTACACCCTGCCGTATCCGTTTGCATTTTAGTGGCTATGGGTGTTGAACACTTGGCCTTTGTGCTTCCTCGTTTAAGAATTATCTATTCAACAAAATCCCAGCATAGAGAAGGGGAAGTAGGCACCAAGTCCCACCCCTAACCAAAAAGCTGTTTGCAATGGATACTTGCTTGGAGAGGGAAAATCAGCTTTCTTCAGTGGTGGAACACTGGGTACATCAACTACATTGTAGGGCAAACCCTGTGCTCGGGAGGAGTTGACCTTGACCAACACAAATAGGCTCCCTGTTTGTTGTATGTGCTTTTTGCTTTGTTTTGGTATTTTGTTGTTTGTTTGTTTGATTATTTCTTTCGATCTTTGTTCACGTGTGTGTGTGTGTGGTGTATTTTCTCATGAAGTTGTATAGGTGGAGAGGTGGGAATGATCTGGGAGGTGTTGGGAGAGGGGTAAGGATATGATCAAAACATATTGTATTAAAAAAAAACAATTATAAATCTCTGTGAGTTTGAGGCCAGCCTGATCTACAGAGCGAGTTTGAGGACAGCCAGAGCTACACAGAGAAACCCTATCTCCAAAAACAAACAAACAAAAAACAAAACAAACGAACAAACAAAAAAGCCAATAAGTAAGTAAGCAAGTAAATAAATAAAAAATAGTCTATTCAACCTATTAGCCCATTTATTGATTAGAATATTTGTTTTGGCATTTTATGTTTGTGGTTCCTTATATTGTTAATCCCACCAGTTGAGAATAAGACCATTACCATACTTTAAAGACAAATTTGAAGAAAGCTTTAATTATACATTGACCAGGTAGATGAGTTCTGGCCAGGTCCATTTCCAGGATTGCAGGAAATGGTCCTGAGTCGTGGTTTGGACCCACAATCCATATTTCCCATCAGGTCCAATCAGGGGAAGCATACATCCTGATGTATTTCCTGTTTGCCCATGTGTGATCAAGCTAATTCAGTGTAGTTGAGTCAATCAAACTTGTTTAGGGCAGTGAAAATCTGTGACTTGCTATCTCCCACAAACAATACCTCTAGAATTTCAGGAGGCATTTGTCCTTGGGTGTCCTGAGCCACATTGGACCGCCATACATCGTGAGCCACCTTTTTGTGGTGACTTCTGCTGCAGTCCTAGCCACAGTATACGTTCCAGGGTAGGAGCGTGAGGATTAGAAAAGTTAGGTAGGAGGAGCAGAGAAAAAAAGAATCACAGAGATGCAGGACAGTATTGGAAGGGCAACTTGCTCTCCTGCATACAGAGTTCTGAGTTCACCTATGTTTAATTTTCCACACACTTGTATACCCCAATACGAAAAAGGGGAAAGAAGGCAAAAGACTGCTTTAACATGACACCAAGGACAACCAGAACAGTTACTTGCCCCAATTCTTGCGACATCAACTCATTAATTCTTGAGAAAAGCATTCTGTTATTTAGGCAGTGAACCTATCCTAGACCTGAAGGCAGCCACTCCCTCGGTCAAACCTCCTATTTCAAAAGAAGAGACAGAAGTATGCTTGAATTCTCTGACCTTTGGTCAGATTGGAAAGGATACACCTCTCAATGTCCAAAACACCAAGTAACCACACCTTAGGTCAGGGTGTGCAGCCACACTTGTTGTCAACAACTTTGAGCAAGCTCGAACTCTGACCTTCAGACAAGGTGGAATTAGACTCACATTTTTGGGCCTCCATACTTGAGCAAGGGGCTTGCAGATTAGAGGCATTTTTGTTTCATGGGTCTCTTTGCCAGAATAATTAAAACTTAAAATAAACTCACAATATATTCTAGATATTAAGTCTGAAGTAGACTTGTTGAAGGCCCTCCTCCCTTCTGTCCTAGCTGTCCCTGCACTGTGCCCATAGTTTGCCTCTGTGGTAAAGAAGCATTTTAACTGCATGCACTGCTACTTGCCAGTTCTTGGGGTTTTTCCGTGCATTTGGAGTCCTTTCAGAAATGTCTTTCTTATGCTTAAATCTTGAAGTGTCTACCTTATGTTTTCTCCTAGAAGTTTCAGTGTTTAAGATTTTAAATTTAGGTTTTTAATTAATTTGAACTAATTCTTGTGCAGGATGAGAGATGTGGATTTAATTTCATTCAGTTGAATGTATTTGGGTTTCCCACCACAATTTGTTGAAGAGCAGTATAGGAAAAACATGCGAAGAGAAACTACTCATCGAGCCTATGCTGGGCACAGTGTAAGCCATGTAAAGATAAGTAGCAAAAAAATAAGGGCAGAATGCTAGGCTGTGGATAAATAGTGAGAGCCAAGAAAGTCAATTTGATACACTTAAACTAGAAAGTCAAAGAGGTTTTTAAAAATAAGTGTCAAGGGCTGGAAAAATGGCTCAGCAACTAAGAACACAGGCTGCTCTTGCAGAGGACCCGAGTTCAATTCCCAGCATCCATGTTGGGAAGCTCACAACTGCTTGTAATGCCAATTTCAAGAGTGACTGACACCTCTGGGCTCTCAGAGCACCTGGACATCAAACACAACACAACACAACACACACACACACACACACACACACACACACACATGATTAAAACATAAAAACAAATCTTTAAATGAAACAAGGCTCAAACTGATACAAGCTGTGATTCCTCTCTGATGGAGAAACCAATTCTGTTTACCTACAATCTCATATTCAGAAAAACAAAAAGAAAACCAAGACAGGGCAATGTCCCATCAGCTAGAGGAGGGAGAAGCTTTCAGAGGAGGATAGTTACCCGGGTCAACTAGTTGATGTATAAACAAGACAATTGTGGTGGCATTTTCATGAGAGATGTCAACAGAGAGAAAAAGTTTAAAAATCATGCCTGGAGTGATGTTTTTCTTTTTTCTTTTTAATATTTATTTATTATGTATACAATATTCTGTCTGTTTGTATGTCTGCAGGCCAGAAGAGGGCTCTAGACCTCATTACAGATGGTTGTGAGCCACCACGTGGTTGCTGGGAATTGAACTCAGGACCTTTGGAAGAGCAGGCAATGCTCTTAACCGCTGAGCCATCTCTCCAGCCCCATGATTTTTTTCTTTAAAACATTAAAGTGCTAGGTGACACGGGAATAAGAAGAAGCCTGAAGTTTCAGCAATGGCCGCACAAAACTTATTTGTTTCTTTTCTTATCTCTGAGACAGGTTTCATGTATCCCAAGCTAGCCTCTAACTCACTCTATAAGCAGGAAATACCCTCAATGCCTGATCCCCCTTGCTTCCACCTGCCGAAGTCTGGGATCGAAGGCATGAACCACCATGCTCGGATCATAAAGCCTTACATCTTACACCTACAAGGCAGTGGGTAGGATGGGACAAGCCTGCTCTACAGAGTCACTGATGAGCTCAGAGTGATGGGGATTCCTCTTTCTTTTTCTTTTATTTCACTGGGGATGGGCCTTGTGCATGTTAGAAGAGATAGCCCTACCACACTGCCATGCCCCAACCCTAGTTCCAACATCTTGAGGGTGGAATTCCCAACTTCCTCTCCAACTAATTCATAAAGCCAGAAAGCAAAAGGGTCACAGGGCATGGGTTTAGTGCGGGAGAGGGGGTCCTCAGGCCAGCTAATCTGTGCTTTGGTCTAGAGTGCCATACAAGTTAGCCACAAAGTTGCTTGGAAATGCAGGAAGCAGATGGAACATTAGGTGAACACCACCATATCCATTACAGGGAAGGTAAACTATGAAGTCTGTTACGAAGGAAGAGAGAAAGATACGAATAACTGGGGTAAGGGATAGAAGAAAAATTGTGTTTAATTGTTGTAACAGAAAAGAGTTGTGTTTTGAGGATGGCATGGTATTTGGTCTTGGAGGTGGTGGAAGGGATAGTGACAGGCCCTAGAAAAGAGACTTGACCCTCTTTTGTTTGGGCAGGAAGGAAGCCAGGGGAATGTAGTTAGCTAAACAAGCGTGTGTGGAGGCAGGAGATGCAGGAGATTGAGGAAGTTTACACCTGAAGCTTGAAATTTCCTATAAAGTAGAAAGCCAAAAGTAGTCCTGGTGTAGGGGAGGGGACAGGAGATTTGCTACAGCAGACCTTAAAGTCTCTAAAGTGGAGCACAATTTCGGGACAAGAGAAGGTCCGGGTTTCCACCCTTGAAACCCATGGCTGAAGTGGCTCTGTGGCTCTGGTGGTTACTGTGGGGACTGGAGAGATGGCTCAGCAGTTAAGAACACTGGCTGCTCTTCTAGATGACCTGAGTGAGTTCTGTCCCCAGAACCCACATGGCTCACTACTACCCTTAACTCCAGTCCCAGGGGATCCAACACCCTTTTCTGGTTTATTGGGGGCATTACCTGTCTGTGGTATACATACATACATACAGGCAAAACATTCACATACAAAAAAAAAAATAGTATGAGCCTCCAACACAAAGCCTATCATTCCTTCTGTTCTTGGACCAGCCATATAAACCAAAGGCCCAGGACAAGGGGGTCTGATGGACTCGGTAGGAGTGAAGCAGGAGGTGAGCTCAAACGGGGAGTCAAGGAAAATACTGCCTGCACAGGCATGCAGGGAGAGGGCTCAGGGGAGGGGTGACCTTGACAGGCAGCCAAGCCGGGAGCAGTCCTCCTCCGGAAACTAGAGTTGGTAGACATTTTTGTCAGTTTGTTTGTTTTTCAGTAGTCTCAAGGATAGAGCCAGCTGTAAGAGTGGTGTGTAATCAGGAGGGGAGAGGCCAAGGTCAAAGGTCAGGGCCTGCCACTTATTTGCTGAGCAATCTAGCCTCTGACTGCATCTCTTTGAGCTCAGTTTTCCTACTGTGAAATAACGAATCCTGTCGGAATTATCACATGGATCACGTGGGCGCGGGGGAGGTATGCACCGTAAGAACCCACACATATAGGTTGCTATTTACTGTTACTGCATCATGACTTCATGGCAGCATTTGCAGCCAAGTGCTTGGTTCCGTACTCTAAATTTAGAACAGGCTGGGGAAGAAGGTTGGGTAAACACTAAAACATTTACTGAGCCTACTCTTTGTCAGTAACTGAGCTAGGCAGGGTGACGGTGAGATGAAGCAGCCAGGACTGATAACTTTGGAGTTCCGAGACCGACGCGGTAACACATTAGATCGTGCCATATGGTACAGCAGGGCCACTGGGAGCCCTGCATGAGCCTGGAGAAGGGGTGACTGAGTCTGAATTTGTCGCATTTATAGGAGAAACACCGGTTGAGCTGACCCTTCCTTCATCATGCCAGAGAAGAGGAGCCCCAGCTTAACTCCAGGGCCACGGACCCACAGTTGAGTCTGCTTCCGCATGAATCTTTGGCCAAAAAGGGGGAAAAAGCTTCTGGATCCCATGCGGGAGCATTCTCCACGAGTGTACTGAAGGCCTGGCTGCCATGGGAACACTGCGTCTGTATTCTTGCTTAATCTCTTTGCCATTTACTGCCAACAACAAGCTGTGGCCGCGTGAAAGCGCAGACCCCATTTCCCAGCAAGGTGTCGTGCTTCCCGACTGCACGAAGACGCTTGCTGTTAGCTGAGGGCCACGCTTCTTTTGGAAAAGGAAAGGCCAGTGGGTCAGCGTGTGAACAGCTCTCCCAGGAAAGCCGTGTTGTAGTTTTTAAAGGTCATTTGTCACATGCACGCTGTGACTGCTCTACGAGCAGTAATTTCTCCTCTCCACAGATGGAGACAGTGATCCCTAGAAGAGTTGGCTAGCCAGACTAGCCACATCGGCCAGCTCTTGGGTCAGCTGAGAGAACCTGTTACCGTGAATGATGTGGAGAGCAAGCAGACAAGACTCCTGATGGCAAGGTCAGGTTTCCATACACATGTGGCCCATGTATTCATATGAACCCATACATAATTTGCACCTTGTACACACGTTGATACGTATGTGAACATGCATACATGTATGCTCACTACACTCTCTCACACACATACACATATATAAAAGAAAAAAATCTTAGCTATTCTGTAAACTGAAAGGAATAGAAATATTCTAAAGAGATACTTTTTCTTTTCAGCATGTCTAAAAGAAATTGAAAATGTTTCAGAGTTACTTAGGCCCCTCCCTTTGGCTATCAGATGATTGAAACAAAGGACCTCAAGAAGCTGAAATTCCTCCCAGGGTCTCATGCTGGAAGAAGAAAACTCTGAAGCTTGGTGCTAGCTGGAGCAGGAACTCATCTCCCAAAAGGAGATCCCACAAAACATTAGCAGCTTCTCAGACCCCCTTGTGGGATAGACTGAAACCCAGACAAACGCTGCTTATGATGGATGGGACCACACCTTGACCCCTGCTTAAACTTTATCCTCATGTCAAGACCCTAGAAGATGGACTTTGAAGGCGTCACTGTATCTCTTTGTCCCCCTTCTCAGAATGGCTACATTGACTAAACACCCCTTTCTGTTCTCTACAGTGGCTCTTCTAGTTGGGTTGTTGAGGCTGAGTAGTCAAGCCTAGCTTGTTAGGACTGTCAGAGCAAAGGCTCTGGCCACAACTCTGGGAGCCCCGCCCATTTCCACTTCAAATTCTTCGTAGTCCCTTCCTGCCCTGCCCCACCTCCTGTCCACCAGCCTCTCTCTACCTCAGGAGCCCATTCATCTCTCCCCAGTACTCACTCATGCACTCTGGAAACACCTTATTTGGTGACTGTCTCAGAATACAAACTCGTGAGTGTGAAAACTTTGTGAGGTGGCTCAGGGTGAGTGCTTGCCTAGCATGCACAAACTCCTAGGTTTGATCTGCGTCACTTAGAAGAAGCAGAGAAACTGAGGCAGAAACTCAGAGTGAGACCTGTGAGCACAAAGCCTGGTAACTGTGACTCCACCCTTGGGGCTGGAGTGAGCCAGAAGTAGGTGATAAAACCTTTCTTCCTTTTCCAAAAGCGGTTATCTGGTTTTAGTCCCCAACACTGGGGGAAGTAGTTATCACATCTCCCCCACTCCCCAACCCCTGCCCTTCAAAGCTGACGGCACTTCCAAGGGAACACAGTGCATTCTGTCTGAATGAGCCAATTGGAAGCTCCGGCTGAGTAACTTCCCAAATGATGTGAAAATGATAAGGCTTGTGGTGTCTGGGAAACTTGACACAGATTGCACACTAAACCAATTCCACAGGAAATTCTGCTAGTGCAAATGGCCGCACAGCCTACGAGACTGGCTTGAAGTCGAGGCACTGGACACTCGCTGCGCGTGCTAAGCACCTGTCATAACCGGGCTCTTCTGGCACACAAGCAGACAATTCTGAGCTCTTGGCCAAGTAGGAAAGAAGGCACTGAGGGGAGATTTGAACCAGGCGAGACAAAGTTGTTTTATCTTTGGGTTTTGGGGTTTTAGCCAGCATTTCACTGTAACGCAGGAAGCCCTAGAACTCACTATGTAATTCAAAGCGGTCTTGCACTAGCAGCAATCTTCCGGCCTCAGCCTCGCAGGGGCTGGGTTCTAGGCATGAACCACTTGGCTTGATGCTGAGACCAAGTCTGATTAGATAATTTTATATGCAATATACAAACAACCATGCATATTCTCATTTAATGACGTTTGTTTGTTTTGAAACAGGGTCATACTGCGTAGCTCAGGCCGGCTTTAAGTTCACCATGCCTTCACTTCTGAGGGCTGGGATTTCAGGTATGCTCCCCAAACCTGGCTGCAGTCACTGTTTATTTCCATTTTCTAGGGTGTGTGTTGGGTGAGGGGTAGAGAAAGGCTGAAAAAATATATCTGCTTGAGATCATAGTTAATAAATTACAGGAAAAACTCAGCCCCGGGTTTCCTTGGCTCCAAAGCCCGCATGCTCTCTCCCTGACACACTTGCCTCCCCAGCATTCCTGGAAATCCTCACTGATGAAATGCATCGGTCATCTTTAGAAAAAACTTTTAAAAGGTAATGATATGATCTAAACGAAAGGAAGCAGGAAGTCATAAAAACAAGCAACCATATGAAATTGCTTCTGACTCTTTAACCCATGATCAGGAACCCTCCAGGGAGTAGTACATAGACTCCTGCCTTATAGAGAGAAGAACAGGGTTGGGATTCCTTCTTTAAAGTAGCATTGCCATAAAAACCTGCAATCTGAACCCACTCCTTATCCCATTGCAGCCCCCTCCACACCATGTTCGGTCAAAGACACTCAGTGAGTTCGTTCCTTATCTGCTTACAATCCTTAGCTCTGCAGTCCTGGTGAGATGAAGTGAAGATGTCTCAGTCTATCTTGTCCCTTCCTCCCTTTCTCTCTCTCTTCTCCCTCCCTCCCTCCTTTCCTTCTCCTTTCCAGTTCCCCCTCCTTTCCTTTCTTATACTTTCCCCTTTTCCTTCTTTTCTCTTTCTCTCAGGCTCTTGCGATGTAGCACAGGCTTACCTCCAACTCCAGACCCCCTTGGCTCAGCCTGTGTGCTACCATGCCTAGCTTTCAAGCCTGACACTATTGACCCGACCCTTGGCTCTCATGTTTAGCCTCATGCCTGCCACTGCCTCTCACAAAACCCTGAGTTGAGCAGAACCCACCTCTCTCTGCTACATATTTCTATGAATTTATACAAAGCGTTCTTGGCTAGAACAGCTTTGACTCCCTCTTTCCTGCTCCTTATCTGACACTCAGTGTGCTGGCTTCTTTCAAGACAATTTGACACAAGCTCGAGTCATCCCAGAGGAGGGGACCTCAATTGAGAAACCATTTTTCAAAAGATCTGGCTGTAGGCAAGTCTGTAAGGCATTTTCTTAATTGGTGATTGATGTGGGAGGGCTCAGCCCATGGTGGGTGGGGCCACCCCTGGGCTGGTGGTCCTGGGTTCTATATGAAAGCAGGCGGAGCAAGCCATGGGGAGCACCCCTCCATAGCCTCTACATCAGCTCCTGTTTGGGTTCCCGTCCTGACTTTCTTCAGTGATAACAGCACTGTGGAAGTATAAACCAAATAAACCCTTTCCTCCCCAAGGAAACACCATGCTTTTGGTCATGGTGTTTCCTGGCAGCAATAGTACCCCTGACTAAGACACTCAGAGAGCATATTTATGCTTTGTGGTTTAGTTCAAAAACCTACTGCTTATGAAACCATGCCTGGCTCCCTCTAACAACCATCGTGTTCTCTAACACTGTGCACACTTTTCTAAGACTCAGGTAGTTAACAGTGCTATGGCTCACTGTTTCGTCCCCCGCGGTAAGTACTCACCAAGCTGTGCAAACTCTTCTACTGTCAAGACACAATACTGCTCTGGATGGGCAGGTCGTCAGCCAGAGCCTGGGGTCTTGATGTGCCTTGGCTATTCCTTCTACTGACAAGGGAGGAGGAGATCTTACAGGCTGCGGGCACCACATAACCAGGGCACTCTCACTTTTCCAGAGTTGTTAAACTGAAGGCGTAACCCGAGACATATTTATATGTCATTACCAGAGCTTATTTCATAATAGTGCCTATGGCCATCGCTTTGTACACAGTGCTCGAGGGCTTGGACCTTACAAGCTATATTTTATAGACACCTAGGCCAGGGGTGTGCACCCAGAAGTCAAGTTGCTATTTGTTGCCACCACAAAAATGTTGATGCATTTAATTGAAGTTGATGACCAGGGAATGATTTACTAGCAGAAACACAGTGTACAATATAAAAGCAGCAGGAGCACACACAGCCACAAGGACAAACAACACGACCACGAACCATCTACCAGCTGACTACTCCCATGACTCTCCTGTAGTTCTTTAAAAACTCAGTAGTAAGTATTAAAGTGCTAAAGATAATTTATGAGAGCTTGACGGTGGTGGCGCAAGTCTTTAATCCCAGCACTTGGGAGACAGAGGCAGGCAGATCTCTGTGAGTTTGAGGCCAGTCTGGTCTGCAGAGTGAGTTCCAGGACAGCCAGAGCTACACAGAGAAACCCTGTCTCGAAAAAAAAAAATATGAGAAGAAACATAATTCTATCAATTTGTGTTATCTTGGGGAAAAGACCATCGCTGTCTGCCTCCAGCTGTGGAACACACGGGTCTGCTTGTGGAATCCTAGTACTCTGGCACAGACACCCAGAAAACCATGCTCTCAGCAGAGGACAGAATCACACCTTTCCTTATGGTGAGGGGCCACTTGCGGGGGATACAGTGTGACCTCAAACAACTTTGTAGAAAGAAAAATCTTTTGATGATTCACGCATGCATGCATACACGTGTGCACACACACATACACATGAGGTGGGTTTTAAGAAATATGTTTGCTCAGCTAGTGCTTCAGTAAGTTTCCCAGACTCACTCCTGAAGTCAGAGAGCATTTTCCTGACAGCCTGGCTGGTGAATTCCTGCAGTCAGTCCCCACCCTCCTAGGAGAATGCAGGCCTTTCTTATGAGGGATGCCAGCTCTCTGGGTGGGCCCAAACAGGCTGAGACTTCAGCTATTTTGAAGTCCAAGAGATCAAGATCACAGATCTAAAAAATCACAAGAGCTGGAATGGGGGCAGGAAGGGTTGGTGGGGTAGCTAACATCTCTTTAGAAGCTGTACTAGGTATATGACCAGTCTATTTCAATTTCTCCTCCCCTGGAGAGGTGGGCAATGTAACTAACTAACATGCCTATCTGAATGGCAAACACATACATTCTTACTCAATGGTGTATCTTCTGTTATTTCACATCCATGGTGTATTCCACAGAAAAATAATTTCTTGTATTTGTGTGTATGTAGGGAGGGGAGGGGTGCACATCCCATGGCATACATGTGAAGGTCAGGGACAACTTATAGAGTCACTTCTCTCCTTCCACTTTATATGGATTCTGCAAGGCTAAAACTTAGTTCACCAGGCTTGCATTGTGTTGTGTAACACCATTCTTGAGAAGATGTAAGTACATGTCTATTTACCCCAGATTGGGAACAGACCAAAGCAAGGATGCCGTCTAAGTCCAATTTGGTGAACCAATGAGTTTATTGGGGCTACTTCTTCCAGGAGCAGAAATGACTCAAAGACAGCTGCATCACTGTAGCCCACCCCAGCATGGGTGACAGCTCATGCAAGTTGGAAATCTGGAGTGCACCACACAGCCTGCAAGCAACTCAACAGGTGGGAGGGTCTCTCCAGGCAGCTTTGCTGATCTGAGCCTCTTCTAGGCAGCTCAGTAGGTCTGTCTCTTTCAGATGGCTCTTCTGAGAGTGACCCTTAGCAGGCCTTATGACGTATGTATGTATGTATGTATGTATGTATGTATGTATGTATGTATGTATGTATGTATGTATGTATGTGTGTGTGTATGTGGAGGGAAGGGCCTAGTAAATATCTGGTCATTTTCAGGGACTTCCTGAGGCTATTGAGTTGTTTAGTTCCTGAGCTTGGTCAGCTTCCCTGCAGAATTCCCAAGAAAAGAAACCGTCTTTTAAGTAAAAACAACCCAAAAGCATTCAGGAAGAATATAAAATGAGAAACTAAATTCTGGGGGAGGCATAATGAGAGTGAGGATCAGTCTCACTCTTTTTGTACGAAGGGTGAATGGGGGAGAAAAGGAATGAACACTTACAGTGACCGTTTCCTGTATGCCAAATAGCTGTGGCATTATTGCACTTTGTCAGCTCTGGGACGTAGACACAGCACCCTCTAGCAGAGGAAGAGGGCACAGGGAGATCAGGTAGAAGCAGTGATGAGATTGATTGCAAGGTGCCCTGGTTTATATCTGGGGCCATCTCTCTTAAGGCTTGAGTAACTTAACCTCTCCTAAGACTGTAGCCATAATCTCTAAATGGTGATACAGATTTTTCCTTACAGGATCATTATGAGAACTATAGATGCCATGGGACAAAGCACTCAGTGTTACATCTGACACAAATAAAACATTTAAAAACTTGGATTTACTTTATTTATTTTGTGGTGGCACGCGAGGCAAGTGCTCTACCACTTAGCTATACTCCTAGCCACAAGCTTAGCACCTCAGATTGTATAAGATCGCACAGCATGTGAGTGGTAGACAAGGCTTTCTACTTAGCAAACTCTAAGGAACCACATTGTTGTACCACGCTGTTACTTCTTTAGATACTGAGATGTGGAGGTAAAAGGCAGAGCTGAGCTTTGAGAGAGAAAACACTGGTGATATACCCAGATTCTGGAGAGGGCAGTAAGGTGAGCAGTTAGAGTAACACTGCTACATCACAAGATTATAATTTTAAAACAATCCTTTTCTTGATGGGTGGTATTAAACCCAGGACTTTTGCACATACTAGTCACTCTATCACTGAGCTACATCCCCAGCCCTCGAATTCACTCTCATAAACCTTTTGTTCTTTGATGTCACCTATATATACAGTGCTATTTATTATAAGCTCCCCTCTAATCCCTGTTATTCCTCAGTGGGTAAAGACTAAAGACAATAACCGCCTCTCTCTAGAATCTATCAGTAGCCAGTAGTTCATCAGGGACAGGTAGGGTTCTACAAACACCTTCTTGATTTGTTACTGTTTGCCGATAGGTCCAGTCGTGTGGTGGGTTCACTGCAGGCAGCTGTTGTGAATGTGACTTTATTGGCTTTGTCATGCCCAGAAGGCAGCATCTCACAGCCCTTCTGATTTTCAGGCTGCATTCTCTCCATTCTCTATGGCATTCACTTAGCCTTAGGGTTGGGCACTTAACCATCACTAAGTTGAATCTTGCATATGCACATGTGTACGTGTGTACGTGTGTGTGTGTGTGTGTGTGTGTGTGTGTGTGTGTGTAGAAGCTAGAGGTCAATGCAGAGGTTCTAACTCTAGCCTTTTCTTTCTTTTTCTTTTTTTTTGATACAGAATCTTACTATATAACCCGTGGTTGGCCTGAACTATATAAACCAGGCTGGCCTTGAACTCAGAGATCCTCTTGCCTCTGCCTCCTAAGTGTTGGGACTAAAAACCACCAAGTCCCCAGGATCCACCCATGTTCACTGCCCACTGTAGTTACAAACGTGTGCTGCTGAGCATCCCCTTTCTGACATGGGCTTTGGAGATTTGAACTCAGGTCTTTACGGCTGCACAGTAAGCGCTTTGCCGACTAAGCCAGCTCTCTAGCCTTCAGTTGTGCTTTAAGAGAAAAGCTATACACAACTGATTAGAATATTTATTTACTAATGTGGAAGAAACAGGTCATCAGGAAAACTTACTTTATTCAATACATTTCATATCTAATGAGTCTTTTCAAATTTTATCTTGTGTGTGTATGTGTGCACGCGTGCACTCGCGCACGAATGGCACAGAACACATGTGGAGGTCAAAGGACAACTTGTGGGAATAGGTCCTCACCTTCCACTATGGGGGTCCTAGGGATCATCAGGCTTGGCAGTAGGCATCTTCATCTCTCAGCCATCTCACTGGCCCTTGTGCGAGTTTTTAAATATATTTTTATTCTCTGGCTTTTCACATATTCTGAATGAATTTTTATCACTCACTTTAACTTCTAAATTATATTAGAAATGTCTGACAGGTAGCAAAACACTACTACTAACTTTGACATCCAAACTCTTTGGTTTGTCTTTTCCAACTGTCGTGTTACACAGTAATCTTAAATCCACTGTGCTCCAAGTAAAGGTATGCATTGCAGCAGTTTAAAGAACAAGGTAATTTTCTATCAGAGAAGTGAGCAATTTGCTTATTGTATCTGACACCTATATTAACTTTTCTTTGTTCTTTTTATGAATTAATTTAATAATAAAATCACCCTGCCCTTTTCTCTTACAGAGATAACTTTAAACACAAATCTTATCTAACCCTCAAATGAAAATTGCAGAGAGCTCCCTCTAGTGTCAAGACATGAGTGAAACATAATTAACACTGTCCTGGTACTTAGAAGTCTAACACACTAGGGTCTTAAACCTGTACTTAGTACTAGGTAGTATGTTTGTTTTCTTATGAGACACTGAAATTGTAATAATACCGTATTATCTACTGTGAGCTTCTAGAAAATCATACAAAGTACTAATCTCCGTACATACCCAACAAATCATTCTGTTCTCATTGAAAACAGAAGATGTTATTCCCATTCTGTCAGATCTCATCTATAGATTCAAGGGCAACAAAGAATGAAGCCCAGGGAAAGACAGAGAGTGATAGTTTAAATTAGATTTAGCATAAAGATCAAACCATTTTAATCCTTCTTAGTATAGAACCCAAAATACAGCCCAGCCCAGGAAACTGCATTCACAAACACAAGAGGAACCATAACGAGGGGTGTGTGGGCTGCTCCTCCACACTAAACATTATAGACAGGAGGGAAGAGTCCAAAACAGAGGCAATGGGGAGATGGAAAGGCTTGTTGAAGCCCCTAACATTAATCCTCCTAGTGTAGCGTCAGTAATTGGCTAGAACCATTGCAATACTAACAAGTGCATATACCCAATGCTAAGTGTGCATAGTTTCTTAAATCTATTTTAAATTATGTAATTTTCAGTATAATTCAAGATCATCAAGAACAGTATTTTGACATCAGCCAGAGTTTTTAATAACTCCTTTAAGCCAAAAGATGGACCTTTGCCCAAGTAATTTGTAAACTTTTGGGCTGAAACAAAGTGTGAGAAAAGACTGGGAATTTTAGAGCCACTGATCCCACAGAAAATGAGGAGCCAACAGTACAGTAAGGCAGGGCCTGTTCCATTTTAGATCACTGACTTTGTAAGTTTTCTTCATAAAGATGGATATAGTAACAATTCAGAAAGTAATTTAATTTATAATGGAAATTTAGACTTAAGTTAAAAAATTCCACTGACACAAATCTAAAATTAAGTAATTTATTTATAAAATAACAAAAATTTATGAATAGATCTGTTTATTGTATTGTGAAAATGGTCTCGGTACATATGAGAAACATTATATACTTTGAGGACAGCATTCAGAACTATTAAGACAAAAGACAAACTATAATTTTTAACTCATCCTTGATTTAGGGGAAAGGCTATAAATTACTGGCTGGAATGCATTCAGCATGAACTCAGAATCCTCTATAACATAAAGTATGAAAAGAATACAAAAGATGCTGGAGTCCAATAAGCCCACACCTAAAATTTAACCATAAACCTCCAAGGACTTTTTATTCATTCTTATAGACTAGTCTTCTTTTGAGACAGGTTGATTTTATCTCCAAGGCTCAAGGCCATTCCCTGCAAAGAAGAAAGTAGATGTTTATATGTTTTATCTAATTTTGTCATGTTGGGGACTAACCAGGTACGGCCTATACACTGTGAGAGCACTCCCCAGTCTGAGCTATATTCCCAGACTCAACAAAAATGTAATTATTGATTGTTCTTTTTTTATTATTTTTTTTAAAATTTGTTTATTATGTATATAGTGTTCTGGGCACCAAATCTCATTATAGATGGGTGTGAGCCACCATGTGGTTGCTGGGAATTGAACTCAGGACCTCTGGAAGAGCAGTCAGTGCTCTTAACCTCTGAGCCATCTCTCCAGCCCCAAAGATGTAATTATTGAAACAATGCCCAGATAGTAGCTGACAACAGCTTAACTAAGGCTCCATTTATTCAATATCACATACAACATGGACTCCAAACACCTTTAGTGGGTTGATTTTAGTGATGTTGATGTGTACCAGATTTATGCCATACCTGTCAAAAACTCTCAAGAATCTGTTCCACAAACATCACACAGGAATCAATGTTTTAGGCAGTATCTTAGAGTGAGCCATGAGTGAGCCATTTTAAATGAACTGAAGCTCAGAAAATACCACACACATACACACACACACACACGCACGCATGCACACACACTCACTCACTTTACATATATATTTTTATGTCAAACAAAAATCATGATTTTGACAGAAGACATTATACTATTGAAAATAAGAAAGAGATGAATTCTTCCTCCCTTTATTCAGCTCAGAGATGTTCTCAAAAAAAAGATTGTTACCTGACTCTTTGCACGAATTCTTATATGGCCAGTAACAGCAGCATCTGGTCCCTGGTGAACTGGCTTCTCAATGCTGACATTTGCAAGTGCATCCTCTCCAAATATAGAACGAGCGTACAGGTTGGCTGCCATAAAGCCACAGTAGCCAGAAAGGGCCTGGGGAGAAATGTGTGATTCAATACATAAGTTCAATACGTTCCTAGAGAATTATATGCTGGAAAACAAAAATTTAAAGTCTTATATGTTAGAGGGTATAGTGTATGAACTTACCAAGGCTAAAAACAAACATGTATGTAGAGAGAATTCCCCGTGCATATTATATTCAATAAACCTGACTGTGAAGAGAATGCTTATTTAAATTTGTATTTACATATTCAGTGCTTATTTACTTATTTGCCTCTTGTACCAGGCTTTTAACTTCAATAAAGAAAGACTGCTTTTGCTGCACTTAGTAACAGCTGAAGAAACTAATATATGAACTAAAACCTACTTGTTTGGCAATAAACATGTTCTGTGTGTGTGTGTGTGTGTGTGTGTGTGTTGTTAGATGCTAAGCAAACATTTTATCACTGAGCTAGAGCTACCCAGCTAACAGCAGACTCTTTCAGACTTTAGAATTTTCTGGTAAAATTTTACCTTCTCTGGAGTCAGGCACTTCATGTTGGTTGACTTTAAGATATGCTGTAAATAGTCATTTAAATCAATCATATTGGTGTTAACTGTCACCTGCAGAGGAGAAAAACTCAATAAATCTTACAATGAAAGTTGTGGATAAATGGTATTTCATCTTAGAACTGTCTTCCAACTATTTAGGGGAAGAGTAGGCAATAAACAAGTGACACCTATAAAATGGCCTGCATCAGAGCAGTGCTTTCAGACACAGGTACCCACAAGACTACCAGGAAAGAGAGGTCAAGGAAAATCAATGGTCAGGCCACAGACCTCACATAGCCTCACAGCATTAGAGCCAATGGGAAACTATCAACCAGACACAGAAGAGGAGGAATCTTGTCTACACTGTCTCCTATTAATTACAGGAACAATTAGCTAGGCCTGGTGATCACACCTGTATTGCCTGTGTTTAGAAGACAGGGACTGAGGGCTAGGCACGGGAGACTTTCCTGGACTACAGAACATGATACAGTCCCAAGATTCCAAAAAGAACTGCCAATCTATTTAATTCACAACAGCGAATCACTAAAATACTTGCATGATTTCTAGTCAAGTTCATTCACAGTACAGATAATAAATAACTGCTTTTCACTTCTGGTGCTTTTTAATGGGAATTATTTCAAAGAATTCCTATCACTAGTCAAAAGGAAGACAGGTAAAGAAAACCTCTCAAGGACTAACTTTATTTTCCCATTCAAATTCGGCCCACATCTGACGGAACTCGGCATCAGTGCAAGTTGCAGGCTGGATATAGTCCATTATGTCAATGTGGATGTCACTGAGGACCACACAGTTCCTGTCACTTGCTGCTCCAGACACATCATAAACTGTAATATACATACAAAAAGATCCCCAATCAAAGGGTAGATGTTAGTTAAAAATTACAAATAATTATGTACTAGCAAATATTTATATATACCAGATTCTAAGTGCTTTAAAAATATTATCAATTGACCAGTGCCATCAATCCTACCTTACTGTTTTCCATCTCCCAGATTAGGAAAGCAGAGTAGTCAAAAGTTGCCCCAGTTTACACAACTGATAAGCAGTAAGACTTAAAACTCAGGACTTAGGCTAAGGCACACTTTGTCTTTTGTTGTTGAACAGAGTTCAGTGGCTAGAGTAGGACAAGTACTGTACTAGACACACAAGTAGTTCAGTGTTCTTATAGTTGGGACCTAGCTAGAAAGCCATTTTTTTCCTAATATTTGGATCTATGTTGCTGAAAGTTAGTAACATAAGATCACCATCTGTCTCTATGACTGTCTCCCCATAGAAAGACAGTCTGGGATCACTGTGACAGTACACGCCTATAATCCCAGCAGCTGACGCGGAGGAAGAAGTGTCACTTTACTTGAGGCCAGTCTGGGCTACACAATGAGACCCTGTTCCAAAAAACAAAACAAAATATATTTTATAAAGTTATAATCTGATCTTCTGAGTAAATTGAGAGCATGGGGACCATGGGAGAGGATAGAAAGGGATGGGGGAGGATGCGAGGGGAGTGGAGAAAAATATATAGCTCAAAAAAAAAAAAAAGAATTAAAAAATGTTATAATCTGAGTCGGGCAATGGTGGTACATGCCTTTAATCCCAGCACACACGAGGCAGAGGAAGGTGGATCTCCGTGAGCTCAAGCCCAGCCTGGCTTATAGAGCTTGTTCTAGGACAGCCAGGATACACAGAGAAACCCTGTCTCAAGAACAACAACAATTAAAAAAAAAAAAAAAAACAGGGGCTGGAGAGATGGCTCAGAGGTTAAGAGCACTGCCTGCTCTTCCAAAGGTCCTGAGTTCAATTCCCAGCAACCACATGGTGGCTCACATCCATCTGTAATGGGATCTGGTGCCCTCTTCTGGCCTGCAGGCATACTCAGACAGAATACTGTATACATAATAAATAAATAAATAAATATTTTAAAAAAAAAACCTACAACACCCCCTCAAAAAAAAAACCAAAAAACCAAAAACAAAAACCAAAACAACTTATAATCTATTAGGGTCTACTTTTCTTTGAACTTCTTTTTACTTTCTGAGAAAACAGGGTTACCAAGAATATCTTCCCTTAGTTTACAGCCCATATCTAAAAGCATGCCCCTAAGGCCACCCTCACCGTCTCCCCTTTACTTTCTTCAAGATTTACCTTCTTGCCAGCTATGACTCTTGTGTTCAGGATCCCACTCCACCATAATTATCTCTTTCAGTCTTACATCTGTACTTTTTTCCTTCTGTCAACTTTGTTACCTGCAGTCTATAAATACACTGCAGGATTTTACTTTTTGCTGGTGTGGTTGCACACATGTGCCTGCTCAGTCTTCAACCACTGCTGCCCAAGACAGACCACAGACACGGTCTGTGACCAGTGCAGACAAACCCAAAGGCCTGACTGTCAAGCTCTGTTTCTTCAGGTACTTGTTGAAGACTTACTTTTCTAAACAAAGTTCTACCACGATACCAACGTCTTCACCCCTCCTCCTATTGAGTATTTATAATTCACATCTTTTTTTTCAAATTCCAGGCTCATGTCTTACTTCTCTTAAGTATACTTAGATACTTGAATACTCAATTTGCTTAAGATCAACCTAGTTCCTCTCACATTTGCTCCTTTTCCTTCATTAACCATCCAATCGGCTATGTAAGGGCTACTTCAACCATTTCCCTATAATCATATCTATCTCCTTTACATCTACTGCAGTCCCCTCCTTTTCCCTCTAGTCACTGCTCCTCAGTGTGGGCTTCTCTCTACATTAGATTCCTTCAATAGCCTACACAGGCAATCTTTCTGCATCGTCTACAGTGTTAGGGTCTATACTGCTGTCACAGAAATAGTTAATCACATATCTCATTGGTAATCCTCCAGTGTCTTCCTGTTTCATGGGTAAATGCTTAAATCTTTCACAGGGCAAGCCGGGTACAGTTTTCTCTGACATTCCTAATTTATTTTTTCTAACATCACTTTCAAACCCATTCTAACAGCCAAGCATATCAATCTACTAGCATTTGTTCTGCCTGCACTCGGAATCACCTGTAGAATCCTTACTGAGCGTTTAAAATCCAACTCAACACGAGCTGTGAAGCCTTTCCTAACTTTTCCAATCTCTCTCTCTCTCTCTCTCTCTCTCTTCATTTTTCAAGACAGGATTTCTTTGTGTAACAGCCCTAGCTATCCTGGAACTCGATTCATAGACCAGGCTGGTCTCAGACTCACAGAGATCCTTCTGCCTCTGCCTCCCAAGTGCTGAGATTAAAGCTGTGCAACAACACTGCTGGCCTCCCTCCAATCTCTTACACCAACCACTTTGTGAACAAACAAATTCCTCCATGAACTCACATACTGCTTCTCATACAGGCTTCTTCCGTAGCATTCAGTATTATGTATGGACATAATTGTTTACATATCTGTTTTCTCTTACTTGACCTTAAACTATCTTAAGACAGATCTGTTGTTCCTTACTATGGTAGATTATCCCTTTAAGAGAAATTTCTAGAAAATATATATATATATACTGACTGAATAGGCTTATCTCAATCTCTGTAATACTCCTGTGTGCTAGGCCACAAAGGCCTATATAAACTTTTAGGATCAGTACAAATGTTATCCTTTAATAATAAATCTTCCTTTTTACAGCTTCTCATGATACTGAGCCCCCAAAGTATGTTGTGTATCAACCAACCAACCCTAATTACATCATGTCATTATTTTTGTCTCCTCATTTGGACTCGTGGTTTCTTGAGGACCACGAGTCTATCTGGCTCATTCTGGTCTATCTAGAATATAATTCAAAGGCTTGGTTACCATAGAGAGTTCCTTATGAATAAACGGATTCAGGTTCTACCCTCAAGCCATGTCAATGGCTGCACACTACCATACTCTTTACTAAAAAATATTCAACTATTACACGCTATAAAACAGAAATCATACCTATATTGCCAAAAATTATTCCATTTTCTGTTGATGCTACCTTGACATTAGCTTTAATATTTGCAAAATCATGAGGAGCAAGAGTCAAAGGAGAAGGTTTTTCCACAAGTTTCAGATCCCCTAGGAGAAAAAAAAGGTTTGGATATAGTTAAAAACACATATATTAATCATAAAACAGTATCAGAATGTATGTAAGTTAGCAGTTTCTAGAAAAATCAGAAGTGTGTGATTCAAATATTGTAAGAAAAAAAATCAGGAAATACTCTAATATCCTAGGCAATCACATCAATCTTCATAACCTCTATTAAAGGGTAACAGACATAATTCTATATTCTATACAGAATAACTCTATATCCATGAGTGGGAGGGGTACTTTGAATATATCATTTTGTTTTCATGAATGAATATGAGCCTCTCAGAAAGCTTAACCCATATACAGCATAGTCTAACCTATATACATCATTACAAAGGAGTAACACACCCTGCAAAATACCTGTATTCTCAGAACCAAGCTTGCTGAAGACAGAGCAAAACACTCACTGATATCCTAATGTCCCCAAAGTTTTGCATAAGCCCTATGGAATATGGAAGAACATCACTGTTCTATACATATTTTATATTTTAAAAACTGTACATAGAAGTGGCTACAAAGAATCTAAGTCATATGCCTTTATCAAGAAAAAAAACACACGTTGAAAAAAGCTAGTAATGATGTACTGCTCTGGCCACGTGTGGCAGTGGCAGGTACTTAACTCTCTTCCAAAGCAACTTAAGTTTTAACTAAGTGAACTACTTGGTAAATGTGTTTTTATTTATTTGAGACAGGGGGTTGTGTAATCCAGGCTGGTTTGGAACTGGTTATGTAGCTGAGAATAACCTCTAACTCCTGAAATTCCTGCCTCCACCCAAGTGATGGGAGTACAATCTCGCTGGGTTAATGTGGTGCTGGAGATGGAGCCCAAAGCCTTATGCACGCTAGGCAAGCAGTCTCCAAATTCACACAGCTACGAGATCAAACTCAGAACTGAACCCACCTCTCAAACCAAGAGCACAAGTCAGTCAGAAAACTAGTAATTTAAGGAGACAAAATTTTAAACCTTAAACTAAGTCTTGATTAAACAAATGCCATAAAGCACTGAAAGCTCTGACCCCTTCTCAGTGATTCATCAAGAAGATCTATCGTTAAGATACAGTTTCTCACCTAGAGTAGCTAATTCTAACGTACAGTTCTGCAAAGTATCACTGGTTTGGTTTACAACAAGAACATCCAGAACAATATCATACTGATTGACATGAACATAAGCTTCTGCATACACAGGATCCGAGAAACCTGTCAACTGGGTGACCTGTCAAAGCAAAAATAGACAATCAAATGAATGAAACAATTTAGCCTGGTGAGTCCAATCCCCAGGATCCACACAGTAGGAGAGAACCAAACCCTGTTCAGCTGTACTCCAACCTCAGATGCTTGCCAGAATGGTGCCCAGTGGATTAAGGTACTTGCTGCCAAGCTGGACAATCTGAACTCTACTCCTAGAATATACTCCCAAATCCACAAGACAAGTAAATAAATGTTAAAAACAAATTTTTAAAGAAAATTCTGTTTAAATACTGTAAACATGCTGAATAAAAAAGACATCATTTATTCTCAGTGAAAACTTCCAGTCAAAAAGAACAAAAACACAGTGATTCCACTTGTTTGAGCAGTACTAGTCAAAATCAGAAAGAGAAAGTAGTCTGGTAGTTGCCAGGAGCAGCAGGAAATGGGAACAGGGAGTTACTGTTAAATGGGTATAAAATTCAGTTTCACAAGATAGAAAACTTCTGGAGATGGTTGTATAATTATGTAGATGTAAGTAACACTACTGAACCACACACTAAAAAGGTCTCAAACAAGGGTGCTCAGCCTTGGGTCCTGGGTTCAACCCTAACCAGTGGAAAGAAGCAAAAACAAGAGCAGGTTAAAACAGTAAATTTTTATATTCTGTAATTTTTATCAAATTAAAAGAGAAATATAAACCAGGTATGGTGGTACACGCCTTTACGCCAGCACTTGGGAGGCAGAGGCAGGCGGATCTCACTGAGTTCGAGGCCAGCCTGGTCCAGAACAGAGCAGAGCTGTCAAACAGAGAAACCATGTCTCAAAAAGACAAAGCAAAAAAAGAGAGAAAGTGGGAGAAATCTAAAATATGTGTAAATGTAACACTGCTGCTAACAAGTCCTAATTTGTTGTTTTTTCAAGCAAGGTCTTGTTCCAGGCTGGCCTCAAACTTGAGATCTTGTATTCTCAGCTTCCCAAATGTCAATTCTCAGTTTTGAGAAAAAGCTTTAGCAGAGACAGACAGATCTCTGTGAGTTTGAGTTTCAGGACAATCAGAGCTGTAACACAGCTCTCAAAACCTGTTTTGAATTCCCTCCTCCCCGAGAGAGAGAGAGAGAGAGAGAGAGAGAGAGAGAGAGAGAGAGAGAGAGAGAGAAAGCTTTAGCAATTCCAATTACGCTACTGATTTTTATTTATGATAGTCAAATCAACTTTAGACCATTAGCTCATTTGACAGGTAAGGGATAACTAGCTCACAGTGTCTTTTTACTGGGTAGCTCAGACTGCCCCTGACCTTGTAATCTTTCTGTGAGTGCTGAGATTATAGATGTGTACCACCATTCCTGGTTCAAATGAAGTCTCACTGGCCTAAAAGTCACAGGGACTTGGTAAAAATAAATGCTAGTACTAGAGGTACAGTTCACTGGAACAGTGTTTGCCTGTCATCATTAAGATCCTTGATACACAGACACACGCTTGCATGTGCACACATGCTCCCATATATCTATGTAACTAGCTATTTAATTAAAACAACAACAGCAAAATCACACATACACAGGAGGACCAGCCACTTCCTGATTACTATATTCTTTTTTTTTAAATAATGTTTTTTTTTTTTTTTTTTTAAAGATTTATTTATTGGGCTGGAGAGATGGCTCAGAGGTTAAGAGCACTGGCTGCTCTTCCAGAGGTCCTGAGTTCAATTCCCAGCAACCACATGGTGGCTCACAGCCATCTGTAATGAGATATGGTGCTCTCTTCTGGCCAGCAAGCATACATGAAAGGAATGTTGTATACATAATAAATAAATAAATCAGCACAGGGTGTCTGTCTCCTTCTGCAGCTACATGGCATCTCTCTGACTCCACACACACACACACACACACACACTCTCTCTCTCTCTCTGTGTACATACATACACATACATATATATTAAAAAAAGATTTATTTATTTATTATGTATACAACATTCTGCCTCCATGTATGCCTGCACACCAGAAGAGGGCGCCAGATCTCATTACAGATGGTTGTGAGCCACCATGTGGTTGCTGGGAATCAAACTCAGGACCTCTGGAAGAGCAGCCAGTGCTCTTAACCTCTGAGCCATCTCTCCAGCCCCCGATTACTATATTCTTAAGTAGCCAATTTAAATAAATTTTCAACTGGGCATGGTAGAACAGGCCTTTAACTGTAGCACCTGGGAGAGAGCTCAGCAGATGTCTATGAGTTTGAGGCAAACTTGAATTACATAGCCAGTTCAGGTCAACAAGGTTACACAGTGAGACCCCCACCTAAAATGAACAAATAAACAACAAACAAGTCATATTACTGATACTAAGTTACCTTATTGAGCTTGGATGCTAGGGGATCTGCTGCCTCTTTCCTTTGTGTATTACCCATTGCTGCCAACAAACTCAGCTGAAACTGATCTTCCTTGCAGTTCATTTCATTCTTAGCGGTTAGTTGCATGAAGGAAATGGGGTCATCAGGTTGTACTGTTACATTCCTCTTCTCAGATTCTTTCTGTGTTGAAGAAGCAATGCACATGTCTTTTTATATGGAAAGAGCAATAGTTTTTTTTTTTTTTTATAAATTTTTCACAGGGACAGACTCACACATGGAGACTGAAAAAGCATAAAATTAAAGAAAAAACCCAACTTATAAAGCACTTTATGGACTTATATTCCTTACCTTTTGGGATAGTTTCTCTTCTTCAAGTTTGGCAGATAACATTTGGGAAAGAGATTGCCGGCATTCCTTATTAAAAATGTCATTCATTAAAGGTGAACATTCAGATAAGACCTTGAGGCACAGAGAAATTCGGTCTACATCATCATCAGTAATTGGCTTCTTAGGAAGAGAGGATTTTCCCAAATGAAGGATAGTTGCCATGAGCAACATAGCCTCAGCAACAAAAGACTACAAAAATAGAGAAATTGATTACTGCTATGATTCAACTGCAGTAAAGTCACTCAAACATAACTGTCAAACAATTCAATTCATCGAATTAAACTTGAAATTGCCTAGATTTTATTTCTCTTGTTGTTCCCATATCCTTCTACCTGTTTTGTTCTGTCAGTTTTCTAAGGCTACACTGACTCTTGGTTGAAAAATAGCAAGGACTTTGGAACGATTTCCTCTTTAAACACACAAAAAAAGCTGAAAGAATAATGCATTTCAGCAACTGTTGACTTTTTAACCATACTTGCTTTCTGTGTGTTCATGTTCATGTGGATGGGTGCACGCATGTGGAGGCTTGGAGGCAGAGGTTAACCTCAGGTGCTGCATCTTAGCTGTCATCTTGCGTTTTGAGACAGAGAGGCATCGCTCTTAGACTTGAGGCTCAATGATTAGGCTAGGCTTGCTGGCCAACAAGCCCCAGGGATTCTTCTGTCTGCCGCCACTCAGATTACAATCAGTCACTCACTGCACCTGACTTTCTATACGGGCACTGGGGGCAGGACTCAGGTCCTCAAGTCTGTGCGATAAGCACTTTACTAAGCTAGCTCCCTGGTCCTCCATATTTGCTTTCTTATCAACTCATATACATACCTTTGGGTGGCCAGATAAAAATAAGGTTCTTTTTTTCCATAAACATACTAGCAACTATTTACTAAGAATGAGGGCAATTTCCTATAAAAACAAAGTATTGATTTCTTACTTGAGAAACTGAACAAGACCCAAATATATATACTATACTCTGAATTCAAATAAATCTTCCTAAATCACTTTGAAATGTTTTTATCTTACTTTTAAGCCAGCATCAGCTTTACACATTTTATCAACTATTATTCAGTCTCTTTTACACTATTTCTGTTTCCTGTTTTTACTAACTTTTTATTGAATCTTTGTGAATTTCCTATCATGCAAACCAATCGCACTCATCTCTCTGTCCATCTGTATACACCTTCTGCCCTTGCAACCTCTCCCACAAATGAAAACAAAACAAAAATTAAAAATGCAAATTAAACAAACCAACATTTCACAATGGAAGCTGTGGTTTGTCACAGTATGTCACACAGTGTACCCTTTTGCCCAATTAGCTTTACTTGCAAATGTTTGTTCAATGAGTCTAGTTCCAGGCCTCTGGCTTCTGCTACATTATTAATAGAGAATCTGTACCGGGATCCTCTTGGATAACCTGTTGTTCTGTGTCATGAAGATCTTGCAGCTTTGGGTCTGTTGGGCTTGTACCTTCATGAGTTCCAGAAATTCTTGGATAGGGTAGATATTCAATCTGGACCTGGGTGGTAGCTGAGTCGGTCAGTCTGCCTGTTCAATGCATGTACCACCAGGGTCAGCTCTCCTACTTTGTTCAGAGGAAGGGAGGTGCCAGCTCATCCAATCTCACACTTTCCTGACCAGGTCTCCCACACTGTACAGACGAGAGGCAGGATCAGTTCTGCACTCACACTGCTGCACTCAGGGAGGGACAGGGCCAGCTCACTGGCATCCATGCTATCAGGGCCAAAGAGGGGGACTTCCTCCCAGACCCTGGATTAGACACAAACCACACCCAAACACCTATTTCCAGAGAGAGATCCTTTATTAATCAGGGAAGGGAAGATCTCTTCAGGCGCAGCACGGGGAAGCCGACGCAAGCCTCTGAGCGCAGCCCTTGCTGGTCTGGTCGATGATCTTTGTCATCGCCCTCCTTGTCACTGATGAATCGATGATCGTCATCGCTTCCTCACTATCTCACCTCTTTGGGCCACTGGTAACCCAGTTGGAGCCCTGGACGGATCCTTCGCCGGGAAGTACCGGGAAGCGGTGCCCCAGGCACAGCCGTCGGTGATGCTGGGTGTCGTGGCGCTAGGAAGCCAAGGCGCACCCCAGGCAAGCCGTCGGTGATTCTGGGTGTCGTGGCGGCCATAGAACCGGTAAGCCAAGGCGCACCCCAGGCAAGCCGTCGGTGGTCCTGGGTGTCGTGGCGCCAGGAAGCCAAGGCGCACCCCAGGCGAGCCGTCGGTGGTCCTGGGTGTCGTGGCGCCAGGAAGCCAAGGCGCACCCCAGGCGAGCCGTCGGTGGTCCTGGGTGTCGTGGCGCCAGGAAGCCAAGGCGCATCCCAGGCGAGCCGTCGGTGGTTCTGGGCGTCGTGGTGGACATAGAACCGGTAAGCCAAGGCACACCCCAGGCAAGCCGTCGGAGGCCCTGGGTGTCAGTCGCCCTCGCTATAGCACCGGGAAGCCAAGGCGAGCCCCCGGTGCAGCCCTCGCCGTAGCACCGGGACGCCAAGGCGAGCCCCTGGCACAGCCCTTGCTGCAGCCAAGGCAAGCCCTCGGTGGTCTGTCATGACCCTCACAGAACTAAGGTGAGCCCTAGGCACAGCCCTCACCGGGAAGTACCGGGAAGCCAAAGTGAGCCCCGGGGGCAGCCCCCAGTGTCGTTGCTCTATCTCATCTCTTTGGGCACAGCACCTGAACCACTACAGGGTGGCCCAGGCGCAGCCCTTGGTGGTCGTCGGAGTCATCTTCCTCACTCGGGCTTGGTGTCTCGTTACTTCCTCAGTGTCTCATCTCTTTCGGCGCAGCACCAGGACCCCAATGACACGGCACATATGCATGTGGTACAAATAAAGACAAGCAGGCCACATACAAACATAAATTAAACAAACATCTGGCCTGGGGAAGCACCAGCAGAAAAGAAGGTATAATAAGACTCCAAGTTTGTATCCTGCCTTCAGAAGAAGGAAAAAGAGGTGGGAATGTTAAACCAATGTCTGAAAATACTATGACCAAAAATTTCCTAAATCTATGAGAACTGTAAACCTTAGATCCCAAATCTTAATGAAGTATAAGGGGAACATAAAGAAAACTACACTAAGCTATGAACAAATCAAACTGTTAAAACCCATGATAAGGATAATATAAAGCTGGGTGGTCATGGCGCACACCTTTAATCCCAGCACTTGGGAGGCAGAGGCAGGCAGAGCTCTGAGTTCGAGGCCAGCCTGCTCTACAGAGGGAGCTCAAGGCCAGCCAGGACTACTATACAGAGAAACTGTTTCAAAAAAAAAAAACCAAATAAATAAATAAAAATAAAAAATAATTGACTTTTTGGTTTGAGACAGGGCTTTATTCACATAGCTAAGGCTGACCTTAAACTCCCTCTCTAGGTGAAAATGATCTGGAGTTCCAGATTCTCCTGTCTCCATTTCTCAGGTAACTGGGATTAAAGACAGGTGCCACTATGCTCAGCTCAAATAACTGACTTATTTATGGCAAAGTATAAAGAGAATGTTACAGACATACACACAAACACACACAAAATGTAGTTTTATTCAGCCTTAAGGAAGGAATTCTGATATAAAACATGTGAACCATGAAGATATTAGGACAAGTGAAAGGACAGGTTTCCTGAATGATTTCTTTTAAATACTGTGCCTAGAATAAGTAAATTTCTATAGATAAGGTGGACACAGTGGTACAGGTCTAATCCCAGCACTCCTACCAGGAGATGTCAGGGAGAGACAGGAGAATCCCTTTAAAGGCTGTGGACCAGCTAACCTGGGGCATGCAATGCAATGGTAAACAACAAGAAAGCCCTACCTCACACTTAAGGTTGTTTTTGATCGCCACATCTATGCCATAGTACACACAGGTATATCCTAACATTATATCACAAACACATATGTAGATATTTAAAAAATAAAATATAATAAATGTGACTGGGAGCAGGAAGCAATGCAGAGTTACTGTTTACTGCATATAACATTGCCTTCCGGGATGGTAGCCATGATTGCTTAACATGTGAATTTACTTAAGGCCACTTAACTACACAATTAAAAATTGTTAAAATGCTAAGGTTCAGTCTATGTATCTTTTTACCAGAACTTTGGAAGGTGCTTGAATTTTTTGTCTTGTTCCCAGCTCTCAATATTTGATCATCTCTCATCTTGATCCAGACACCAGAAAAAAATACTGGAAAAGGGATATTTATATTTTTTCTTTCTTCCTGAGATCAAGAAAGGCTGGCTTTAAACAGATTTTCCCACCAAAGCCCTCTCAGTGATTTACAAGTATGTGCCATCACACATATACATTTTTTTCTAAAAAAAAAAAAAAAAATGAGGGTTATGAAGCAAAATAAGCCAAGCTCAGAAGATAAATATACTGTTTTCTCTCAATATGGGACTATATATTTAAAATATATAGTCTGTGTGGGGGGAGGGGGATTATAAAACTGGAAAGAGAATCATGACCTTAAGGGAAGGAGAAAAAGAACAGTGGAAGTCATGTGACATGAAAGCAGAAGGGACACATTGCTTAGAAAAAGAACCAGCCAGAGGACAGACAGGGGGCATGAGGGAGGAGGGTTTGGTTGGGGGTAGGTGGGGCAGTAAATTAGAATAAATATAATGATACCTATGAAATACAATAGTGAAGTCCACTACTTTGTATGCCAACTTAAGAAATTAATTTTTAAAAAGATTTGCTATTTACAACAAAATAATGATGCATCATAAAGTTTATAATGGATATGTGGGAATGAAATGTAGGACAATATTGAAAAGGGTTAGTAGGGTTTAGAAAATGGAAGTACACTACTGTAAATGAGAACATATTCAGAAATTTCAGAAGCTGTAATTAGGTACCAACTATAGAAGGGAACTATTTAAGAGATATTTTAAGATAAAATAGGCAACAACAAAGATACCACAGAGAAAAAGCCATTACTATCACTGGCTGATGAGTAATCCTCGCCTACAGAACTGACTTCATAACCCCTCATCAGACTAATCATATTATTTGGATTACTTTGTCAATTTTATAGTCATGTTATACTACTGTGTCTGTTTCCCCTACTAAGCCACAGCCTCTTTTATGACATGACTTTTAGCATTAACTTTGAGTTTTTCACTGTTCAATGGAGTAGACACTCAATAGTCAATTACTGGATAAATAAAGAATAAATGAACATACGTTTTGCTTTTTCTTCTCCTGAACCAACGCTACATAGCGTAATGCAATCTTGGTCAGAGTTGTGGCAAGGGAGGCAGCAACAAAGAAATCTCCATCCAGGAGGAACCCTCTCAAGGGTGGTCTGCAAAGAACCAACAAACATGAAGCTCCGACAAACCCTAAAGCAGCACAGAGTCTCTCTTTGGTGATAAGGACATCAGTTAGATTCCTTGTTAATTCTCAAAATGAAAAAAAAAAAATAGCTAGCCAGGCAGTGGTGGCTCATGCCTTTAATCCCAGCACTCGGGGAGGCAGAGGCAGGCGGATCTCTGTGAGTTCAAGGCCAGCCTGGTCTACAAGAGCTAGATCCAGGACAGGCTCCAAAGCTACAGAGAAACCCTGTCTCACTAACATTTTTCTCAAATAAGTCAACATTCCAAAGAAGAGAAAGAAAAGGATGTCTAATTAGAGACAGATACACTGGAGTTAATAAGCTGTTTCCAAGTGCCAGCTTATCAACCTATTCACAGAGAGCTGCTGTCAGGGCTCTCTCTCTAGGTCTAACATTCTTCTTCTTGAAGATGGAGACAGCACACACTCTCTCAAAGGGTTGCTACTTCATCCATTAGAAATGGACAGTTTGGACAATTTGCCACTGCTCTGGTAGCATAGCACTGATCCACCAGGTGAGCAGCCCTGGGTTCTATTTCAAGAGAGAAATGTACAATAAAGAAAAAGAAATGGGAAAACCTTCAAAATATCTTTCTGATACTGACAAGCAAACCAAACTTAAATAGCAAAATAACATTTCCTATGTTTTTTGAGATAGGGTTTCTCTGTGTAGTCAGTGAACTCGATCTGTAGACCAGGCTGGCCTCAAACTCAGAGATCTGCTTGCCTCTGTCTCCTAAGTGCAGGATTAGAGGCGTGTGCCACCACTGCACAGATGTAAAGTAAGTTTTAATAGAACATTTACTTCTCTGGAAACAATAGAACAAAGCACTAAAATCACAGAGACAATTCATAGGGGAAACCTTATACATATACCTTCTTTGAAAGACCTTAAATGGCAATAGTTCTTAAGCATCAAGAACTATTAAGAGAAAGAAACCCCAAGAGTAACAGTACAGCAGCTGGCGGGCAGAGCATGGGTGCGGTTACCTGTCTTCTTCTTTCTTGGTAGGTCTAGAGCTGCTGAGGGCACTCTGGGTTGCATAGGTACCCATCTCTGTAACCAATTTCTGAACTGGCCCAACAGTAATTTCCTCTTCAGGCTTTAACTCACCAGCTTCTTTCTTTATTTCTGACTCTACAATTGGGATCTAAAAGCCAATTGAAAACTTGATTTAATAATATCAGCAGTAGTTACATTGAGATAGTTGATCAACTTTCTATAGAAGGCATTCTTCTGAGGGAATGTAGCACTCTGCTCTCCATTTTCTTTCCTTTCCAGGATAATGTAGCAGAAGAGCAAACTTTAGAGCTGATGACTCTGATCTGAATTGCCACACAACCACTTCCTACTTGTATGATGCTGAGTAACATAACGAAATAATTTTGAGTGTCATTTCTTAATCTTAATGGGGAACCTGAATTCTTTCTGAATAACTCCTTAGTAGAGAAATGCATATGACAGTGTTTAGCAAAGTAGATGTGCACTGGGCCTTACTCCTTATTTCTTCCCCTGAAATATGAATCTAAACACTTATCCTTTTAAAATGAAAAGTATAAATAGTGTCACCAACCATCCTTTTAGCTGATCAAAGGGCTATGATACAGCTTTTTTTTTTTAATACTTTACCTTAAATTTCTCATGTAGGTAAAAACTCTAAGAGTGTTTAAATTATAATTTATTTTACTTTAGAGATTATAATAGGCTATTAAGGAGCTTAAAGTGAAGGTCTCAGAGCTAATTACTAAGTAAGAGAACCCAAATTTTTTGACAAAGTAGTCCTTTGTTCTTTGTATTCTATCACGAACTTATTTTGGTGAAAAATGTCCCAATATCAGTACACAAATAGTCTAAAGTTAGCCTTGCTCTGAGACATTCTTTCCAAACACATCAGCAACAGTAAAATTTACCAGCTGTTGCCAGGCATGGTGGCGCACATCTCTAATCTCTACAGCCACAAAGCAGAGGCAGGTAGATCAGTAGATCTTTCAGTTCAAAACAGCACACTCTATACAGTGAGGTTCAGGCCAGCCAGGGTTACATGGTGAGACCTTGTCTCAAAACAACAACACAAAAAAAAAAAAAAAGAAAGAAAAGAATTTTATTAGTTGCACAGACCATTTTATTCAAACAAGATCTCACCCAAAGGTAAATAAACAATTTGAACAGGTATTATGTTTATCATGGAGGCAGGGGGCACTTCTAGTTTTCCACAGCTCCTGAGGCTTATTTATCTTGATAATTAAAATAAAATTTTCAGTGTTCTTTAGCCCAAATACTATTCAACAAAAACACAAAAGTGAACAATCACATAAATATCAATTACTGTTTGTTTGTTTGTTTTTTTTTTGTTGTTTATGCAAGGCATTGAACCAGGAATGTACTCTACCACTAAGCTACACTGCTAGCTCAGCAGGGTTTTCTAAAGCACAAATCAACACAGAAAGTAGAATTTACTTAAGTAAGCACGTACCTCCCCAAGGGATCTGCGGACCTCAGTCATCACACTCTGAATGTCTTCCTTTGTACTACAGTATTCTCCCAGGATCCACAATGCTCCTCGATAAATCCTAGAAAAATAATATAAGATCTGAAATACAGACCTGGGAATAAACCTTGATGCAGAAATGGTTCTCGGTGAATTTAAGCTAATGCAAAGAAAACAGGACTTTGTATTCTGATGGAGGAGAGTTTTAGAAAGACTGTAACAAACAGGAAGCTTTGTTTTCCTCCAGAAATCACAAGAAAAAGAGCTATTCTCATTCACTGTATTAGACACATCCTAAACTCAGTGAGTGAAGCAGTAAAAGTACCAAAAAATGTTTCTCATAGCATTCATTTAGGAACAATTAAAACAAAGTTAGCTTTATGAGAAATGCATTATTTGTTTTAAATTCATTACACTTTTTATCTGTAATCACTTCAAGAGAAAAGTGTCAAGCAAAAAAAAAAAATCAATCTCAGAAATCTCAGAAATTAAAGCTCCAGAAGATAACTCTTTTCATAAATGGAACATATCTTACTACTTTCACACACATCATACATAATATGTGTGTGCGTATGTATGTATGTATCTCAGTCACTTTCACATTATTGAACCAACATTGCACTGGTCTCATCCTATTTATCTAAGTAAACATAACACAAATCTCTTATAGTTTATCCATTAAATGTAGTAAGAAGCAAAATTTGTATTCAACAACCCTTTCTCATTAACAAAGGCTATCTGAATTTAGCATACTGTCAAGATTCAGGATGTGGTTTATATCCTTTTTTTCAATAAGTGCTAAGGTGACATAAATAATAGGAATCCAAAAGAAGATTTTAAGTGCACTACTTCAAAAATATGCTTCTTTGTCATTCTGGGATTCACAGTGTCTTAGATGTAACTAGAATAATTAGTAAAAACAGTCCTATACATTATAATGGGGGATGATGATGTGCATTAAGTTATTGATTTTCTACCGAATGATTCTAGATGCTCAACTTTACACTCAAATGTATTTTAAACTTACTTGACAGACTTAATGGCATGGAAGACTTCCAGCATCTTCTCAACAATCAGCATTCTGAGGTTGTCAAAGCGCTGAATAGCTTCACGAACAAACTCCAGGACATCAGCAGCTGCTGCTTCGTTACTGTCACTGAGAAACTCCATGAGCTAACACAAAAAACAAGACAAAAAGTTACATAGGATCCAGAAAGTCAGAAAGAACTAACGAACAAAGAATGAAAGTCTCAACACCCCTGTGTGCAACGAAGATTCTGATGAAGATTAAAACCCTAGTTAATATGGGGATAATGGGGATACACATAAAGATCAGAAATAGACAGTAAAATTTTTGTTATCTCAGACAGTTGCAATTTCAGAAGATATAAAATAACTCAAAAAGAAAAATAAAAACATCTAGAGAACCTTACAGGTAAGATGATAAGAACTACACACCACAGGAATAACATTTGCAGCCATGTCTGGAAAGCGGACAGAGCAGGAATGCAGAGTCCTCACGAGGAGCTGTCGGTATTTGTCAGTGTCTTCATGCTCAGAAACATTATTTGTTTTAATTACTTCCTTCTTCAAGACAATAACCAACTGGGAGGAAAGCAAAAGCGAGTAAGAATTACATATGTTTGAGCCACTTACACACAGTGTCACTAATGCTCTCTTTTACCTCTTCAACATTCCTAGAAGAGACAAGATCCAGTGCTAACTGCAGCGTTTTCTTACGCACTTCTAAGTCTGGTGTACTCAGTACTCTGAGGATGTCCATGACAAGATCCTGAAAAAGAACAAAAACTATAGAGTGACACCAGTCTTTTTCTTCATAAAAAAATATCCTAATTGCACCATAGTGCTTTCTGCCCTCCATCAGTCCAATCCTCTGATTAAGAATGAAATTACTAGTGTTGATTGGAAGATAATGAGACATAGTGTAATAACATCACATATGATGTAGCCAAGCTGACAATATATACTTTGACTCTATCAAGTTTTAGATCCAACTGGTTTCATGGAAAACACGGAAGTCAGAGGAACAAGTTAAGAGAAATAACCAGTCATATCCGGGAGGAACATTTTACAGGAAAGCTAGTTTAGTTCATCTTCAACAAATCAATGTCATATAAAAACCTAAAAGGAAATGGTGATTTAAGAGTTACACCTGGGCTGGAGAGATGGCTCAGAGGTTAAGAGCACTGGCTGCTCTTCCAAAGGTCTTAAGTTCAATTCCCAGAAATCACATGATGGCTCACAACCATCTATAATGAGATCTGGTGCCTTCTTCTGGCCTGCAGGCATATATGCAACCAGAACACTGTATGCATAATAACCAAATATACAAACAAACAAAAAAATTAAAATAAAAGAGTTACATCTCAGTTACCCAAAATTTACACTGCCAGGTTTCAAGTTCTAGGTTAGGTTACCTACAGTGGCAAGACTTGAGGATAATCTAAATAAAAAGGATAACAATACTTACCTGGAGGACTCGTTCATGAGCAGGATGCTCTTTTAATTCTACCAATCGGTCCAGAACTATGAGCTTTACATTGTTATCACTCTCCTTAATAATTAAATCAATGTAACACTGAGCAGCAGCCTATAGAAAAAAGAAATGCATCCTGAAAATTCAAATAGTATGAAAATAAGAACTGCCTCCCCCCCCCCGCCTCCCAGGCCACTAAGAATCTAAAATACAGTCAGTAGTCTTTGTACTAGTATTTATGTATTTTGTTTAGATAAATATACATGTCTGGCCACTATTTATAATAAGCCTCAGAGTTATTCTAGACTATAAGGCACTGGAAAGATTACAAAGTGAAGGATGGAAGGAGAGGTGGACAGCAAGCTATTGAATAATACCTTTCACATCAAGGATAAAATTTAATACATCTCTGTATCTTTATTATAGTGATAAAAAAGCAAGAATGTAAAGATAACCTGAGTTAAGAAATATTTTAGCAGGCTAGAGAGATGGCTCAGT
>JAQHUG010000133.1:3454328-3467606 GCA_028555095.1 Dicrostonyx torquatus
CGCGAGGTAGAGTGTAAGTAAGAAATATGGGTTAATTTAAGATGTAAGAGAAAGTTAGTAACAAACCTGTCAGCCAAGTATCTATAATTAATAATAAAGTGGTTTTTTTTTTTGGAGTTGGCTGGTGGGTCAGAAAAACCCTGCCCACGGAAAAGGCATAATAGTGAGAATCATTAAAAATGAAAGTAGAGGGTGCTGCAGAATTGTGATCCACAAAGTCAAAACGCTGGAACTTTGTCAAGCAGCATGGTCACCATGCGGTCCACACCACCTACTATAGCTGTCCTTAGAATTAAGTTCATTGTAAAACACTGTCACTTTTTAACCTTTAGTTAAATTTCAGCCAAGTAATAGCTTATATTTAGGAAACAGATTAAAGAAAATAGCATGATTCTTATTTCTTAACAAAATCACTCAGCTAAGTGAGAAGGGGACAGGGGAAGAAATTCACGTTATTAATTTTAGCCTCTCTCTCTAAACTCTACACCAAAAGTCCAAGAGGTTAGGAACTTTGTAGTTTTAGTGTTTAGCATGTGCTTGATGCAACTCTACAGTAGTTCAGTCACATGGTACTGATGGCCTGTTCCCAAGCTTAAACGACAGGTGTCCGAGGTTGTTTCCAGTGCAGACTGACATCACACACCCGCACATAACCAGAGATGACAATAAAGCTGAGGTTGTTTCCAGTGCAGACTGACATCACACACCCGCAAATAACCAGAGATGACAATAAAGCTGAGGTTGNATAAAGCTGAGGTTGTTTCCAGTGCAGACTGACATCACACACCCGCAAATAACCAGAGATGACAATAAAGCTGAGGTTGTTTCCAGTGCAGACTGGCATCACACACCCGCACATAACCAAAGATTGATAATAAAGTTGCTAGGTTCTGTGTGTGCATTTTGTTTCCATTCTAGGGGAGACTGAGTTTTTTTTGTTGCTGTTGTTTATTGAGACAGGTTTCTCTGTGTAATAGCCCTAGCTGTCCTGGAACTCACTTTGTAGACCAGGCTGGCCTCGAACTCAGAGATAAGCCTGCATTTACCTACCAAGTGCTAGGATTAAAGGTGTGAGCCACCAGGACCCACCGCAAATTCTAAGGTTTATTTATTATGTATGCAGTGTTCTGCCTGCATGTCTCTTCTGCAGACCAGAAGAGGGCACCAGATCTTATTTTAGATGGTTGTGAGCCACTACATGGTTGCTGGGAATTGCACTCAGGGACCTCTGGAAGAGCAAGCAGTCAGTGCTCCTAAGCTATGAGCCATCTCTCCAACCCCACAAATTCTCTTGACTACGGTAGTTCTTCAAAGGGCTTCTCTAAGATAGGAGGACTAGGTGACTTACATACATCCTAAGTCAGCTTCTTAGAGAATTAGGTCTACACTCTGGGTTACTACTATCCATAAAGGCACTCTTCTCTACAAAGGGGTGTGACATTTGGAGTAACTCCTCCAGGATAATTAAATAAACATTTTTTTTTTGTTCTAAAAAGGACTTCCTCTGATTATACTCTTCATGGCTTAAGATAATGTAGCAGAGAGGTAGTGGCTCACACCTTTAATCCCAGCACTTGGGGAGTTCAGAGGCAGGCAGATCTCTGTGAGTTTGAGGCCAGCCTGGTCTATGAAGCAAGTTCTAGGACAGCTAGAGCTGTTGAGAAACTGTCTCAATGACAAAAAAAAAAAAAACAAAAAAAACAAAAAAACAAAAAAACCCAACAAAGATAAAAACTGTCTTGCTAACCCCAAGCAGAAGGCTCATGAGGGGAACAGAAGAAAGCCTCCAGACCATACTGGATTTGAGGTAAAAGGTTTGAAATGAAAACACCTCTTCTGCTACTTTTGCCAAGTTCCTCACAGCCCAGAGCTACAACTATTGCTATCTGCTGGTTAGATGGGAAAACTGTTCATTCTAATAACTTGCTTTGGTGGGGAAGAGGAGGAAGTGGGGTGACTGAACCTAAGGTGACTGGTATAGGAGGTCCTTCTGTTTATGTGTTGTTTTCATTGGTTAATCAATAAAGAAACTGCTTGGCCTAATAGGGCAGAACTTAGGTAGGCGGAGAAGACAGAACTGAATTCTGGGAGGAAGAAAGCAGAGTCAGAGAGCTGCCATGGAGACGCCAGTTCAGACATGTTAAAATCTTTCCTGGTAAGCCACGACCTCGTGGTGAACACAGATTAGTAGAAATGGATTAAATTAAGATGTGAGAGTTAGCCAATAGGAGGCTAGAACTAATGGCCAACCAGTGTTTTAATTAATAGTTTCTGTGTGATTATTTCGGGTGTAAGCTAGCCAGGTGGCCCAAACAAGCCCCCCCCCCATCAGGTGACCACAGGTTAAGTACGGCTCGATCTCCATCTCAGTATTCTGCTTCTGGTGGAAGTGGTGACCTCTTGCTACATAGACAAAGTCTCAAACACCATCGGTAGCAGAGCATGGTCCTTAACTCCTGATCCTTCTGCCTTTAACTCAGAAGTGCTGGAATTAAAGCCTGCACCTCTATGCCTGACTTGGCTTCTCAGTTTCAATCAGAATAACCCCTAGGAACGCATCCTGAAATTTTTGAGACCATCTGCATGGGTTTGCAATGTAACTAGTCTACATACTAACAAATTTAAATGTGTTGGTAAGAGGTATTTTTCTGTATCACAAAAAAAAAAGAAAAAAGAAAAGAAAAGAAAGAAAAAGCCGAAACAATATAATCTGATAGATAGGACAAATGACCATTGTAACAACGTCAATAGTTGAAACTACTTAAAAATAGAAACTTGATACAACAGGAGGTGAAACAATTTTATTTCAGTTGTCTTTAAAACTGCAAAGACACTATTTTCTTCATATAAAAACATTGGGATAGATACCTATACTTTCTAGAAAATGATTATGTAGACCCTTTCAAAGAAAATGCACCCATTATATGGTTTCTGTGAAGCTGCTCGGAGAAAACTCACATCTGGACTGATTCCTAAAACCTCCCACCCCATGCTCTGCAGATGTTGGTTCTGAGCACAGACTACTGCACCAGCGTATGTCCCTCCGTCCTCATATCCCTGTATCCTTTATCACTTAGTGCTCCATTGGTTCATCCACTTTTTCTGCAGGTTCATCAGCAGCCTGTGACGGCTTTAAAGAATAAGAAATAAAAAGATATAAGGTGAACATTTACTATACGCTCCTAAATCACAAGCATTACAATGTAAAAAATTAATGAGAAAAGGGGGTTAAAAGACATCAGATACTAGATTTTAGTACAGCATCCTGCTAAAATTTTTTAATAAAACTTAAAAAAACACAGTTCTTAAAACTTAAAGATCATTCACAATTAATTCTACATATTATCATTTGTCTTAAGACTTTCTTTCTTTCAAGATTTTCTTATATTACACTGCTACGCTTAAAACACAGCCAGCAGCACCTTTTAAACTTCAACTAAAAAACAGAAAAAACACCAACAAACTAGCTACATGGAACTCTGGAGCATTCTTCCTAACAGTGCTAACTCTTACATCTTAAATGCAGATCGTACCCTCCCAAACAGCACCAATAGTATATTTGTCAAGATGAGGAAAACTCAAAGACTCAAGTACCACCACCCCTTTTTGGGAGGGAGGGTTTCAGTGTGCTGGGATTATAGGCATGATCCTATAATCTGTAGGAAAAATTTCCACACCACTTTTTCTATCCACAGCCGTGACATCTCCATTCGTAGCACGTGAGCTGTGTGTGGAGTGCAGGCCTATATCCCTACAAGCTTGGAGGCTGTGGCAGGAAGGTAAGTTTGAGGGGGGAAAACTCAAATGCATATTCTCAGGAAAAATTCACAACCCTAGATTCACCATTTTGATTTTCAGTTTTTAAGTCAGTATTTCTTAATGTTTTTGGTTGCCATTTATGGAGAGCCAACCTAAATGTCCAAAGTTAGCTCCTAATAAGTATTCTTTTCCAGACCTTTCTCAGAAGAATCTAGGCTGCCCTGTCTCTCACTTTAACCTAAAGAATTTGCTAAAGTGAGTCCTGAGTTCTAGCCTTAAGAACGGCTGGTGACCTCCACTTTAGACCCTTTGCAAACTCTGACCTACCACTTTGTTGGAGGGGCCCTCAGAATATACAGAGCCTACTCATTCCAGTCATCCACAGCCTTCTAGCTGATTCTCTGAGATACCAAGAAAGCAGGTAAAGAATAAAGTCATGTTGGATGCTCTGCCCCTTCTTCAATCAGACTGCAGCATTTGTGAGATCCCAACTGAAAGTAGCAGTAGAACCACTTAGCTATGCCTTGGTCCATAAGAGAACTCTGAGAAATGTGGTCTAACTCTGAAAATTTTGGGGTCACCTTAAGTATATTACAGTAGAAGACCAAACTCTTCTCCCTTTTTGTGTTTATGAGATCACACTTCAATATTTTACTTGACTCCTCAGTTCTTTCTTATTATTTCAATTATGGGCCTATCAACAATTACAGACAAGAGCAGGGAATGGACACGGTTGTGACAGGAACAGCAGAGCCTCATGTTATAATTAGTAACATACCTGTGCTTTTCTCTGTGGTCTTTCTTCAAGACCATCCAGGAAAGGAGACACATCATCGTCATCATAGATTGTAAACTCTAAGTCTTTACCAACAATTCCAATGGAAACATTCTGAGGGTAGAAAGAGACAATTAATGTATATGATAAAAGCTGGGCAATAAAGTAGAAAAATTAAAATAGCATTTAAATTCAAAGTTTGAGAAAAACTGTATGTAGGAGTGAAAAGAGGCAGGAAACTATCATTTCTTCAATTACAGATTCAACATTCACTTTTGGTTATCATGAGTAGCCTCAAAGCTCCATGGTCTCTAGAAACAAAGTCTTTCACCACAGCAGTGGTTCTCAACCTTCCTAATACTGTAATACTTTAATACAGTTCCTTATGTTGTGGTGACCCCCCAACTACAAAATTATTTTGTGCTACTTTGCAACTAATTTTGCTATTGTGGTGAGTCAGAATGTAAATATTTGATATGCGACCCGGGGGGGGGGCATAGCCTATATAGGCCAAGACCACGGAACTAAATAGTAATTATCCAATAACCAACCAATAGCTTTACAATGCTACCCCATTTAACTGTAGTAAACCCAAGTATACCTCCCCTGCTTTTTTGTGTGAATCACACAACTTTGAACCTGCATCATCCCACATCTACTCTTCCTCCCCCAGTACTGAGAACTGGTGTCAGGAGCAAGTGCTTTATCACTGAACCACACCTCTAACCCCAATCTCTCATTCTCAGACATTTCCTTAACACTCTCCATTCTCCTTCAGCTGGAAACTTGGTTTTCTATTTCACTGAGAACACAGAAGGAACTGGAAGACAGACAGAGGTGCCTAGATTTCCTTTCTTTTCATTACTATGAAAAACACTCCAGTTTTTTTCGTGACAGCTAATCTTTCCACTTCTGTGTTGATAAAAGACATGGATCTGGCCATTTTCCTCATATCTTTCCTATATAACTTTCATTTTACACTGAATTATTATCAAAACCATACAGTAAATGTGACATAATTTCTTCCATCCTAAAAATATTATCATTATTATTTTAGTTTTTGTTTTTTTGAGGCAGGGTTTCTCTATGTAGCTTTGAAGCCTATGCCGAAAATCACTTTGTAGACCAGGCTGGCCTTGAACTAGGAGATCTGTCTGCCTCTGCCTCCAGAGTGCTGGGGTAAGTGGCATGTGCCACCACTGCCTGGCCGCCATTCTAAAAATATTAAACAGTGAAAAATATTTACCTCCTCTTCTCCCAGTCAATACTCCGTATGTCTGGGATATCAGTGGAAAAAAACCCTATCTCCTCCAAAGAGACATTTCAGTTCCTCTTCTCTAGATTCCATTCCTCTCAGGGCTTTTCTTTCCAAACAACTAAGACTGCTTGTCAAAACCTTGGGGTACCACTCTTAACGCAATGGGCAATTTTCAATTTGCATCTTTCTTGGTTTCTTAGCAGTTCTTCATTGTCTTCTCCAAAGTTTCTTCATTTGTTTTCAAGGATGCCTCATTTTCCAGGGTTTTGTCTATCTCTGGTTGTCTGTATGAATTTCTTGCTGACACCTATTAATCTCTCAATCTCTTAAAGGTTAGCGTGTTTGGCCTAGTCCTCAAAGTAATTATCTATTTGATGTCTTTAGAAATTCATTTCTATGTAAAGACTCCCAACATTTTAAACCCTAATCTGGACCACTCTCTACAGAAGTATGGTGGGCACTGAAAATTGCTTCTTTATCAAATACTGGACAGACAGGCATTTAGAATTTAGATAAACTAACTTATCTTTTTCTATGACTTCTACCCCCAAACCTGTTTCTTTCACTCTCATATCCATCTCAGTAAAATTTAACTCTCTCCTCCAGTTTATCAGGTCAAAAACCTTGAAAGCATCCTATTTCAAACCTAAATGCTAATTCCCCAAATACCTGACACTGCATCACTCTCCCATCACCGCTCCTGAACATACACAATGAGGCCTCCACGTCAGCTCTGACTTTCTCCCTTCTCATTTCAGCCTGTTCACCGACTCCAACTCTACTGACTCCACTCTATGAATACTGGGGAAATTTGGCCTGAAGACTTTTTGCACATGTGTTTGATGGAATAATCTTACTCCAGACACCAGTATGGCTCTCTTACTTTCTTTAGTTCTTTTCTGCAAATTTCACTTTGTTCATGAGGCCATCCTTGATCACTGTTTTAAATTACACCCATTACACTAATGACCAACATTCAATTGCTTATTCTTTCTATTGTGTTATTACTCCTTCAGTATTGTCACCTTCGAATATAACATGTCATTATTTATGTATATAGTTTACCTTCCCATTAGACTCTAATGAAGACCATGAAACTTGTATTATACCCTCAATACCTAAGAGTATCTGTGTAGAGGAAGCGTTCAGTACATTTGTTAACAACATTAACAGTACAGAAAGGGTATGGCGGTGCTGGCTTGTCATTCTAGCATCTATAAGGTGAAAGAGAGCAGGAGGATCAGGAGTTCAAGGTCATCCCTCAGTTAACAGCAGGCTTGAGGCTAGCCTAGTTTATATGATACTTGGTTTATTTATTTATTAATATTTATTTATTATGTATACAATATTCTTTCTGTGTGTATGCCTGAAGGCCAGAAGAGGGCACCAGACCTCATTACAGATGGTTGTGAGCCACCATGTGGTTGCTGGGAATTGAACTCAGGACCTTTGGAAGAGCAGGCTTAACCGCTGAGCCATCTCTCCAGCCCCTGATACTTGGTTTAAAACAAACAAAAGTAACAACAAACTAAAGACAAAGATATGACTATCTTCTGAAAACAAAAGAAAACTGAAGAACATTCATACTTACTGATTTCATTGCTGCATGAACTCTCACCCCAATTTAAAACATGACATTTCAAAACCAGATCCTTTTGTGGATAGAAAGGAAATACAAGCCAAGGCAGCCCAATTAAAATAACTTAAGTACATGCTATTTTATTACTTGCCATTGAGAATTAAACTGCACTGTTAATACCTACAATCAGAACCATGAGTTACCTTTGTGGTCAGGTCCTGCTCTGCAGGGAGTGTTTCTCTTAAGGCACGCAGACCATGTTTAACCAGCTCATCCAAATTGCCTGTATGCAATACATTAAAAATAATCTAATTTCACTATCATAAAATGCTTCTTTTAATTATCAAGTCTATAGTCTGAAATTGTGGCTTGAGTGACATACTGCACAGAATAAAATAGACACAAATGTAATGTTAGTCGTATAATCTAATCTAATATCAACTATTATCAATGATTTGATGTCTTTTATTAATAAATATGACACTCTTTCACTAGGTTAAATAAAAGTCCTGGCTCACAAATGCCATCCTAGTTTTGCAAAATATGTTTTATAGAATGCTATTTTTCTTTTTCTTTCTTTTTTTTTTTTTTTTTGGAGACAGGGTTGGAGGATATGAGATCAATATAAAATTATCAATTTCTTAACAATGGGCAACCTGCAAATGATATTTCTTGCTGGGCGGTGGTGGCGCACGCCTTTAATCCCAGCACTCGGGAGGCAGAGGCAGGCGGATCTCTGTGAGTTCGAGACCAGCCTGGTCTATAAGAGCTAGTTCCAGGACAGGCTCCAAAGCCACAGAGAAACCCTGTCATGAAAAACAAAAAAACAAAAAAACAAAAAAAAAAGAGAACTTCCAAATAGTATAATGGTTTCCAGCTCTGACCAAATGCATCAAGAATTTTCAAGGTTGGACACACACACTGTTTGTTAGTGTTTTCAAGATAGGGTTTCTCAGTGTAGCCCTGGCTGTCTTGGAAGTCGTTTTGTAAAACAGGCTGGCCTCAAACTCAGAGATTCACCTGCCTCTGCTTCCTGAGTCCTATGATTAAAGGCATGCACGCCTGGCTTGACACATTTATGTTTTGGTAAAGTTCTCTTAGTAACTCAGAAGTACAAGTTAGTATGTGTTATATCAACAACAAATACTTTATAAACTTAGAATTTTTAAAAACTAAATCTAATAGTTTTTCTCATTTAGGATCGATTTACTAACTATATAAAGGCAAAACAAAATAAAGTAAGCCAAACTACACTTACACTCCATAAATTCAGACATATGTCTCTCCAGGTAAGTACGAGCTGACTGAGAACGGGCTCCAATAGACATGGCTCTGCAGTCAAAATAGTTGGCGGACGGACAAGTTTGGAAAATGTGAGGGCCCATATCCTATAAACAAAAAAAGATGCTATGTAATTCTTGCCTTCAGTTGACTTAAAAAGTGCAAAGTTTCTAGTCTTTAAACGTTGTTAGGGTATAATTGTAGTAACTGATGGTTGATCATTGTCAATCTGACTGGATTTAAATCACCTAGGAGATGCACCTCTAAGTGTGTCTATGAGGGCATTTCTAGGAAGTTTTTTTTGTTGTTTTCTCAAGACAAGGTTTCTCTATGTAGTCCTGGCTGTCCTGGAACTCACTCTATAGATCAGGTGAGCCTCGAACTCAAGAGATTTCATAGCCTCTGCCTCCCAAGGGCCAAGATTAAGGGCGTGCATCACCAGGCCCAGCACCAGACAGGTTTAAATGAAAAGGGAAAACTCACTCTGACAATGACTAGTACCATCTCATGGGCTTTGTCCTGGACTTAAGTACAGGAGAAATAAGCTGAACACCAGCACTCATCTCTTCCAGCATTCTAAGTGGGATACAGCACGACAGACTACCTCAAGTTCCTACCATTATAAACTTCGTCTCTCCTTAGGTTATTTATGTCAGTTATTTTCTCACAGAAACAGAAAAGTAACTAATACAAGAACAATACTCTATGAACTTACATCATAACCAGCAATAAGCAGCCCAACACCATATGGTCTCCGGCCATATCGCTGTGTTGGGATCTGGGTCTCTGAAACTAGTTAAGGAGCCTGTTTCAACAAAGAACAAATTAAAGACTTCCAGGTTCTTTTTTTTTTTTTTTTTTTTAGTTTTTCTTTTCTTCAAAACAGGGTCTCATTATGTTTTTTTTTAATTTTTTTTTTATTTTTTGTTTTTCGAGATAGGGTTTCTCTGTAGCTTTGGAGCCTGTCCTGGAACTAGCTCTTGTAGACCAGGCTGGTCTCGAATTCACAGAGATCCACCTGCCTCTGCCTCCCGAGTGCTGGGATTAAAGGCATGTGCCACCACCGCCCGGCAACAGGGTCTTATTATATAACCCTGGCTGTTCTAGAATTCTCTCTGTAGATCAGGCTGGGCTCGAATTCACAGAGATCTGCTAGTCTCTGCCTCCCAAGTGCGTGCGCCACCACTGCCAGGCTCTTCTAGCCTCTTAATTGTTTCATAATCTTCTAGAAGCAATAGAAAGCTATTCCTTTGGCCTAATATCATACAAAGTTTGAATTCCACCAAAGTCAAGCATGAACACTAACAGAATGATCTCTTCCTATATGAGGATTTTGCCAGAACTTTGGGGGATAATTAGAACCATTCAGAAACTTTCCTCTCTAAGACTTGACGATTGAACAGTTTCCTTAAATTGGGCTTCTGTGTCTGGGAAACATCAACTGTTTATCATGGCTAGTGAAAGAGTGATCTGAAAGCCTTACAATCTGATTTACAGTTTATACTATCAAATTACAAATAATTAAGACAAACTCTGTACCCAAACTCTTTAAAGTTTACATTTATAAATGCCAACAAAAAGGATACTGCTTCCAATTAGAGACACAAGGCGAGACACAGGAAGTGGTCTGTCAAATACAAATCTGGAATCCAAACACTCCTGGCGCATAAAATTACTAAAAAGGAAAACAAAAATTAATTAGTTCATATTACAAAGAATAAATACAATCTTAACATTCAAAGCAGTTTGATTCCATTTTGCTTGACTGCAAACATTTTTATGGAGTACATCCATAAAAATCAGAAAGATAAGATATGACCAAAATGGTTCCTCTCCCTCTCTCTCTGTGTTTGTGTGTGCACGCGTGCATGTTCAACTTTGGAGCCAAATGAAGATTTAAAAATAAATGACCAAGTTAGGCAAGGCATTTGGAATCAAGCATTTAGAAAATGAAGGCAAGAATTCTGAAACTAGTTTCATAATATAAAATGCTTAATACATTAAGAACTAAATAAACGACTGAATTGTTCCTCCGTACAAAATCTTGTACTCCAGAAGGCTGAGCTAAGAAAGCACCCTTTTTCCTTGTCCTTCCCACTGCCAACAACCATATACCTTAACTTTAGGTTTCAACCAGAAAAAAGAGGAAGAACTTTGCTTTTTCCTTCAAAGCAGACAGTGCCACTCTAGAGGAGATACAAGTCATCCCACGGCTGAATCTCACTGATAATTCTGACAAGATCCAAGCTAGGATGGGCTGGAGAGATGGTTCAGTGGTTAAGAGCACCACCTGCTCATCTAAAGGTCCTGAGTTCAATTCCCAGCAACCACATGGTGGCTTACAACCATCTGTAATGAAATTTGGTGCCTTCTTCTGGCCTACAGGCATGAATGTAGGCAGAATACTGTATATACAATAAATAAATAAATCTTTAAAAAAAAAAAAAAAAGAGCCAAGCTAGGTAAATATCAAGAAGAGAGCTCGTGACTATAAAAGGGGACCTGTGCTCCTTTCTCTCCACACTGGTTTTCTAGTATATGCACATCACATCTGATGACCAAATTTTCTTTAGGTCAAACCCCGGGCCTCAAATGAGATACACAAGTCTCCTGATCTCCTGGTGTTAGTATTGAGGTATCTGTACTGGCCTGCCCTTGGGGTCCTGACAGGATACATCCTCAGCTGTAGCCACCAACAGCACCTCTTCTGCACGTTCACTACATTCCCACCTTCCATCTTTCTTTCTCTGTCTCTGCCTCTGTCCCCAGAGGCTGGTCTTCCCCCCCTCTTTTTCCATCCTCCTAACCCCAATAAAAAAACCCCTTCACGTGAGCTCTCTCGCACGGGGTCTTTCTCTCGCACTCTGCTTTTTAAAAAATTACAACACCTGGCCCTCATCATCTGACCAGATGTAAATATTAAGCTGTTTAGTATTTTAAAATCAATTTCCTAAGGTTTGCTAAAATTAAACTACTTAACATGGCAAGGACTAATTACATGTGGGCCTAAGAACTTGGAAAGCAGCTAACTAAAATGTATTTTAAACAAAAGACAACACCAACCCCCCTACACAACATCTTAGGCTCTCACACTAACTGAATGATGGCCTGGTAGTACTTTAGATCTGAGTTAGCAGCACCAGCACGTTTGAGCACATGCCAGACTTCGTATTCTGAGAGCAGAAGCACAAGCAGCACCATTTTACTTCTGACCTAAAGAGACTGAAAATTAACCCATGGCAATATGGCCCTTCCTCTTACATTCTCTCTTAACCAAACCAGGACAAACTAAAGAGACTGCTTTGGCCACTTTCCACTTCCAGTCTTCTCCCACTTTCTGAAAGCTGTTAAGTGTTTTACACGTCAGGTTACTTACTGGGAAAGACTAAGTAACTAGCCCAATGTCAGATATTAAGTTATGAGGTGAGAATTCAATTACTATGATCTCAAAGTCTTACCACTTCATTTATGTGCTATATCTAAACAAGAAATATCCACCTCCTTGGGTTAGTCAAAGAAATTTGCATATTCTCTATTTTGCACCTTGTGTTATAAATAAAATAGGTTTATATTTCCTGAAGAAAAGATCTATAATTAATTGAGTCACCTTTCTATACCCATATTATATACTACTGAGCTTTGTGAAAACAAATGTATAATAAATACTGACACATCAAAGAAAACTAGAATAGTTCAGGTCATCCTTGAACAGAGGAGTGCCCAGCTCTTAGGCATACAGGGCCTGAAACAATACACACGTCAATAACTATCTCATTCAGGGACTTTTCAAAAGCATTAGGATGTTTAAGAACGCTATAAGAATAAGAAAACGGGAATACTTAGTAACACACTCAAATATTATAAATTATGATATACTAGGGGCTGGAGAGATAGCTTAGTTTCTCTTTCAGAGGACCCAGATTCAATTCCAGTATCCACATGGCAGCTCACAACCTTCTGTAACTCTAATACCAGGGAAATCTAATGTCCTCTTCTGGCTTCTGAGGGAACTGGGCACACACCAGTACACAAACATACATGCAGACAAAGGACCCATAAAGATAAAATAAGTAATTAAAATTACAATATTTTGGGAAACAACTTCTTAAACTATCTTACTAGGGTATTTTCTAGAAAAATGAACCATTATGAATCAAAAGAGTTACTTAATTTTTCATGGTCATACATACCATAACAGTCTAGCATCAGCAGTCAGACCCGCAATCGAGATACCAATATGGTTATCAACATGGAGAATTTTCTTCTGGTGAGCTGCAAGTTCTGACTGTGCCCTCTAAATAGAGACACAGTACGACAGATATTTTAGTTTACAGCTTTATTATTTACCAGTGAAGTTTACATTAATGGTTCTGTCTCCTGAAGAAGAAAGACGGGATTATCATTTCACTCACCTTCAATGCAACCAACACTGCATGTGTTTTTGACTTTAGACCAACTGTGGCAGAACCCTGTTTAACAGCTTCCATTGCATATTCAATCTGATGAATCCTGCCCTAAAGACAAAAAGAAAGCAGCACATCTTAACGTCATCTTAGAAGATCCTTTTACAAATTAAAAGTTAAAGTTTCCAGATCTCAGACAAACACAATTAAATTTCATTTTTAA
>JAQHUG010000133.1:3484332-3503428 GCA_028555095.1 Dicrostonyx torquatus
TTAGCGTCCACATGTGTGTGTACATGTTCATACACAACAAAAGATAAAGGAAGACAGACTTAGTGATTTCCCCAGACAGGTACTATGGCCCACTTTTGCTTCCCACAGCCCTAACAATAAACAGGAGGATTTGGCTGATGATGTCTCTTGATCATTAGCCAGGAACTGCAAAGTTGATCAACAAAAAATTGGAGGACAACCAACTCAACAGACCATTGTTTCTTTAACAATGCCAGCTAAGAGTAATTTCTAGGCCTGAAGAGATAGCTCAGCAGCTAAAGCACTTGCTGCTCTTGCAGAGGACCTGGGTTCAGCTCCTAGTACACCAACAGCCTGTAACCCCAGTTTTAACAAATCTGATGCCCTCTTCGGGCCTCCACAGGCACCTCAACCAATGACTATAACCCTATAACATATACAATGTTATTTTCAATTTTCACCAGGAGGCATGAGGCATATGATTCCCTTTCTCAAGTGAAATAAATTCTATTAAAGTGGAGTTTATGTTATACTTCCAGAAATATATTTCACATTTAAAGTTTGTGATGTCAGACATCCAGGTTCAGGTATGGAATAAATGGTGGGCATATGTGTGGAGGTCTAGACTTTGCTGTTGCTAAAACAGAATCCCTGATAAATGCTACCTAAGGTAGGGAGGGTTCATTTGGGCTTACAGTTTGAGACTACGGTCCATTATGGCTGGGAAGGCATGATGGCAGTAGCTTAAGGTAGATGGTCACAGGGCATCCATCGCCAAGAACCAAAAAAAGATGGATATTTGTGCTCACCTTGCCTTCAGTGCAGTCAGGACCTCAGTCCATGGGATGATGCTGTGCACTTTTAAAGGAGGTGTTTTACTGTAGTTAACCTGATCTGGGTAATCCCTCACAGGCTGGACCAGGGCCGTGTCTCCTAAAGGATTTGTTTTTAAGATTTATTTATGTATTTATGTAGTTATTTATTTAATGTGCACTGGTGTTTTCCCTGTATATATTCTGTGTGAGGGTGTTCAGACAATTGTGAGCTGCCATGTGAATGCTGGGAACTGAACCCTGGTCCTATGAAAAAGCAGTCAGTGCTCTTAACCACTGAGCCATCTCTCCAGCCCCCTCTTGGATGATTCTTGATCCTGTCAAGTTGCCAACATTAGCCATCATAGCTGGCAACCCAAAGGCGGGGTGGGGGTACATTTACGTGGACTGGACAGACAGAATAGAAAAGAGTTCTAAGGTTTGTGTGCTGGGGCACTCCAAAATTATGGTAGAATATGGAAGGTATACATTTTTGGTTGTTTGTTAAATGAAGATCACCTGTAGAGATTGAAGTTCAGTGGTAAAATGTGTGCCTTAGCATGAGAAAGTCTGAAAGTTTGATTGCCAGCTCCAGATAGGTCAAAGACAATGTAACTCCTCAGACTCCAAACCAGCTTGTGGGAACGATAAGGAAAACTCCTTACGATACAGGCACAGGCAAGGACTCAGTTCCTCAGCAAATAGTCTCAGCACTTGACAAAGGGGCTCACACATAATTCAATGCTTCTGCACAGAAAGGAAAGAGTAAATGAAGGGATAACCTACAGAATGGAAGACAATCTTTGCCAGCTATGCATCTGACAGGATTAATATCTAAACATACAAAGAAGTCAAAAGTACTAAGGAATAAAACAACTCAACAAATAAGTGAACTAGTAAATGGAACAGATACCTCAAAAGGTGAAACACAAATGATTAATAAACACAAGAAATAAATATTCAATTTTAACCTTATCAGAGAAATGCAAACTACAATCACATTGAGATTCCATCTCACTCCAATTGGGATGGCAGTCATTAAGAATATATATATAATGGCTAGGTGTGGTGGCGCATGCCTTTAATCCCAGCACTCTGGAGGCAGAGGCAGGTGGATCTCTGAGTTTGAGGCCAGCCTGGTACAGAGCAAGTTTCAGGACAGCAGAGCTACATAATACATAGAACTTGTCTCAAAAAAAAAAAACCTAAAAAACAAAAACAAAAAAACAGCCCAAAATAAATGAATAAAAATTAAAAAGAAAACAAAACCAAGTGCTGGCAAGGACATGAACAAAAGAATCCTTATATGCAGCTGGTGAGAATTTAGTTCAGTCAATATGGAAATCAGAATGCTGGTTATTTTTTGAATTGTTTATTTATTTTTGAGACAAGCTTTCACTAGGTAGCTCTGGCTGTCCTGCAACTTATTATGCAGACCAGGCTGGCTTTGAACTCACAGGTATACAGGTATCCCCTGCCTCTACCTCCAGAATTCTAGGATCAAAGGCTTTTGCCACCAGCAGAATGGTGGTTCTAAAGAAGAACAAACAAACACAAAAACCCTAAAAATTGATTGATCGACCCAGCTTGACTATTCTTAGGTATTTACCCAAAGTATTCAGTGTATATCAACGTGTATTGTAGCTCTGCACGGTGCTTAAATTGTGGAAACAACCTAGGTATAGGAATGACCAACAGTATAGGATGGTAAAATGTGGCATATACACGCAATGGAACGTTTTCAGCCTTAAAAAAAGAATTGAAGTTATTCATTTACAGAAAAACGAGAGCAACGAGAGAATCACATTGGGTAAATTAGGGAAGTATTAGAAAGACAGATGTTGCGTATTTTCTCTCCTTTGTGGTTCCTTGATTTTATGCATACAAGTAGAAGTAAAATTGTCTAGGGAGAAATGATACTAAAAGGAGGGGGCTGAGAAAGCTAGGATGGGGATGGGGGACTATGCTCCAAACACATGATATCCTTCTGTACGCTAGTTCACTTCCATTCCTCTGATAGAACACCATGAGCACAAGCAACTCCTAGAAGTGTTTGTCAGGGCTTACAGTCCAGAGACTCTATGATGGCCAGATCAAGTCCAGACTAGACTTGAACTCAGAGATCACCTGCCTTTCGAGTGTTGGGATTAAAGGCATGTGATATCATGTCTAGTCCCTAAATATTTGATTTTAGCTCATCTTTCTTGCCAGTTTTACTCATTTAGTTGCCAAGGTTGGTGAAGCACAATTATATAGTACACCCTTAAAGTCTGACATGCAGGGTGCCTGATGGATAAAAATAAACCATAGTAGTGGGGTTTGAAGTACAGACTCCTGGGGCTCGGAGGTGGCTCAGTTAGATACAGTGGTACACACTTAACCTTGCCCACGCTAGGTGAAGTGGGAGGCAGAGACCAGAGACCACTCCAGGTCCAGATAGCCTGGTGTTTGCAGCAGTGAACAACAAAAGAAAACTAGACTCAAACAAGGCAGCATGTGAGAGCCAACACCTGAGCTTGACCTCTGACCTCCACAGATAGGCCACAGGTACACATGCACCTGATGTCACACACATATACCACACATGCACACAAGTGCAGAAATATAAACAGATTTTATTTATTTTGTTTTTTGTATTTTGAGACAAGATTTTTCTGTGTAGCTCTGACTGTCCTGGAACTTGGTAGCCTCAAACTCACAGAGATGTGCCTAAACTGGGATTTATAAAGAAGTAAAGACACCTTCCTTTAATATATTTAAATAATAGTTTCTTGTAGAAATTATTTTACCTCTTGTAAGTGCTTTCTATTTTTTTCTAAATAAGCTTCCACTTACTGTCCTAGCTGAGTAAAATATATTCTGTTCTAGATTTTGAAAATAGGAATGTGTTCTGAGGTTATTTGGGAAAGTGCTCTCTGAAATATAAACAAGTATTTCTCTCCCTATGGGCCACAGCCAGTGTCCTTTGTTGTTGGGACTATCTCTAGGCTTCCTTTTCCTCTGGCCTGTTGCTGAGGTAGCAAAGATAACAGAAGAATGGACATTTCATGATGGAAATAATATTTTTTTAAAGTTTATTATTTATCTATTATGTATACAGTGTCCTGCCTGCAGGCCAGAAGAGGGCACCAGATCTCATTATAGATGGCTGTGAGCAACCATGTGGTTGCTGGGAGTTGAACTCAAGACCTCTGGAAGAGTAATCAGTGCTTTTAACCTCTGAGCCATCTCTCCAGCCCCTGGAAATAATATTTTTATAAATAATCCAGACGTATTCATCTGCTCTGTTCTATTTTCTTCCCTCAAGGAGAGAGAAGTAGGCTAATGGTGTCTCAGCTATTGTTCACAATAAAGGCAGTGCCACCTTCTGAAATGTTATTAGAACCTCAGCGTGAAGCTAAGCATGAGATTCCCTTCTCTGCTGCTAGGGGGCAATTAATGCCTTGGAAGGGGGGCACCCATTAAAAAAATTAAAAATCCTTCCCTCTCTCTATCCACTGTGCTTTGGTAAGGTAAGGATCTCTGAAGGATATTCATTTTTCATTTTGTTGAATTTGCATTCACTTTTTCCTTTCAGAGCTAAGAACTACACATGCAAACCAAATGTGCCGTAGCCAGTGGAGAGCAGGTGGTCTCTCGAAGTAGGTGGCTTCCAGAGTGTGTCGGAAAGTGATAGAGGGTGGGAAATTGCTACAATTTCCCTCCAGGATATTTTCTTTTATTGTGTATTTTTCATTTTTACTAAGACCAAAAAGATTCCTATGAAAGGAACTTCATCTGATCCACACTAACATTATGCCTATGTAATTAATTGTGAGTGTAAATAACGGTTACTTTTCAGCTGCCTATAAGAGAAATACATCTTTAGAAGAACACTATAGAAAATAAAAAGCAACTTTTCCTTCCAAGCAATCTATCCAAATTTCTAGCAGAAATATTGAAACTCATTAAGAGTCTCTATATACTTTTAAATTTAGAAAAATCTGCTCTCTTTCATATATATGAATATATATGTATGTATATGTGTATGTATGTATGTTTACACACACACATAGTGGGACTCAAACTAGGGCTTTGTGTATGATGGTTAAGACATCTTCCGTTGAGCCCAAACCCCATTTCTCTAAGTATATTAACTCATGTATACATTGTTCCAGTGATCTTTTTGCCAACGAATATGTGTTGTAGATGTTTGTTTCACATAAAATTTAAAATATCAAATCCCTGTTGCAAGAAGACTCCAGTTTGCTTCTCAAACCTAAGACTCTCCAGGCCAAACTCAATGAAGCCTAACACTGAAAAGTTGCTGCTGGCATTCTGGGTCCTTCCAGCATCCAGATGGCCTGTCTGTAGCCTCGCCAGAACCAAACCCTTCCTGCTGCCTGTTCAGCTGGCCCTGGATGGCAGCCTCAGACTACACCAGCTCCAGTACCCCTTAACTCTTGATTGCCCAAGACTTTTAAGAGGTAGGACTTGTAATGTGAATTTGGTTGAAAAGGTAAGTCAAGTTTTAATTTAGAAGCTGAGTTTATATAATTTTGATCCCTGTCACTTCCCCGCTCATGACGGGCTTCCTCTCACAGCTGCCCAGCCAACTATTGGCATGAGAGGAGCAACATTTTGGAAGGGAGTGTGTGTGGGCAGCTTGCAGGTGAGGGCAGGGCTGCCAAGGCAGACTATGAGGTTTGTCTTGCGCCTACACCCAGTACCTGACTCGGGCCTTTCCAGAGCTGTCCTATACACAGGGCTGCTCTGCTGTTTGGGGTGTGGTCAGTTTAAAAAAGCATTAAAAAGAAAACCCAAACAAAACAAAACAGAAAGAGGAAACAACTCACTGGCAAGACTTTCATGCAGCAAACAAGAATGTGTAATGGCAGATATAAAATGACCATACATGGATGTAAGTGGGGACTTCTCTAAAGCAGTTGAGCCAGAAAAACAAACCTGCCCCGTGTTTTTAAAGCACCCTTGTAAATCTTACCAGAGGCAGCCATTGTTTTCATTTGAATCTCACACAGCAGCAATCTGAGCTTGAAGGGAGAGATTCCCTGTGGCTTTGCTCTTCTTCCTTTACAGATGCTAGCAGCTCCTCTGCAAGGGTGCTTCTCAACTGGCTGGAAAAGGTATTTCCAGATGAGGCTGTGACTCCATGCTACGTTCCTCCTTATACCTCTGTGTTCACTGTTATTTAAATTGTATTATTATTACTGTTATTGCTGCTGTTACTATTACAACTTGGTCCAGCTGATTGGCAACCCGAGATATCCAGGTCAATACAAAGTCCTTGTTTGGGACTGGAGATGTAGCTCAGTTGATAGATAGTGTCTGCCTGGAAGACACAAAGCCCTGGGTTCGCTCACCAGTACCCAAAAGGTTAGGTATGGTGGCACACATTGTGATCCCTGCACTTGAGAGGTGAAAGAAAGAGGATCAAAAGTTTAAGGTCATCCTTAGCTACATAACAACTTCAAGGCCAGCCTGGGATATGTGAGACCCTCTCTCAAATAATAAACAAATAAAAGAAAGAAAACTGCTAGGCAGTGGTGGTGTATACCTTTAATCCCAGCACTTGGGAGGCAGAGGCAGGTGGATCTCTGAGTTCTAGGCCAGCCTGGTCTACGAAACGAATTCCAGGACAACTAGGGCTATGCAGAGAAATTCTATCTTGAAAAATAAGACCAATAAACAAACAAAACAAAAGAAAACAAAATCACCCCCCCCAAAAATAAAGAAAAAGAAAAGAAAATTTCTGGTTTATAGACCAGAGGGTATGTGAACAAAGGTGAAAAATTGTCAAAGTGTTAGGTTTTATAGAGCTCTCTGAGGAGGGGGATCAGAAGAAAGGAAGACAGATTAAATAAGCAAATAAATAACCAAGCAAACATAAATTAGAATTGTGAAAAACAGAGCTTAAAAACAGTACTTATGGAAGGAAGGACTAAAAATTAAAAGGCCAAAGATTCATATGCCCTGATCCCACTGAAGGGACAGGGAAGGCTTCGGTGACGATCTCACCGAAAACGCCCAGCCTCACCCCCTCAAAAAGTAACAGCCTAGACAGAAAACTATCGGAGAGAAGTCTTAACAATTGTAATAAGGATGCTGAGGTGTAGCTCTCCACAGCTGAGGACTTCTGCCAGGGGTGTGGGTGGGGACTGGGTGTTTGACCATGCTCCCTGAGTATATAGGCAACACATTGGACTGTTTGTTTCTTCCTCCCTCCCCACCTCCCTCCCTTTCTTTCCTCCTTCTTCATGGGAGGGAGGTCACATGGGTGGAGGGGCAGACCTGGGAGGACTAAAAAGTAAGTGTGATGGGGCATGTGATAGGAACTTCCCAAACAATAAAAATAATATAAAAATGTTTTTAACATAATCAAGACAAAAAGGAAGTCTATAAAATAAAAATAGCTCCCTTCTCTCTGCTGATTTGCTGCACTTAACCTGTAGCAATGGGTGGCTACCCACCCAACCCAAACTGCTCAGCAGTCAACATAGAAGGGCACTGTGGCACAGGCTTCTTCTGTGGCCTACAACTCAAGCTCTTGCCTTGAGCTCTCATGAGATCTTCACTCCCTACATGTCTCTCTGTGTAAAGCGTACCAAGTTGCCTCCTGTGCCCAGATCTTGTCTCCTTGCAATGATCTAAGTGTGTGAAAACGGCCTGTGCATCCAGCCATGCTGTCTCAGGCTGGGTAACACTCCTCCCAGTTGGACTCAGTCCTCAGGCTCTTTCTTCTGAAACACACAGTGCACTAGAGAGGCGCTTAGGAAAGACTATGTCCCCAGGAGAGGTGCACTATCACCACCTTGATGTCACAGTTCAGTGCAGACTTTTAGAAAACAAGCCTTGACTACCCACACGCAGAGAGCAAATGGCACACCACTTCTGCATGCAGATGTCTGGGTTTCAGTCCTACGCTTGCTTTCTCTTGAAAAACTGACACTATTTGGCTTGCAGCTAGGTTTTTACAGGACAATAAAATACTACCACCATAGAGGAAATGTGAGAAAAATTATTATGAAAGCAAAAAGGGAACTAAATAGGGGTTAGACGTAAGCTTTCCCTCTTAGTACGTCTGAAGATAAGCCCAGTTAAAGAGGAAGACTGGTAAAAAAGGAAGAAAAGAAAACACTAGGTTGTTTAATGTTGGTTTACTAATCTTGTTTAAAATTTTTTTTTAAAGTACACTTTAGTTCTGTGAAAAAAAAAAAAAAACTTTGCTTTTCATTCATGAAAGAAGACCAAAACTTAGGAGACCATTCCTGGGGTCTAGTGTCAAAGAAAACAGTTGTTGGTGTGAAAAATACAAGTTGATACGTAACAACAGTTATTTTTCTCCATTGCCACGAAGGCTCTTTTTTTTTTTTTTTTTTTAAGAAGAGCATCCTTGCATAAAACCCTTTGACCAAATTTCACAATGCTTGACTTATGCTAATAAGTCTTTATTTAGTTTCAGTCTTTCCAAACAAGCCTGTGTGTTTCTGACGCAGCACACAGCACGTACTCATCTGGTCCTCACTGTCCCCTGTCCCTTGACCCGCTATGGAAACCTGGTTCAGTCTGTTCACTTACAAAGGTGAAACCAGACCCGATGCCCAGTGAGCATGTTTTGTTTCGGTGCAGGGGTCCACACGACTGTGCGGAGCTCCTCTCTCCGACCCAGGAAAAAGGTCGAGACTGGCCGCCATCTCCTCTCTGACCCAGGAAGGAGGTTGAGACTGGCTGCCATCCAGCCCAGCTGCTTCAAGAGCAGCTCAGTTTGCTTGTGGCTCTTACTGACAGACAGTCCCCTTCCCAGCTGGCTGGTAACTCCTCAGCAGGGCTTACGACCTGTTTCTTCACTGCCCACACACCTCTTCCCTACATAGTTGGAAAAGGAACAGTTTGAGAAGTGCTAGGGACGAAAGAAGGAGTCCTGACTGTGGAGCCCCTTGGGATTTTCTCCTTTCCTTGCTGGAGGGAGTGGGGCTGTTAAAAGGATGCCAATGTGTTGAGGGAGCAGTTTGCCGAGAATCCAGCACGTCTGTGAGTTAGGGTGGCTGGTTCCCACACATCAGGAGAACATGTTAGCCACCTTCTGCAGCTAGAGGAGATTTGTCTGCTGTGTGTATGGATTGCTGGGGACTGAATCCACTGCTCAACCAGTGGGCTACCCTCCAGTGGCCCACAAAAGGATTTGAATTTTTTTTTTTTTAGATAAGACTTGGCAGCATTGCCCCAGCTGGCCTTGAACTCTGATCATCCTGGGACTGCAGTTTTATGCCACCTCACTTCATATTGAGTGGTGGTGCTGGGGATCTGGGGAAGACATAGTTTGTCTTCTATTTATAATTGTCAACAATATTTCTACCGTGTGGAAATAGATTCCAGGAAGAGTTAAAATTTTTAAATCTCTTTAGAACTTGAAGCTAAAGTTTTTGAAAATGCAAGTTATCTTGTGTTTAATTGATTTTAAAAGATAGTCCTTACTTAACGTCCTCTATGACACACCTCTGCACCCACAGAGAGAGGGTCTTGCTATGTTTGTGGACCATGCTGACCTTGAACTCATAATTCTCTTTCCTTAGCCTCTTGAGTGCTGGGGCTACACAGTTGTGCCTCCTTGCCCCGTGGCATTTACTCTAAAAAGGAAATTTTTACACGGAGTAGTAAAATTGTGGAAGGGCCTTTACCAGGACAAGGGTAGAACCCTGGTTGTATTTTTCTCATTTTTGTTCCTTTTGATGACTTCAGTCACAATGACAATGACTCAGTTTTCTATTGCTAGCATTATCCTAACAATCTCCTGTCTTGTTTGAGGGTGTCTGTAACCCAGTCATCTAGCCCCCTTCATTTATCTTCCAAAAGCCAGCATTCAGCCTCACCTAAAAACAAAGCAAAACACACTTTCCATTTGTTGGCAACTTGCAGAAGGCAATTGACTGCTTTCGAGAGAGACTGTTTCCTTCCCCTATTGTGTCACCTTTACCCCTGGCGTATTTCTCAGAGCTCTGGCCCAGTCTTCCTGTGAGCGCCAGACAATGGCTTCCTTTGGAAAAAAGAAGTAGTGAGCTTTGCGGACGTGAGGTATTTACCGAGGCAGCACGGCTCTCCAGTCAGCGTCTGCACAGTCAATACCACCACAGAGACAGGAGGGGTCGTCTTGCCCGCTATTTTACAGCAGAGGAAAATGAGGCCCAGACAAATCGGGTATATTCAAATCTAGAGCAAGAGTTCTCCTTTTCTCTGTCATGAATCATCTCGTCTAGCCAGAAAAACCTATGGGTTCCTTCAGAATACTATTTTTAAAAGCATAAAATGAAGCACACGAGGCTGGATATTTACAAAGCTGTGTAACAGCTTTAGGATCAATTAAAAAATAATATAGGGAATGTATTGGCTTATCTACATTTTTTATTATGTCATTTTTTTTCTTGAAACAGTTTCATTGAAACTCAGTCATAAACTATCCAAACCATCCATTCACAATATACTTTTTGATAGATTTTGGTCTATTGCCAGAGTTGTATAACCATTACATAGATAATAATTTTTAAGATATTATGTCAAGAGTTCTGTCAATTAAAAAAAACTACCTCAAGCTTTTAAACTGCTATACTTATTTGTTATTGTATTTGAGCATGGGTGTGTGTGTGTCATGGAATAATCTTTCTGTACACTGTGAAAATGTGTTTCTCTCTTTGTTAATACAAAGCTGATTGGCCAATAGCTAAACAGAATTTTTGGGGCAAAAAAAAAATGCTGGAAGGAAGGAGGGCAGAGTCTGAAGACTTGAAGCAGATGTAGAGAGAAGCAAGATGAACATTCTGTGTTGAAAGAAGGTAACACCATGCGGTGGAGGGTAGATGAAAAATATGGATAATTTAAAATGTAAGAGCTAGTTAGTAAAAAGCCTGAGCTATCAGCTAATCATTTATAATTAATAATAAGACTTTGAGTGGTTATTTGGGAGTGACTGCCCAGACACAGAGAAACTCTACCTATATGTGTGTGGAACATGTGTATGACCATTCAGAGCCTTGCGAGGGCCAGAGGAGAACAATGAGTGTCCTGCTCTATCAACTCCCTGCCTTATTCCCTTGATATGGTCTTACATTGAACATGGAGCTGGGCTGGTGACCAGCAAGCCCCAGTATCCTCTACCCACCCCAGTGAAGGATACAGACTAATGTATGATCAAACCCATTTTTTTTTTAAAACACATGCTGGGGATTTTTTTTTTTTTTTTGGTTTTTCGAGACAGGGTTTCTCTGTCCTGGAACTAGCTCTTGTAGACCAGGCTGGTCTCGAACTCACAAAGATCCGCCTGCCTCTGCCTCCTGAGTGTTGGGATTAAAGGCGTGTGCCACCACTGCCCAGCTCATGCTGGGGATTTAAACTCAGGTATTCTTAAACACATGCTCTTACCCACTGAGCCATCTCCTCAGCCCACAAATTAAATGTTTTGCTTTTTTTTTTCTTTTGTGATAGGATCTCACTATATAGTTGTCTTTAGCCTAGAACTTACACCACCTGCCATGGGCTGGGTACTTGTCATCAACCACTAATTAAGAAAATTCCCACAGGCTTGTCTACATACAGCCCAAGTCATATCCTTACTTGAGGTTCGTTTTTCTCAGATGACTATAGGTTGTGTCAAACTGACATAAAACTGGTCAGAACACTATGTAAACCAAGCTGGCCACAAAGTCAGAGGAATATGCCTTAGCATGTCTTCCAAGGGCTGAGATCAAAGGTGTACCCACTATGCCTGGCCCCAAACTAGAATTTTTATGTTATAAATGATACACCATCAAGGAAGTGAACAGACAGTCCACAGAATGGGAGGAAACATTTGCGAATCATGCATCTGATAAGGGCTTTGTATCCAAAGCATGTAAAGAACAATTGTAACTCAGCAATAAAAAGATAATACAATTAAAGAATGGACAAAAGATTGGAGTAGATAGAAATCTTTCTCCAAAGAAGATAGACACATGACCTTTAAGAAGGAAAATGGTTAAACATCATTAAGGAAATGCAAACAAGTCACACACTGAGATACTGAATTCATGCCTACTAAGATGGCTATAATAAAAAGACAGAATAGCTGAGGTTGGAGAGGACACTGAGAAATTGGAAACTTTACATACACTGCTAGTGATGGGAGAGCGTGCAGCCACTTTGGAGTATAGTCCAGCCGTTTCTCAAAGGGTTGCCATGCGACCAGGAAATTCTACTCCTAAGTATACTTCCCTAGACAAATTAACAAGTATATTTAGCAACTTCTATGTCAGTATTCTTTTTTTAAAACGTTTTAAATTGAGTCTTTGGGAATTTCACATCACGCACCCCAATCCCACTCATTCTCCAGTCCCTCTGTATCCACCCTTCACCCTTGTCGTGTCCCCCTCAAAGGAAAACTTAAAAAGAAATAATTGAAAACAAAAAACACAAATAAGAATAGTAATTAAAAACAAACAAACAAACACCTGCTTTGCTCCTGCCACTTTCCTGCCTCTCCATTGCCTCTTCATCTTAGTGGCATTGGGAGCTCTAGTGTTTTCATGAAGTATATGCTTGCACAAAGAGCTTTACTTGCAAATGTTCATTGTGTAAAGCATTGTTGGTCAGGTTCAAGGTCTGTGGTTTCTGGTGCACCATCAATGCTGGATCAAGACTCTTCTCAGATATCCTGCTGTTGCCCCTAGTCTTCATGGACATAGGACATAGATGGGGTAGATGGTGAGGTGTGCCAACTCAAAGCCCTGGATGTGTGTGTCTGGGTGGCAGCTGAGTTGGTCAATCACCTCAGGTGAGGGGTGGGGCTGATTTTCCCAAGAAAAAGCTCTTTGGTGAGGTGGGGCAACTCTCCCTGGGCCAGTGAGGGGTAGGGCCAGCTTAGCACGGCCCTTGTACTTCAACATGTGCTTCGACACGTTGTTTAGCACATGGTTTGCATGGGCCACTCTTGGAACATGCTCAGTGGAACTCTATACAGACCCCAGCTGCATCAGGACCACAGATCCAGAAAACGGCCATCAGCAGCAGCTTGGGCCTGGTTGTCACTATGGCCTTGCAGTGGCAGCTCAGGCTTCTCAGGCCAGCAAGAGCAAAGCAGCAGCGTGGTTCCTGGACTCCAACATGGCCCCAGGTGGCAGCCTAGACCCCGGACAGTCGCAGGTCTTCGGTGGTAATAGGATCCCCAGATTTCAACACAGACCCTGGCTGCGGTGCAGCCACGGACCCAGACATGGTTCCCGGCCACAGCTTGTGCCACTGATATCACTATGGCCCAGGTGACAGCACAGGCCACTAGGCCACCGCTGTCTGTATGCCTCTGGTGCAGCCTGACCCTCTGGCACGAACATGGCTTCAGGTGTCGGCCCAGACCTTGGGCATCTGTTACCAGTCTTCGTTGGTAATAGGAGACACGGACATTGATGCAGTTCCTGGTAGGACTATGTTCCCAAACATGGCCCTGAAGAAGCTCAGGCCCCAGACAATAGCCTGGCACCGGTCCCCCCAGATCAGGATGACCCCAGCAACGACAAGTCCCTCAGACCCCAACATGGCCACAGGCGGTGGCTCAGAACCCAGGCATCCCTGTGCCTTTTGGTGGTAACATGGGCTATGGACATCAACTCAGACCCGGGCTGTGGTAGGATCATGACTCAGACGTGGTCCTTGGCTGTGGCTCGGGCCCCGATGATAGACACCATGGCCCCAGGTGGCAGCACAGGACTGACCCTCAGATATCATCATGGCTCCAAGTGTGGACTCAGCCCCCTGGCATCTGCACGGCCTTTGTACGACAGCATTCTTAACAGTGTTACTCTTCATTAAGCAGAACAGAGGCAGCTACTTCACCCTGGGACATTCAGGCAGGAGTTAAGTAGAACCTTGCTGGCATCATTAGTCTTTATTATAAGCATGCTTTGTGTGGGTATGGTATGTACAAGTTTATGTATGTATGTGTGCATGTACACATGCACATATATGCATGGAGAGGTCAGAAGTGTCTTGTTCAGTAGGTCTCCACTTTTTCTTTTTTTATTATTCTTCTCTCACATATCACATCTCAACCACAGTTGCCCCTCCCTTCTCTCCCTCCAGTTTCTCTCCCATCTCACCTCTCCTCCATATTCACGTCCCCTACATCTCCCGTCAGAAAAGAGCAGGCCTCCCAGAGACATCAAACAAACATGGCATACTATGCTACAATAAGACCAAGTATATACCATCGCATCAAGGCTGGATAAGGCATCCCAGTGGGAGGGAAAGCGTCCCATAAATAGGCAAAAGAGTCAGTGACCATCCCCACTGTCACTGTTAGGAATCCCACAAGAACACCAAACTACTCAGCCATTAAAATATGCAGAGAAAATGGGTCAGACCCCTACAGGCTCCCTGATCTCTGTGAGCGCCCATGAGTACCAATCAATTGATTCTGTGGGCCATGTTCCATGTTCTCTTGGTGTCCCTGTCTCTCTGTTCCTCTTATTCTTCCTTCCCCTCCTCCCCAGGACTGCCTGAGCTCTGCCTGATATTTGGCTGTAGAACTCTGCATGTGTTTCCATTGGTTGCTAGATGAAGCCTCACTGGTCACTTTGATGAGGATTCAGCTAGACTCCAGTCCTATAACATTCTGCAGGCAGACAAACTGCAAGTCCAAGGGTTTGTGGCTGGGTTGGTATCCTAATCCCTCCATTTGAGGCCTTGCCTGGCTACAGAAGACGGCCAGTTCAGGTTCTGTGTCCCTCATGACTAGGAGTCTTTGCTAGGATTACTCTCATAGGTTGTATGGAGTTGCTATTACACTAGGTTTTCCCCTAGCCTCCAAAATGCCCCACCATTCCAGTCATTTCCCCTAGCATTTTCTCCCTTCCCCCAGTGGATACCCCCCTGTCCACCAGCAAAATCTATTCTATTTCTCCTTCCCAGGGATCTCCCTTGTTACTTAGCCTCTCTTCTTCTGTAGACTATAGCATGACTATCTTCTACTTCACAGTTAATATTCACTTATGAGTGAGTACATACCATGTTTGTCTTTGTCTTTCTGGGTCTGGGTTACCTCATTTAGGATGATTTATTTTTGAGTTTCATCCATTTGCCTGAAAATTTCATGGTAATTTTTTTATTTGTTTTTTGAGACAGGGTTTCTCTGCAGCTTTGGAGCTTATCCTGGAACTAGCTCTTGTAGACCAGGCTGGCCTCAAACTCACAGAGATCGCCTGCCTCCGCCTCCCGAGTGCTGGGATTAAAGGCATGTGCCACTGTTTTTTTTTTTAAACAGTTGAGTAATACTCAGTCATATAAATGTATCACATTTTCTTTACCCATTCTTTGGTTGATGGACGTCTAGGTTGTTTCCAGTTTCTGACTACTATGAATAAAACTGCTATGAACACTTGGAGAGATCAGGGATATAAGGGATGTACTTAAATATAATAAAGGAGATTTATAGAAAGTCTATAGCCAACATTAAGTTAAATGGAGAGAAACTCAAAGCAATTTCCATTAAACCAGGGACAAGACAAGGCTGGCCACTCTCTCCATATCTGTTCAATACATTCTTGAAATTCTAGCTAGAGCAATAAGACAACTAAAGGAGATCAAGGGGATACAAATCGGAAAGGAAGAAGTCAAAGTATTGCTATTTGCAGGTGATAGGACAGTATACATAAGTGACTCCACCTTATTTTTTGAGACCAGGTCTCTCATTGGACCATTCAGCTGGTCTGGCTGGTCAGTGAGTGCTAGAGATTCCCAGTGCTTAGAATTATAGGTGCAGGTTACTGCCAACTTTTACATGGATGTTGGGAATCTGACCTAAGGTCCCGATGTTAGCACGCCAGGCACTTTAGTGAGAGTAATCTCCCCAGCCCTGTAAGCACCCATTTAGCGTTTTGTGAGAATGATTAAAACTGTCAAGAGGTGATGTTTGATGGGCCCTTCCCTTAAATCTGACACCCTCCAGTGTGAAACTGCTGACCAAGCATCTCCCTCATTACAACCCAGCTAGTCTAGACACTTGACAGTCACCAGGAGTGTGCTCAGGCAGCAGGAGGACCCACACCAGCTTCTGAAAGCTGCCCGCTAAGCAAAACAAGCCTTGGTGAGCTTCATGTGACCCCGTGGTGCTTCTCAGTCAAGCAAGGATCATTTCCTTTGGTGGTTTGTGACTGGGGCAAACACAGTCATTCATTTGCAAGAAAGACTGTTGTGCTTGGTGTGAGGACCCTAGCCACACATCCTTTCCTCACTATTTAAGCAGGGTCTTTGGCTCACCTTTTGGGTTCTGTGCTGACCCGTGCTGTAGCAATCTTAGGTCTACTGAAAGTTCACCTCCAGTAGCCCTTCTCTCCCGCGTTAGCCCTTTAGCTTTAATAGGGTGGACCGAATGGATAACACGAGGAGGAGGCGGAGGAGACCTAGCAGCAGTTGTGGTGGCAGATGTGGCAAGAGGCCAGCTGAATGGTTCCACAAAGTGACAGGGTCTGAGGGGAGATAGGGAGTGGGGGACAGAGTGACCAAAGCAGTGGAGATGTGGGAAAACCACTGGAAGAGTTACAGGGAGCTGGCGAGACTCACAGGCAGAGAGTTGGAGCACCCAGTACATCTGTTTGAATAACTAAAAAAGAGAACGAGTCAAACTGTCTGATGACATAGATAAATAAAACACAGTTTAAAGGGCCGGGCGGTGGTGCAGTCTTTAATTCCAGCAATCAGGAGGCAGAGGCAGGCGGATCTCTGTGAGTTCGAGGCCAGCCTGAGCTATGGAGCAAGTGTCAGAACAGGCTCCAAAGTTACACAGAGAAACCCTGTCTCGAGGAAGCAACAACAACAAAACAAAACCACAGTTTAGCCACACAGTGGATTATTACTTGGCAATAAAGGGAACTAAAGCTCCAGAGAGCACAGAGGAGTTTCAAGTAACTGACAGGAGGAGGTATAAGTTTATTTTGTAGTGATGAAAATGTCCCAAATTAAGATTACAGTGATAATTACATAATTCTGTGAAAATAGTAAAGCCACTGAGTTGCACCCTTTGTGGGTCTGGGCAGTGGGGACAGAGTCTCATCACATATCCGTGGCTGGCCTGGAACTTGTCACATAGCTCAAGCTGGCTTCAATTTGTAGCAATCCTTCTGGTTCTGCATCTCAGATGCTGGTATTACTACATGTACCACTGGGCTAAGCTGATTTATACATTTTAAATGGGTAGATTTTATATTAATTTTTTGAATAAAGATGTTTTTTAAAAATAAAATACCTAAGGGTCCAAAGAAAACAAATTCTATTGAAAGCTAATAACTATTAAAAACATTGCATTATAGCAGTGATTCTCAACCTGTGTGTCATGAACCCTTTGGGAGCCAAAGAATCCTTTTATAGGGGCCACTGAAGCCCATCAGAAAACACAGATGTTAACATTATGACTCATAACAATACCGAAATTACAGTCATGAAGTAGCAACGAAAATAATTTTATGGTTGGCCAGGCGGCAGTGGCGCGTGCCTTTAAGCCAAGCGGAGACAGGCTCTGTGAGTTTGAGGCCAACCTGGTCTACAGAGTGAGTTCCAGGACAGTCTGGGTAGTTTTATAGAGAAACCCTGTCTCAAAAAGCAGAGAGAATGAATGAATTGTGGTTGGGGATCACCACAACATGAGAAACTGTATTAAAGGTCACAACATTAGAAGGGTTAAGAATCACTGCATTATGGGAATAATAATGTGTTATTAGACTATGAGATTTGAAGTGAGTCTATCAAAATATGACACAAAGTAGTGATTAGACAATATGATGCTTTGAGATACCCACTATGAATATAAAAATCACAGGAAGACAGCTCTGATTTCTCCTAGTGAAATCTATAAGGTCTGTGGACACTGTAACTGCATTAATAGCTGAAGGGCCATAGGCCAGTGTAAACGATGGCATAGATAAGGAGGTGGGACAGATCCTGAAGGAGTACTGGGTTCTAGGCAGAGCTAAGCAAACACGGGATGCAATTTTGTTTTCTTTCCAGGTTCACTAGCACCCTGAATTCTATTCATAGATTCCATGTGAATCCTCAATCCTGGGTTAGAGACCTCTGTAGAGAGCAGGAGTGAGGTAGAGAGATCTCTGGGGGTAGGAGATTGTGGCTCAGCTGATGGAGCGAGGAGGCTTTGCATTTGGTCCTTAGTGCGACATAAAGCCAGGCATGGTGGTGCACGCTTGTAATCCCAGTACTCCATCCTTGACTACATAGCAAGTTGAGGCCAACCTGTGCTACGTGACATGGCTCCAAAAACAAAAATCTTGTCTCCTGACGCAGTTTCCCCTCTCTTTCAATAGAGGGGATTGCCGACATAAGGAGTTTTATTTTAGCTGCTAGACTGGTCCAGCTTTCAAAACAGCAGGGAGTAGGAGTGGGGACAGCTGTAGGTCTAACACCCTGGGTCCTGGGTTCAGTAACTCTCAGGACTCAGACAAATAAACAAACAGACAACCTTTGGACTGAAAAGATGGTGAGAAGATTTTTTTCTGGGGGTTTCAGAAGGAGGCTTCTATGCCCCTTCCCTTACCCTCCAGCCTGCCAATGGCCCTACTCTTGCACCATGACCACCTAGTGATGTGAGCTTTTCCCCCTTTAACAGGAGATATTAGCTTAGAGAACTGACTGCTGTAAGAGCTGGAGGAGAAATAGAGATTCTGAAGTTTCCTTAGGAGACATAGTTTCTAATTTGCCTTTGAGCACCTGGTGAGACAGAAGAGCTGCAAGCAGAGGTGGAGTCGGTGGGAGACACAGAGAAGTTTCACAGTGATGTTTCTGGAGGTTTCTTTGAGCTTGCCCACCACATAAGATGGAAGCAGTCCTTAGACAGTAGAATATGGACTGTGGCTTAGAATTAGAAACGGTCTAAGTATTTAACCTCAGTCCTAGTATTTAACCTTTAAATATGGTAGCTGTTCATATTTAATGAACAATCAAAACCCATGTAGAACACCTGATTAGCATGTGTGAGACCATGAATTCAAGCCCTGACTAGGGGTGGGGGCTCACAAAAGGTTTCATTTTCAGTATGGGATTTTGTATTTATAAAGAATTCATTGTAGGTAAGGTGGGGACACACACCTAGAACCCTAGCACTTGAAACGATTGCTGTGAGTCTGATGGCAGCCTGGGCTACATGATGAGTTCTAGGCTAGCCTGGGCTAAAGAGTAATACCCTACCTCAAACAAACAGCCCTTTATTCCTCAGATTACCGAACAACAAAAAAGAGTATTTTTAATAAAATTTCAATGTAGAAAAAAAGATAATGCTGCTGGGC
>JAQHUG010000133.1:3538289-3556423 GCA_028555095.1 Dicrostonyx torquatus
AGATCTTGTCTTTTTCTACTTCCCATGTAGATTATATCTATGTAAGTCTCTCTTAGTGTCCTCATTGCTGTCTAAATTCTCTGGGATTGTGGTTTGTAGGCTGGCTTTCTTTGCTTTATATTTAAAAACCACCTGTGAGTGAGTACATGTGATAATTGTCTTTCTGTGTCTGGGTCACCTCACTCAAAACAATGTTTTCTAGCTCCATCCATTTTCCTGCAAAATTCAAGATGGCGTTATTTTTTTTTTTTTCTGCTGGATTTCTCAGTCTAGCCTCAGATTCTTGAACTCAAACTCCTGCCTCAGTCTCTCCATAGCCAAGATAACTGATTGGAAGCGTCTTGTCAGGCCCTGACCTGGGAGTTGCCTTGGTCCAGACTCCAACACTCATTCTGCCAAGCGCTGACCCCTCCCTGGGAAGGGTCAGGACCACTCCCACCGGGTAGGAAAATACCCTTCCTGTGCATGCTCTCAGCCAGGCAAGAGAGGCTTCAGGTTAAAGCCATGACTGGAAGGGTTCCTGGGGTGACCCATTCGCTTTTCGGGCTTTCCGCTGAAGCAGCCTGCGCTGGAAGCCTGACCCATGCGACTTTCTCACTGAGGTGAAGATTTCGCATGGCCAGGGACGCATTTTTCACAGCCTCGCTTAGACTCAAGGGTTGTCCCGGTGGATGCGCTGTGATTGACTTGAGCCACACAATTGGGCATAGACTTTTAAAATGGGTTTCTTGCAATTCCAAGCTGATTCCTAAAATGCCCTTGGGCGACATTTAAAAAAAAATCCTTTTAAATTGGGGCTGTCTAACATAAAGTAAACAAGGCTCCATAACCTGTGGTTCCTAGATGTGAGCTCCCGCCCCCTTCCTTCTTCCTGCTTCTCCATATGAGTGCTCCTGCCCCTGTCCCCCCCACCTCCCCCATCCCTGGCTATTTGCTGTTTGTCTTACTCTGCAATTTTAAAAAAATTTGTTTCCCCATGACCTTCTACTCTCCTGGTGTCTGCTAAACTACACCGGGATTTTTTTAAGTTGGTCAGCTGACACGTTTCTAAAAGTGTCCTATTTGTCTGACTGTTAGAATAATGTGGCCACAGTATGTATGTATGTATGAGTGTGTAAATGTGTTTCCACAATGTGCTTGATTTATATTTCTGTGTGCACATGTGCTTGTTTAAGGTCAGTAAAATTTATATCTCCTGATTACAGAGCTCTGAAAAAATACAAACACGTGGGTAGGCGCCATTTTAACCTCACCGCCATTTTTGGTTAGGGTACCCACATGTGCTAGTCTGCCATCTTTGGTAAGGGTACCCACATGTGCTAGCCTGCCTTCTTTGGTAAGGGTACCTACATATGCTAGTATTCTTTGATTTATTAAAATATTCCTTTTAATCTTCTTGCATCTACTAGCATTGATAAACTGTAACTAATTGGATAAAATACACGTCTAAATTTAGCTTATGCCCAGTTTAAAATAATAGGTAATGGTACGCTGACTCTTAAGTGCCTTTACAGATCTGAGGGTATGGCATTTAACAAAAAGAGCCTCTAACACAGAGACACGCCAGCTTTTGCAGCACCCTTTAGCTCCTCCAAGAAGACACATGGTTTCTTCAACCTCCGGCTTTGCTTTTGGGTTTGGCAGAGGCACCGACACAGCAAAAAGTGGCCCTCTACCTCTTCAGCTTTCTGGATGCCTCACCCAGGGAATTGATCTACTCATCCTGCCAAGGCAGGTAGACTAAATCTTCCCCCAACAGGAAAAATCTATGAGCCTCTCGTGCTCAGCAGCTAACAGTAAACACTGCTTCTAGGCTGATGTTCTCCAAGGAGTAAGTAGAGGATTTGGGATTGCCTGTGTAGCTAAAAAGCTGTCTCATTTTTGCTCATTTATCTCTCCCAGATCTGTCTAATGACATTTGAAGGTGCTGGTAGCTCATTACTTTATTTGTGAAGTTTCCTGCTAAAATACAGACAGGTAGGCCTCTTTAACAGGCTTCATAATTCAAGATTAACAGGTTTCAGGTGTATACAAACTAACAGTCTCCAGAGACCTTTGCTAACCTCAGCCAGTTTCAAGCATATTTTACAGGTCACTCCTGCTGCCTGGGCCAAGACCAACTCACAAAGTGCTCTCCAGACAACACCAAATACCTGCAACAGCTCCTGGGACTTTATCATTGGTACCAACTCTCCTGGATCAAGGACACCTGACAACTAAAATCTGGTTTTATCTGCTATTGTGTCCCATCCCATGGCTAGCCCCATTTTATAGGACCAATAATAACAATTTTTCCTCCTAGCCACCTGCCTTCTCATCTCCCTTAAAAAGCAGCTGCCTAAAACTCCAGGATGACAGCAAACTGGATGCTGTTCCAGCCACTCCACTCCTCTTGCTGAGTGTGAGCCCAACTCCCAGCTCTCCCCTCTCCCACACTGCTCCATGCCCGCAGGAAGTAGCCAGACTTGAGCCAACGCCCCTATATCCAAGAAGTCTGGGATGATTGGAAGTGTCACCACAGCACCTGGCCTGGGAGTTGTCTTGGTCCAGATTCCAACTCCCAGCCTGCCAAGCGCTGACCCCTCCCCAGGAAGGGTCAGGACCACTCCCACAAGCTATTTAGGCTCACACGGGGCGGGGGGAGGGGGAAAGGAACACGTGGCTGGTGGTTTTGCCTGTGCTTCTTTCTGCCCCCCCCTCCCCCTTGCTCTCGGCCACCCGGGAGCGCTGCATTTATTAAACGTGAACATTATTGATTTGGTCTAATCTGGTCTAATTGGAGTTATTTTGCTTTGGTGGAGAGGCTCTTCTTAAGATTTTTCCTAACAATGACAGGCACACGCTTTCATTCCTGATGCGGCTGATCACTTTTACTCCTGCAGCCCCAGTTCACCCTTCGGTGGGTGCTCAAAGAAGGACTTTTAAAACAACCGTGATTGTGCTGGGGAGAAGGGAGTGAGTGGCCAAGAGCATTTACTGTTGAAGCATGAGGATTTGAATTCATATCTACAGCACCCATGTGAAAAGCTGGCTATGGCGACATGTGGCTGTAACTCTAGTGCCACGGGAGGACTGAGCTTAGTACTAAGACCTTGAAGAGGCTGGGACAAGAAGGGACAGGTTTCTGCCTTTGTTATAACAGAAACAGGAAGACTAAGGTCCATCTGATTCAGTTCAGTAGCCAGAAAAAGGCCCAGATACTCAGCTGGGTGCCGCTCAAGAAGCAGCTTGCTCCTCGTTCATGTTATGGCTTTGCTACAAGAACCAGAAGAAAGTCAGTCAAGGAGGCATTTAGTTTGGGTCCAGGGGAAAGCCAGCCTGGCAGAAACTCTTTAGCTCCCTTGGTCAGGAAGCAGCAATCTATGTAAACAGGAAGTAGAAAAGGTTGGGGGAGAGGTTGGTGGTTAGTCGGTGAGAAAGAAGAGCTGACTGCGGATGGGTCTAAGCGGTTATATGCAAAAGAGCAAGCTCTGGGCCCAGGGCTTTGCATGTTAAACGCCCCAGTGTGTTCCTTGGAGGCTTTTCCTCACCCAGGTGTCTGGGCAGTATGTGTTGTACATCTTTGAACACCTAAATTTGCCAAATGTCTGCGAGGTAGTTTAGTTTCATTTAATTATCTTGGCATTCTGTGAGCCGGGACTAGTAGAAAACTTGAAAAAAGAAACTGACTCAGAGTAGTTACTTTGCTCAACTCCATTTACATGACATTACTATATAGCGCTTTTGGAAAGCTGTCTTTCCTGAAAGCCGTTAAGCTTGACCTACTAACAGTTGTGAGGCCAGTGAAGTAGTTCTGGGTAAAGACCTGTGCCACCAAGCCTGATCACCTGAGTCTGATCCCTGGAACCCACACACAGGAAGGAGAGAACTGATTACTAGTCACTGTCCTCAGAGAGAGCTGTGGCATGCATGTGCTCTGTCCCCAGTAAAATAAGTAAATGTAAAAGAAGAAAATTAAAGACAACGTACCACACCCGTGTGTGTGTGTGTGTGTGTGTGTGTGTGTGTGTGCATGCGTGCGTGTGTGCGTTACCAGCTAGGTGCTGACTACCTCAAGATGACCCCAAGAACCCCTTCTCAGACACCAGCTGTCAGAAACTCATTGAACTGGAAGGAGACATGAATGGCCACAGAAGTTGCTGTTCAGAAGGTCTACTTCTAAGTCAGAGTTCAGTACAATAAGAGTCTTGGAGACTAACAAAAATTATCCTACTCTGAAAATAGAGATATACCAAGGAGAGAGAATCAGAGAAGAGGACGTTGATCAAGGAGGGAGAGAAGACAAGGGTATGGAGGGTATTAGAAATAATCGGTATGATCAAAATTTATCATATGCACATATGAACATTTCATGATGGTATTATTTTTAAAAAAGATTTATTTTTAAATTACATGTATGTGTGCATGTGTCTGTGTATTTATGCACTTGTGCACTTGTATGTGGGTACTTGTGGAGGCCAGAAGAGGGAGTCTGATTTCCTGAGCTGGGGTTACAGGTGGTGTGAGCTGACCAATGTGGATGCTGGGAATTGAACTTGGGCTTTCTGCAAGAACAGTACTCCCTTTTAACTACTGAGCACTCTCTCTGTTTAACTATGTAAAGATGTCTCGTGTTTGTTTAACTATGTAAGAATGTGTCACATTTATTTAATTATGTAAAGATGTATTGCTGTTTAACTTGTCTGCCTAAGACTCCTAGTTGGTCTAATAAAAAGCTGAATGACCGACCAATAGTGAGGGAGGAGGTATAGGTAGGACTTCTGGGCAGGGAGAATAAATTGGAGGAGGAGGAATTTAGGCTCAAGGAAGAAAGAAAAGGAGACGCCAGGGAGATGACAGGGTCCAGCCAGCTAGACCTGGAACAAGCAGGAGAGTAGGACATACAGAATGAAGTAAAGATAAAAAGCCCCAAGGCAAAACATAGATGAATAGAAACTTAAAGTTAAAAGAGCTAGAGGGACAAGCCTAAGCTAAGCTAAAAATTCAAAGTTAATAGTAAGTCTCTGTGTCTTTACTTGGGAGCTGGTTGGCAGTCCCAAGAAAATTCCAACTGCACTCTCTAGCCCCTCACAATGATAATTCTAGTATGACTAATTAATATGCACAAATGAAAAAAGATTAGATTTCTAGGGAATAGCAAATTGTCACATCTCGTGGTTTAATCCACAGCAGAAAACTGTACACACACTCTGAAGGCCAGCCATGTGAAATCCAGGTGTCATCAGAGCCACACTTCTGATGGCTCTAGCAGAGAATCCTACCCTACCTTGGCCAGCTGCTGGTGACTCCTAACATTCATTGCCTCGTGGTAACATAACTCATAACTATTGTTTGGTTTCCATCTCCACGTGGCCTTTTCCTCTGCCCTCTTCTCCATCTCTCTTTCATAAGGATGCTCGTCCTCGGCTTTAAGGCCAACCTGGATGATCTCATCTCAAATCCTTAAATTATAACTGCAAGAGCCTGTCATCCAAATAAGGCAGCATTTTCAGAGGCTGGATAGTAGGACATGGACATACTTTCGGAGCCAACATTCAACCACGTATAGAAGTATCATTATTAAAATACAAATGCTGATTTCATAGTATTTTTAGAAACAATCTTGGAATCAAAAGAAATATTATCTGGTTTAAAATTTGTATTTCCACATCCATATATTTTATTTAAAAATGGTTTAAAGACAGTTTATTAGAATAAAGTCAATGAATTATCACTGTAGTAGAAAGGTTGGTAGAGTAGGCTTATAAGGGCCAGAGACAAAAGAAAACAGCGACACTGTTGACCTTGATTGTTTTAACAGAGACTCATGCATGCCTGCTAACCTAAGTGATAATTCATAAGTTTAGGCAGTTGACAACATTTTTAGAAAGTAGATAACAACATTCAAATAAGGCATTGTAGAAACTTTTACAAGGAACAAAATGTTCACTGTAATCCTTTTAAAAGGCTTAGTCCATTTTAAAAGATCAACAATGAAATCTTACAAAATCAAAAGAAAATTCCCACTCTTAATACTAAGTACATGAGAAGTGCTTGCTGGCTTTTGTATTTCACATGTCTGGAATAAAATGGGCCAATGTCTTAAAACACTGTACAAAGCTTGATTATTTGATTTAGCACCAAGTAAAATAAACATATATCTCATGGAAGATGTAGTTGTTTTTATCTTCCACCCCTCATATTCTTTTGCTTTTGCTAGCCCACAACAACAATAATAATTAGGGTGTATCTCCGCGTCCAGCTAAGAAATCTAAAATGATCGAGGTTTTAAAATGATCGCTCAGGCTAGCTCTGGTGGCCCACCCCTTAATTCTGGCATTCAGGAGCCTGAATGAGTGTGAGACCAGCCTAGGCCACCTAGTAGTAACTTCAAAGGCCATGTGTCTCAAAAGCTAAGGGCTGGAGCTGTAGCTCAGAGGTAGGATGCCTGCCCAGCGTCTGGAAGGCCCTAAGTTATATCCCTAGCACTGCACAAGTGACACTAGAAGACTTCTTTCCCTTGACTCTAGGGTGGCAAATAGTGACACACACAGTGATCTCAGTCCCTGAGGGAGGCTGAAGCAGGCAATGTTGAGTTCAAGGCCTTTAAGTTAGGAAGAAAATGTCCTTGAGCGAACTCAGTTACTTTCATGATCCTTTTTTAACTTATCATGTAAATTACTTTTATTACTATACCTGTTTACTAATTAATTGGTATTTATGTTAAGGGACAACATGTTCTTTGAAAAGCCTGACCTATTTCTTTTCTCTTAATGATGAATGATCTACACCGTGCCATGGTGTGTTCTTTTTTTTTGGTTTTTCGAGACAGGGTTTCTCTGTAGCTTTGGAGCCTGTCCTGGAACTAGCTCTTGTAGACCAGGCTGGTCTCAAACTCACAGAGATCCGCCTGCCTCTGCCTCCCGAGTGCTGGGATTAAAGGCGTGTGCCACCACCGCCTGGCCCATGGTGTGTTCTTACGCTTTTTTTCTCTTTGCCATAACTTGTTTATGAAATCAGGTTATATATTTGAATCAAAAAGAGAAACTGGTAAATCCTAAAACATACTTCTTTCTCTTTCTCTCTCTCTCTCCCTCTCTCTCTTTCTCTTTCTTTTTTTTTCTTCTTTTGGTTTTTCAAGACAAGGTTTCTCTGAGTAGTCCTGGCTGTCCTGGAACTCACTCTGTAGAGAAGGCTAGCCTTGAAATCACAGAGATCCATCTACCTCTTCCTCCCAAGGATTGGAATTAAAGGTGTGTGCCATCACTGCCCCGCTAAAACATGTTTCTTAGCCAGAGTAACATCTGAACATCCAAGTCTTGATTACATTGTCTGCTGAAATTAATTCAGTGTTTTCTAAAAAATGTACAAAGTCAATTTCTAACACAAACCATATCATCCAAGTAGTTTGAAAAGAAAACAAACCGTACGTTTTTAAAGAATTTGTTAATGTATTGCGTGTCTTTGTCTGTGTGTATGTGTATCCCATGCCTGTGTGTAGGTGCCCATAGAGGCCACGAGAGGGCATCTGACTCCCTGGAACTGAAGTTACAGTTGGTTGTAAACTGTCTGACATGGATGATGGGAGCCGACTTGGGGTCCTCTGAAAGATCAACAAGTGCTTTCAACTGTGCCATCATCTCTAGTTCCCCAAAGAAGTCATATTTCTAATGTACCAAAGGATGCATTTTTATAGCAAATTGAAAGTCCTGATAAATCGAGGATCTGAGGCGAAATGCAGTTTCCATGACTGCCTTTACTCCATGGTTTTCGTGTTAGAGCAGCAGTCACTTTGCAACCCACAACTCATCTATAAATCTTGAAAAATACGTAGTGTCTCCCGAGAGGATGTCCTCTGGGGTTATAAAACACCCTTTTTTGGGGGGATTTTCTTAAGCAAAAGCCTCTAATTAGATATTTGCCCTAAGTGATATGTAATTGTATAAACTTTTCCAGAAAAATATGGAAATTGTATTAGTCATTTTTCTGGTTGGCTAAAAGGCTTGATTGCTTCCAACTGGTGTTTTAATTTCACTCTGAGAGAGTTAAAAAAACTAACAACTCTGATGTTTTTGAATTGTATATCCATAGAAGACAAATGGATACAATATATTAGATGATTTTAATAGATCAGTCTTATTTATGGCTTATTTAGCACATCCTTCATAATATCTGTAACAATTAGTAAAAAAAATAATGTCTTTCAAATAATTCACACAGTGTTGAGTCTTAGGAAAGGAGCAGCTCATCCCGTTAGTTGTTGCCTTCATCCTCAGGCAGTGAGAGAGGCTTTCTGGACTGTTTGCCTAGAAGAAAGCTGGAGAGATGGCTAAGCAGCAAAGAGAGCTTGTTCTTGCAGCGGCCCAGGGGTTGTTGTCCAAGCACTGATTATCTCTAAGTCCAGTTCTAGGGAATCTGATGCCCTCTTTGGGCCTCTGCGGGCACCAGGAACACGTGTGGTACATATCCATACATTCAGGTAAGGCATACAGGCACATAAAAAATGTATCTTTAAAAAATTAAAAAAGAAAGCAGAGGGCCGGATAGAGCTGGTTTCTGTCATAAGCCACCAGTCTCTTGATGACATCTCTGTTCCGTTTTCCATTAGATTAAGTCAGATGTCCTCCTGTCAAGACACTAATGTCTACATTTCGGGGAGGGTTGAGTTCCATGTTGTTCACTTGGCCACTGACTGGGTGAGTCTACCGAGCAGTGAAGCGTCCCTTAATGATCTCAAAGGGCACATTCAGGCTTTTCGCTGTGTCTGGTAAGCTCCATGTGGGGCTGGTGCTTGTGGCCGTGTCTTGGGAAAAGCATCCACCAGCTAGCTTCACTGGGTGAGGTTTTCCAGCTGAGTCATGTGTCAAGCGATACAATCAGGTCTTGGCTTCATTCTCATCTCGGCTCAGATTCCTTCTTTGCTATTTGTATTTCCTGGCGGCTTCCTGATATCTGTTGGCAGTGTCAGACTTCCATTCTCATCGTTTTTAGCACCGGTCCCCGATTCTCCCTAGCACAAACTGGATGGTGTGCTTATTTCTGAGTCAGTCCCGGTCTCAATGATTGGGTAGGCGTGGATCGTGTGTCCTCCAAATCAAGGTGCAGTTACCAGGGTAAAAGGCAGCAGGGGCAAGTAGGGATGGAGTCAGACAGTGTAGAACTTGAAACTTTGAAATTTTGGTCTCCAATAAAAATAATTTAAAGGGAAAAAAGAAAAAGTAATAATTTAAAGGTTTACAAACAGGTATAAAAGTGAGTTTTATTTTTGAACCGAAAGGCAAACCTAACAAACGGCCAGAATCTTGGTGATTCGGGCCATTTTCTCCTTAGATCTTGTTAGGCAGTTTACCAGAAATGGTGGAACTCTCACTCCTTGGTGACAATAATCCCGTTTCCTCACCTCACTTGAGTGTTTTGTGGCTTCAGCGACCCAGGCAGCTTCACAATAAATCCTCTTCAGAACACAGAGCAAACAACATCGGGGGTGTTCATTTCTTGATTGCGGACTGCTTGTTCTGAAGGATGCAGAGCTGGATGTGTAGCCAAGCAAGTCTGTCCTGGCCACCGCCTCTGGGAAACTCAGGTGCTGGCAGCACGCATGATTATCATTTTGTACTTTGTGGCAGGCACTGGCCAAACCCAGTTGGATTTTTGCTACACTGATTTTAACAGCGTTGTGCTCACGTAATTCAGTGCTGTAAAAGGCCATGTTTTCCTTGGCACTGCTGCTCCAGTAAACTTGCAGGGACCATTGGCCTCGGGAGCTGAATGCTGAACCCGTTCCAGCACAGCTCTTGCTTGGGTCCTGATCGCCTCTTCTTTTTCTCTGTCACCTCGTCTTTTCTTCCTCCTGTTTTCCCACCTCATTCCTTCCTCTTTTCTTCCTCTCTGACTCTTTTGACAGACCATTTAGTTCAGACAGCACATCACACATGGGGCCTAAATGATGAGTGAGTTCCACTGACGTCAGGACATTTGTACACCCAGTGAATTTGGCTCAGTGTTTGGCATTTCTAAGCTGTGTCCATTGCAGCCCCAGACAAGTGCCTTCGGGGCAACGGAGGCATTCCAGATGGTAGTACTCAGCCGTGAATACTCCTCAGCACATGGCCTCCCATCTGGACCAGCACTCAGCATGCCATAGGCCACTGTGGGCACATCCCTGCAGCTGCTGTTGACTCTTGGAAGGAGCACAGCAAACACACTGTGACTTATCAGGGGAAACCTGCAGATGATTAACTCTGGGTTCATTGTTGGGTGCCTTTCCACCCAAGTGGACTCTAGGCTGGGGGTAAAAGCAGAGCAGCAGAGAGGGCAGGGACAGAAAACCAGGAGGCTGATGGTGATTTAAAATGTATTCCCTAGCAAAGGAGACATAACGGTAGGGAAAAATATCTGAAGAGCTACCCACATGGTTTCAATCCTTTCTTCTTACTTCTACCTGCGTGAGCCTGGTAGACAGGAAGATAGCTGAGCACGGTGTTCTCCTACAATCTCATGATGTAAATGGCAGTCTCCTGCCTTGACGACACTCTGCCTGCTCCACATGACCTTAGGCTGCTGTCCTCCAACCCATACGCCCTTCTTTCCTACCCTCAGAAGCAGTGCCCAGTAGGGCCAGTTGCAGCCAGCGTCAGAGCTTTGCGACACAGTGAGCGAGGCTGAGGGCTTATGCCAGCCCGCTGCTCTCATTCCCTGAAAGTTCTCTCAGTTTTCATGTGAGCACGGCAAAATAAGGGAGAGAGGAAGATGGCAGCCTCTGCAGCTGGGAGAAGCAGGGGCATCCAAAGTCAAAGTCACGCTTCTCCTCTGAGCCATGCCACCAGAGTGCGGGGGTGAGGTGTTTATATACTTGTGAGGCTATCGTGTCATGGGCGACAGGACCTCGTTAAGAACAAAACAAAACTGTGCTATTTGTAAAGTTTTGTGAAATATTTCACGGATCTCCCTTACCCTTAATATTAAGGACACCAGTTTTAACCTTTTCTGGATGGTTCAGGGTCATTAAAGCAAGCGTCAACTAATATGGTGTGTGACTTGGATGGACTCCTCCCTCCCTCGTTCTTTTCCTTTCTTCCCTTGCTGATGTCCAGAGCTATAGAAGGACAGGTTTAACTTTTGACTTCTGGGTCCAATGGTCCCTGTAAGTTTGTTGGAAGCATCACTGCCAAATAAAACAATGTCAGAGGGTACAACTGTCCTTCCTTCTTCCCTCTTCTTCCCTGCCTTATCCTCTCACTGCCCCATCCTGCATTTCCTAACTCCTATTTTCTTACCTAAGCACCATATGGCAAGCTCCCAAGCAGAATGAGCTTGTGGTCCCTGGCCTCACATGTCTGTCTTCTCCTATCTTGAATCTCCTCCTTTCTGCTGTGAAGTGGGCAGTTTCCCATTGGAGCTCAGCTGTGATGCAGCTTTTCTGTGATAGGACTTTGGTCCTTTTCCTCTTTGCACTAGGGCACAGTTTTGCCTCTAGTTGTCAACTGTATTGAGCTAAGCTGGAGTCTCATGACAAAGGAACAGATGCTGGTGTTTCTGGTTTCTTCACATGTTTTAATGGTCTGGGATTAGTTATCGCAGCAACAAATAACCTTAGGGTACTACAGAAGCCTCTAGGGTAAGACTGAATGTAGTCGGAGCAAGGGAGGTTATAGAAAATAATAGTATGGAAATTATTTCTCTGGGGAACGTCAGTTTTTCATTGATCAACTGAATTACACTTGCACATCTGGAGTTGTCAAATTTTCAGATCCCTCAGTTCAGATGATGACTGGCCCAGTTCTCTCCAGGCCTCCCTTTCCTCTGCTCACTCTCTGTGTACATGAACTAAAGGCTCCTGAGGTTAGATTTTCTGTCTATCTCTAGAATATGGTATAACAATAGTAAAAAATGAATGTATTGCTGCACATGTTAAAAGTGCATCTTAACACTTTCCAAGACTTAATTAAGAAATACTAACATGGTCAAAATATCACTCTGAATGCATAGATGTTCTTGTTTAAAAACATAGGAAGTATGGCAAGGGTGAACCATTCCGAATGAAAAGCTTAAATTAACTATCAACATTCCATCCATATGTTAAGACCTTTAGCGACCTCTGGCCCATCCTTATTCTTAACAACTCACCAAGCAGTGGCTCTTCTCATTCCTCTTTCACAGAGCCCACCTTGACATGGAAAGTGCAGCCCTGTAGCCTTATCTCTGATAGAGATGTAGAAATTTGCTCCCACCCTCCTGTTTATTCCATGTCCTGTTTTTGCCTCAGCTGGGCTCTACAACTATAGCGTAGTGGGTTTTCTTTGTGTGTGTGTTGTGTTTTGTGTGTGTGTTGTGTTTTGTGTGTGGTGTGTTTTGTGTGTCTGTGGGTATGCATATGTTTTATAGAGGCCAGAGCTCTGTGTTCAGTGTCTTTATCAGTTTCTCTTCCCCTTGTTTTTGAGACAGAGTTTCTCACTGAGCCTAGAGCTAGCTGGGCTGGCTTGTCTCTGCCGCTCCAGCCACTGGGATTATTGGCACATGCTAACCAGTGGCTGTCACTTGGGTCCTGGGGATTGAGCTCATGCTTACATTTCTAGAACTTTATAGACTGAGCCATTCCTCCAGGCATTGTGCAGGGAGTTCTCATCCCTGGCTGTACACTGGATCTTGTCTTGTAGGAAAAAAAGAATAATCTGATGTCCTTGAGCCAGTGCCTAAACACAGAATTCTCTCCCCAACATTTTATTGAGAAAAATTCAAGCAGCAGGAAGTTGAAATTTTTACCTGTTTAATCGCCGCCTAGACTCTACTGTCAGCACATGGTTACACATCAGCATCCTCTGAGCAGTACGCATTTTTCTCTCCCAATCTCTAAAGCAATCGTTACTCTAGACATCAATCCATTTATTTTTGTGTACTGAAATAAGTTAATTATGTGCATAAAGGAAGGAAATGTTGAGCTTTTATTTACTTGTTCAGAGTTTCTGTTAACAGGGGGATGGAAAAAGTTTAGAAGTTCTGGTTGTAATTGTACAGCATGTGAATATAATAAACGTTACAAGACATTTTTTTTTTTAAGATGGGAGCCATATCCTATGGTTGAGGTTGGCTTTGAACTCTCAATGCCCTCCCTCCCCCACTTTAGCTCCTCAAATGAGCCATTATATGTGAGGACTAAAGCTACGTTCTAAGTTTAAATTATTGTGCTTAAGAGATAGAGAAAACTAAGTATCTCTAACCTGTAATCCCCACTTGTCCAAGGACACATAACTTCCTGGAATGCTGGCGGGTGTTGTTCATGTAGGATAGCAAGCCCCGTTCTTTTCTTCTGTAAACAAACTTGGTTGTCCCAACTGCACAGGATGTGCTTGATCACACAGAGGCAGGAGGTACGTCAGGATGCATGCTTGCCCCTGATTGGATGTAGGTGGGAAGTACATAGCCTTGTGTGTTTTGCCTTTATAAGCCTCTGACTAATGTAATTTGGTACCAAACTCTGGGAATCCTGGGTATGAACCTGGCCAGTATAATACAGCTTGCTTCAAATTTGGCTCAGAAATTGTGGTAGTGGTCTTATTCTCACCTGGTGGGGTTAACATTTTATGGAGGTCCCAGTGAGGTCATACCACCTACCCATATTGTAAAACTGGACATTTAGTCTGGGACTTCGGGGCTGAAGGGGTTGCCTCAGGAGGTGTACACCTTAAGGTGTTCTAAGGCTCCGAGTCAAGCTTTTGATTTTGAGGACTATCAGAGTTAATTGCCGTGCTGAGAGAAGCAGCAAGCATCTACAGAGGCTTTCCCTGTGAGTCATAGTAATTTTCTGTGACATCTGGTCTGCTGGGATCCCAATCTGGGATGTGCAGGGGTTTGATGGGACTTACATATTCTCTTTCCAGGACAAAAAGTGAGACACTGCCTGTTCACCTAGTTCTGGTTGTTTGCAGTTTGTTTGTCTATTTGTGTGTGTGTGTGTGTGTAGGTCTGTGTTTTCTGGTGCATTCATAAGTTTTGTTGCAAACATGGGAGCTGAGACAGAAATGAGTCAGGCTCATCTGGGTGTATGTATGACGGTGGCCACTATGGTTTGATTTGAGTGCATGAGCTTTCTGTGTTCTGTGTTTATTGACTTTGTTTTTGCTTTCTCTACTGCTGCCAAACATTGCTTACCATGGCTGCTTTGATGGTCAGAGTTCAGAATTTATCTCTGGGTTTTCTGGTCACTGGATTCAGTAGCAGAGATTCAAATGTCTTTTGGGTATGGATAATATTAAAGTTGTTTTATGCTGTTCTATTTTATAGAAAAGCTGGCTCTGGAGTTGGGTCATGGCTCCCCCTTCTCTAGACCCAAGCATGCTTATTTAAAATCTCTTCTATATCAGGAGATCCACCTGACTCTGTGACAGGGAAAAGAGAACAAAACAAAACAGCTAAACATTAGATTACTGAGTTAACTTAACTGGCTCAAACTTTTGCTAAGATATAAACCTTGCCTCAAGATCTATAAGACAATATGAACTTACTGTACCTCAAGATTTGTAAGTTTATTGGGTATGGTTAGAAATCTTCAAAACTTGTAGCACAAGAGACTGATAGTTAAAAATCATATATAGATAATCTTAAAGGAAGCAAGTGCCATGATTCCCTCTTGGGGTGTAAACATTATGTGGCTTGCCACCATCTTAACTATTAGTCCCCATCGAGATGGAGGCAGCCACATGAATGGCAGCCATCTTTGCTAGTGGTGGAGAGGGTGGATGCCATGTGACTTCACCAGTGTCTTGATTAAAGGTAACAGCATGGTATAAACCAACCAAGGAGTCAATAACATTTTTGTATGATAATTCTTGCTCTGAAAACAAAGTCATAAAAACATTTATGAAAGATCAGATTTAAAAACAATGCTTGTTTAATGAGGCATTAAAGCTGCACCTCCATGCAGTCAAGAATGTACCTTGTGCGGCAGCCAAACTTTGCAAGAGTCACCCAGGTGGTGTTGGTTTTAAAGGTATGAAGGGGTTGTGGAGAGCAGTTGAGATTTGGTATTATGTGGCAGGGCTGAAATTCCTAAAGAGGGGCCAGGAGAGGGACCCTAGTAGTTTTGGAGATGCCAGGCCATGTGATGGCCACCAGGAACAGCAGCTGCAATGAAATGGAGCCAGCTGAAGCCTAGAAGACAGACTATGTATGCTGCCAAGGGCAGGGCCAGAGACCAACCCAGTCCCTCTTGGGGAAGCCAGAGGACCACGAGTGAATCCCAGATGCTGGCAATTGAGTTGCTTGCGCTGTTAGACTTTGGTTTTGCCTGGTCCAGACTGTGACTGTGCCCTCTTTCTTCCCGCTTGAAGTAAAAAAGGTACTTAATTTATTTACGATATTGTAGGAGCCCACTATTGAGAGACTTTAAACTTTTTTAAAAAAGAAATTTTGGAGTTTTAAAGAAAATTTAAATTTAAAAAGGTGAATTTTTAAAATAAGGAGCAGCTTTTTAATATTTAAATTTATATGACTATGGGATGTTTTAAGTTCATAGAATGTTTTGTATTATGATGCCTTTATTAGTATGTGAGCAAAAAAAAAAAAGCTACAGAGTTAGGGCCACAACTGTGAGCACCAAACACTAAACACTAGAAACTGGGATGTTCCTATCTTAGGATGCAGCAAGACAATGACCTAAGCAGTCTGGCAAAGAGCCTATTGTCTGCTGCTTACCAAAGGTCTATTCAGGCTAGCAGAGACTGACTGAAGAATGTATGTCTACCCCCTGTGGATTTGCTAGCTTTGTTAAGCTTTAGCTATTTGGTTTTTTTTTTTTTTAAAGATTTATTTATTTATTATGTATACAGTATTCTGTCTACACATATGCCTGCATGCCAGAAGAGGACACCAAATCTCATTACAGATGGCTGTGAGCCACCATGTGGGCACTGGGAATTGAACTCAGGACCTCTGGAAGAACAGCCAGTGCTCTTAACCTCTGAGCCATCTCTCCAGCCCAACTTTAGCTATTTGGATAACCTGAGTCATAGAAGAAACTGTGATGCTCTGTAATGGCGCACTGTGAAAGGACTAGGAAAGTACAGAATTTCCAGTCTCCCTACGGACTGTGTTTATTATTTAAAGTTTTATTTTGATACTAAATGAGCTTCAGTTAAAAATTGTTATTTTTTTAAGGCTAAACATAACAGGGATAAAAATGCAAATTCTAATCTTACAATAGTTACTAACTTGTTATAAATTGTTAAAGATTAATAGTCACCTTATAAATGGTCAAAAATATTTATTTTGAGACAGGGTTTATTTGTGTAGCTTTGACACTCCTAGGACTCACTCTGTAGACCAGCCTGGCTACGAACTCAGATGTCTGCCTGCCTCTGCCTCCTGAGTGCTGGGAACAAAGTGGAGAGCCACCACCACCTGCCTTATGGTCAAATTCTTTAATACATTCAGAACTGTATCTGTAGTCATGCTAAATTCAAATGTAATTAATTACCTGAATAAGCTTTATTTAGCTTCCTGCATATGTTTTCGTGGTTAAGCCTAAAGCAAATAGGTAAGCGTAAGTACAGTTTATTTAAAATAGGGTGTACTTAATAGATTGTTCCTCAAACTCTTCACATATCTGCTGAATACGGCATTTAAAATGTTCAATGTAAAAAGCTTCTTGTGATAGACAGGAATTCCAGCTCCTAGTGTCAACTGTAAGGTCTCTAAAGAAGACTGCGGGAAGCAGATGATGCCACCCGGATGGTGACAATGATAATCATTGAGAAAAACTGCCCCAGGCCTGGCCTGCTGCGAGGACTCTGCCCAAACTGTGGACAAGCAGGGCAGGATTGTTGGTTGCCCCACTTTGCCTAGACAAGTTGTGATTGTCTGAGGATGTGGAAGCTTAAGTAAATTGTGAGGGTCTAAACTGTATGTGAGTTATAAAAGAAAGTGATTTAGTGGGCATAAAAATGAGAACTCTTTCAGACTCCTTTCCCCTTCTGTGTTATTGTTATGCTAAGATTTTAAAGGTTCGGCATTTTAACATTAATCAATGGAGTTCTGATAAACTGGCAAAGCACTGACTACTGTTTTTAGTCACAAGCTTAAGACTTTCCATTTCCTTTGGTTGGTCTCTAAGTTTAGACTTAAATGTGCTTCTCATCATGCTAAAAGCATCTCTGTTATATATCCAGCTCTCTGGACAGAGGAAATGATGGTTTTTAAACCCAAAGCCATGGCTTTTGCTTGACTCAAAGGCTTGAGTCTACTCCAGCTGTTTTCAGACACCTGTTAGCTGCTTTTTCTACAATATGGATTTCAGTACAAATTACAAACAGTGGTAATATTAATACATCTAAAACATTTATATATTTGTAAACAAGAAAATTTCATGTAAGCATCAGAGATTCCAGGGAGTCTTAGGAGTTGAATCCACTTGTCACAGGGCAAATGGACTCTGGATAAGCTTTCCTGTCATGTCAATCAACACTTGAAGCTTCCCTGCCTATTGCCTTTCCTGAGGGGAAACTTCAAATGTAAGATTTTCCTAAATTCCTAATCTTTAACTGCTACCTGTAGTCTATATCTATCCCAGCAGATTTCCACTTGACTCACAGATCCCACAAAGAAATCGCTTTAAATTACAAACTACTCCAAATGGCTGTGAGCTCTGGGGCTTGCTAAAAAGTGATGTGAAGCAGTCAAGCTGATGTGATTGCTCTCTGTTTCTTCAGCTGGGTCACATAAGCAGATGTTTCTGAGAATGCCTCTTTGCCTGAACCCCTCTACACCTTGACTGGCATTCCAGATCCTTGGACCCTGACAACGACATAATTTCAGCAGGAAGTAGTTACAGAAGATAATACATTACCCCTTATCCTCAACAGGCTGGAACATTAGGTCAAAAAACCAAACAAACCACCACCATCACCATCAACAACAACAGTACTTCTTGGCATATGGGGACAAATGGTTACCTATAGTGCCAATTGGTATACTAGAAAAAAAACATTTTAATTTTTAAAAATTGTGCCAATTGGTATACCAGGAAACTTACCTGTTAAAACCAAATAGGCCAAAATGTATCAAAGGTATCTTTATTATCTGAAGTAGTTCTACAATATGATAGGACACTCAACCTGCTCTATGCAGAACCAGGATGTTATTGTGTAGCTTTAAGAAAAAAA
>JAQHUG010000133.1:3578274-3588878 GCA_028555095.1 Dicrostonyx torquatus
TCCAGCTACGAAGCCGCATGGCGTCCTCAGGCTGGCAGGTATCAGAGCCCACAATAATCAAAACTAAATCCTTCTTTTATTTAATTGATTTGACATATACTTTGTCACAGCAATAAAACAAGCAGTTAATCTAGTCATAATTCTTGAGGTTGTATCTTTTACTTATTTCCAAGAGTTCCAATTCCATGCCAGATAATCCATGCATAGATTAAGCAACAAGTATATGCAAATTTCTTTCTTTCTTTTCTTTTCTTTTACTTTTTTTCCAGGCAAAGTTTCTCTGTGTAACAGTCCTGGCTGTCCTGGATCTCACTTTGTAGACCAGGTCGGCTTCAAACTCACAGAGATCCTACTGCCTCTGCCTCCAAGTGCTGGGATTAAAGGCGTGCACTGTGACTACCCAGAAGATGAATTTCCCAAAGTCATGTCTTCCTTTAGATTCTAGCTTTCTATGCAAGCTGTTTGGGGAGAAATATGGGAAATGTTCCTAATTACCTGTGGACCCAATGAGCCACAACAATCGTCTGCCTGACAAGATGTGTTACTGGCTCGATAGTGAAAGGACCATAATGGGAGTGCCCAACCACATTCTTATTAGACTTGAGGCCCACTCCACAGGAGAAAATTCAGTGTGGTACTGGAACTGTAAACCTTGTCAGAAGTCATGCCTTGGTAAGTCACATACCCTAGAGGAGAGCTGATGCTGTTGTTTTCATAGATGGACACAGTGTTAAACTGCCTTCTGAATACTTGTGTTTATCCCATAGATTAGTGCCAAATTCTGTTGCCAACATAAGATGTAGCCTGACCCCCTTGGACTGTAGCTGTATTAGCTTCTGTGTGCCAACTCTGTGGTAATCCTTTCTCAGGCAGTTGTAAAGAGAAGTGAAATTGCCACATGTGCAGGTAGACGGATGGAACTATATACTATTATGTTAATTGAAATAAACCACACTTAGAAAAACAATTATAACATTCTTTTGCTCATATATGGAATATAGATTTAAGTTTATACACATCTCCGTGCATATATACATGCATGCATCGCTCTCTTTCTCTGAATATGCATGTGTAGGACATGAAAGTAGAGAAGGGGCATGAGAAGGGAGGGGGGATGGGGGAAAGAGTATGATGGAATATGTGGGACATGAATACAGAAGGAGGTACTATTGTGGAGAGGAAGGAGATCATCATGAGATCAGGGGGATAGGAGGTGAATAAGAGAAAAGTACGGTGATATATTTGTATGAATATATTATAACAAAAATTATTACTTTAGAAATAATTGATTCTTACAAGTTGTCCTCCAACTTCTACAAGTGCACTCTTGTCACATGTACATTCCCACCCCAAATAAATTTAAAAAATGAAAAAAATTACAAAAAAAGACAATCTCTCACTTCCAATCATGGATGAAGAGGTACCTCTATACCTCCTTTCTCTGAGGTTTCATTTGTAGTACTTCTAAAGATTTTAATATCTCCACGTGGCAGTAGCCCTCATCAATAGATTTTACTAAAATTGCTTTCCTTCCTATCTTATATATTTATTAACCTCTTAATTTCTATTGCCCCAATGAGTCCCATGCTCCTGCTTCCTGTGCTAAAAGAGGGCTTGTTTCTAGTGCAAAGCCCTCTGTGATACCTTATGGACAGATTCCTCAGTTCATGCCACAGTAGCCTTTGCTTTCACACCTGCTGTGACCTAAGACACCTGTCTCCTATGGATGACTTCCTCTTGTTTCCCAGAGTCGCATTTAATCCTAGAATTTAATTTAGCAGAAGTTTAATTAAGCCTATATTGGAAGCCTGTGCTCCTATTGGTCTTGGGACTCTCTATGTCTGCCATGGAGTACTCAAGGCCTTTTCTTTCTCTCTTTATTTTTGTTGATTTTATTGAGCTGCTCCCCTCATTTTCTCTCTGCTCCCCTCCTCCCCTTCAACCCTCTCCCATGGTCCCCATGCTCTCAATTTACTCAGGAGATCTTGTCTTTTTCTACTTCCCATGTAGATTAGATCCATGTATGTCTCTCTTAGGGTCCTCATTGTTGTCTAGGTTCTTGGGGATTGTAAATTGTATGGTTGATTTTCTTTGTTTTATGCCTAAAAGCCACTTATGAGTGAGTACATATGGTATTTGTCCTTCGGGTCTGGGTTATCTCACTCAATATGATGTTCTCTAGATTCATCCATTTGCCTGCAAATTTCAAGATGTCATTATTTTTTACTGCTGTGAAGTATTCCCTTGTGTAAATATACCACATTTCCTTATCCATTCTTCAGTCGAGGGGCATTTAGGTTGTTTCCAGGTTCTGGCTATGACAAGCAGTGCTGCTATGAACATAGTTGAGCACATGTCCTTGTGGCACGACTGAGCATCCTTTGGATCTATACCCAAAAATGGTATTGCTAAGTCTCGAGGAAGGCTGTTTCTTAATTTTCTGAGAAATCGTCAAGGCCTTTCTCTTCTTTCCTTTGACTGTCACAATCTTTAACAGCATTTCTTTGGGCTATATCTTTTTCTGAAAGGAAGTGTATTTCTCTCCTGTATCCTACAACTCTTCATTTAAAAGGCTCATCTGAGTTTATAACAATTCAGCATGTAATTCAGTGCGGTCTCATTCTTTCTGTACCTGTGATAAGAAAATGCTGTGCTGGGCTTTCCTGTTCTCTTGCTTTCTTAAGCAGATATTTCCCCATTTCTTGCCCAGACAGACATTTTGTTACTATCTCCTCTAGGTTTTGCAGTTTGAGGTATGGTGTTTCACTGTGTGTGTCAACCTGACTGACTGAATTAAGAAACTTGTAGCAAGTTCTTGGGCAGCCAGGGCTACAGAGTGAGACATTTTCAGAGAGAGAGAGAGAGGGGGGGGGGAAACTTGTAGGATATTTAAAGGCACTGCTTTGAGTGTATATGAGGGTCTTTCAGAGAGGATTAACTGAGGGTGAGGAGATCTACCTTGAATATAAGCTGCACTGTCCCTCAGTCTGGAATTTTGCTGAGCAAAAAGTAAAAGAGGGAAAAGGCAGCTAACTGTCAGGATTCTTCTTTCTCTGCCTTCTGGCACACTGAACCATGAGCAAGCAACTTCGTTTTCCTGGGGCCAGAGCCAAAAGCTACTCTCACTGCCTTCCCTGCCACAATGAGCTGCTATAGCCCTTCACACCATGAATCAAAATGAAGCCTACCTCCTCTAAGCTGATCCCTTTAAGGTTATCTGGTCCTGGCAGTGAGAGAAGTACTATCACATAGCATCTCTTGTCCAGACTTCGTGTTAGTTTCTTTTGTTATGACAAATATTTTTGGCAAAAGAACTTAAAGAGAAAATTATTTATTGTGGCAGTTTAGGAATTTCCCCCTCCCATGGTAGGGAGGCTCTCATCACAGAGGGTGCACATATGGTGACCAGGAGGCGCAGAGTGGATGCCTATGCTAGTGAGCTTCTCTTCTTCCTTTTATTGTTTCTGGTCCTTGGGGACAAATGTTGCTACCCATGTTCAGCGTTCTCTCCTAGTTAATCCTGACTGGAAGTCCTCACTGACACATCCACAAATGTGTTCTGCTAATCTAGACATTTCTCTACCCAAACACATTAATAGTTGCGATTAGTCCTCACACATATGAACTGCATGAGTTTTGTGTTTACTAAAAGCAAAGAAATTCTCACCTTCACCTTTTTGCACTTCCTAATATTCTCAGGAGAACGTTTCCTCGTAGATTCATAACCTACCCTGGGCTTGACCTTTGTCTAGCCATGCCAGGTGTGGCCTTTGCCGCTCTGCTGCTGGTCTTGCTGAGAGAAGACCAGAAAAACGTGTTTTTGAGGTTGGAACATCTAAACGAATGGTGTCGATGAAGAAACATCAGTGATACTTGCTTTCATCATGGGTCCCACTCCTTACCCTAAACACAGCAGTGTTTCTTTTATCCTGTCAATGCCTTAGTAAAGTGGTTATTATAATGAATGCCATTCCACAGTGAAGGGAAACCAGGACTGCGAAATAAGTGCTCCTCTGTAAAATTAGGCAAGATATTTATCACTGCACCTAAAATGAAGTTTACAATAAATGGTGACTAATTTATAGCGGGACTAAGAAACTGAGATGAAAATTACTTCCCAGTTTGTTTACAGGAAGAGCTAATGTAGAAGAGTACAAATGGAAGCCACCCAGCTAACTGCAACACTGATTTTTTTTATTTTCTTTTTTTTATTGTTAAAAGAGAAATTTACAATTACAGCCCTTGTCCCCGGCCCTCCTGCTCCCCCACTACCCCTCCACCCTCCCCCTGCTTCCTAAAGAGGGGGCAGGGTACCCTGCCCTGTGGGAAGCCCAAGACCCTCCCCTCTCCATCCCGACCTAAGAAGGTGTGCATCCATATAGACTAGGTTCCCAAAAAACTGCAATACTGCTTTTTATTTGCTCTCTCAGATTTATAAAATATTTATAATTTAGTCACTTTTTATGTGTTATGCATCTGTGTGAGTTCATGTGCACCATGTATGTGAGGGTGCGTGTGATGGAGGTGGGAAGGTGTTGGAGCCCCTGGAGAGTTACAGGTGTTTGCATTACTCGGTGTAGGTGCTTGGGAACTGAGCCCGGGTTCTCTGGAAGAGCAGCAAGTGTCTCTAACCACTGAGAACCCCATCTTCTTGGATTTCGAGACATGGTTTCTCGGTGTTGCTTTGAAGCCTGTCCTGGAACTACAGCTCTTGCACAACAGGCTGGCCTTGAACTCACAGAGATCCTCCCGCCTCTGCCTCCTGAGTGCTGGGATTAAAGGAGTATGCCATCACCGCCTGATTGAGCCATCTCTCTTTTAAGTACCTTTCTCAGGTACTTGAGTAAAAAGTAAAACCCTATGCCTTAAATTATCTTTTCGGTGAACATCTAGAATATAATATGCCTGAGATAAAAGAACATGATTAAGTCTGATGTGGATTTTTTAATAATAATATAATATAATAATATATTATATTAATATAATATAATATATATTAATTAATATAATAATATAATAATATTAAAATATAATAATATTTTAATAATAATAACCATAAATTGTATTAATCTTAATTTTTGGTCTTAGCATATATTTCTCATTGGTTCATCCCTTTGTTCTTTTTTGTCCTTTCCTCTTTCTTTCCCTCTGCCATACTTTCTTTCTAATTTGTGCCCTCTCTTAGAAATCTTCAACATCAGTGTTTTGAGTGGAATAGAACTTTTAGATTCCCTAACCTTCCACCTATTGTATTGGCTGTGTTAAATTTGGAATTTGAATAAACACTGAATGTGACAGGCTTACCACATCAGGAGGGAAAAAAAAATCCACCATTTCTTTTGATTTCTCTAGAATTTAAGTGCACTCCAAAAGCTCAAAGGAAGGGTTTGGTTTTGACTCAAACTTTGCCCTCTTGGCCAACCTCAGGGAGTCTGGGTTGTGTTAGAGGGAATGCAACAAACCTAACGGGAGACAAGTCTGATGTGGTTTGAAGTTTCATTGTGAAACTTCTGTGCACTTCTGCTTTTCACCCAGTTGTGTCAGAGGAAAACAACCAAAACATTCGTTTCAGTTTTCCTGACCCTCTATTTAGAATAACACGAAAGCACAACATTTAAATGTTCTACATTGTCACTAGCAGTTTATCTTAAAATAGTGAAACTGGATCATTTACTTATTCATTAGTCAGTTTAAAGCTTTTAAAAATGTTTCTTTAATTGCGATTACATATTTACGCACAATACACTATATATATATTTACAGCTGTCTCATGGTATCCATGAGGGATTAGATTCCAGGACCTTCCTTGTATACCAAAATCTGCGTATGTTCAGATGCCATGTAAAGTACGGTAATACTTCCATATAAATTATGTCTATCATCCTATATACTTTTAAATCATGCTAGATTACCTTCATTGTATGCAATGAAAGTCCTATATGAAGAAAACATGTTTGTGCTCAATACAGATAATTATTTTTCAATAAGTTTGGTCTGTATTTGGTTGAATGTAGGGATGAGGACTCCACAGATATGCAATGTCAACTGTTAATGTGTAGCATCATATATTTATATAGAGCATTTATACTAGAACACAAAATATTGCAAGTTTTAAGTAACTTACTATACAGAAGTTTATAGTTATTATAGAGCAATTGTACTACAAAAGTAAGAAATCAGAAAATAGGTATGGAGTGAGTGCTTCATTGTACTGGTGACTAATAATGTACTAGGCACTGAGGAGAACTCGCAGAGGACAGTACATAGACTTTACCCGCTAAGAAAATGACACACAAATAAAACACACACATATAATTTTTGCATATGCATAATAGAATTTTATTCAGTCATGAGGAAAAGTTAAATCTTGACATTTATAGGCAATTGTATGTAACCGGACAGCACTACATAAGTGAGATAAGCTAGACACAAAGACAGACACTGCATGTTCTCTCTCATATGTGGAATATAGATCCACATTTATATGTTTATTAGACATATATGCAAAACACACATATTTTAAATAGCCAACCAAAGTCTAAAATGTCCTGGGCCTTTTGTCACTCTGGCATCGACCTGTTTCCCTTAGTCATTCGTACATAGGTATACTAAATATCAGATATCAGTGATTTGAGTGTCTGGAACGTACCAAGATTAAACTCGAAACATTCAGAGAAGAAGAAATTAGGAAGAAATCTTTCCATTTGTTAGGTGGGTTAGAAGAGTAGGTGGATGGTGGGGAATATTATTTTAAGGTGTGTTGCTTTTGTTTATGCTGCCTTTGTTTAACTCTGTGAAACCATGATTGTTTGCCTGTCTAAAACACCTAATGGTTCTAATAAAGAGCTGAATGGCCAATAGCAAGGCAGAAACAAGGAGATAGGCAGGGCTGGCAGAGAGGATAAATAGAAGGAGAAAAGAGAAAGCAGAAGAGCAAGAGAACAAGGAGAGAAGGACATCAGGGGCCAGCCGCCCAGCCACTCAGTCAGTCATGGAGTGAGAAAGAAAGAAAGGTACACAGAAACAGAAAGAGATAAAAGTCCAGAGGCAAAAGGTAGGTAGCCAGGATGATTTCAGTTAAAAAAAAAAAAAAAACTGGCAAGAAACAAGCCAAGTTAAGGCCGGGCATTCATAACTAAGAATAAGCCTCTGTGTGTAATTTGTTTGGGAGTTGGGTAGTTGGTCCCTCAGAAAAAATCAAAAGAGTAAAAACATCACACAATAGGTAGATGAATATTAAGAACTGTAAAACTGATGTCTGTGGAAGGCAAAGAAACTATCAAATTGGAGGTGGGGATGAGTCATGGTTACACATGTACCTATAGTTAGGGCTAAAGCTGAGGCTCTAACAGACCAGTAGTATAGGTTTGGTCACATTCCAACGTCCCAGCTAGAGAGAGGAGTAATGGGGGAAAGTGGTGGCCCCAGATTGGTTTGGGGACGTTGTTGGTGAAAGTTAGTTCTTGTAGAGGACAAGGTGTCATCTGGTTGATCCCTGACTTGATTCTTGTGCTGCGAGGGTCTGATGAAGTCCTTATGACTCTCATCTCTTGAGGACATCAATCTGCCCCCTACAAAATGATCATTTCTGCCCCAGAGTACAGTGTTACAATAATGGATTATTGTCCTCACCTAGGCGTGGTTCTGTCCTGTGGAGATTTGTTTTTCCTGGAAACCCAGGTGACTTCAAGTTTAGGACAGTTACTTACCTCTATCCTGTTGTGGAATGTTTGTTCAATTATTTAAAGATGTGTGCATTTGTTTAATTATGTAAGGATGCGTTGCTGTTTCACCTTGCCTGCCTGAGGCACCTGATTGGTCTAATAAAAACTGAATGGCCGATAGCAAGGGAGGATGTGTAGGTAGGACTTCTGGACATGGGCAGTAAGTAGGAGGAGGAATTTAGGCTTAAAGAAGAAAGAAAAAGAGATGCCAGGGGCCAATCAGCCAGACACAGAGGACTCAGGAAAGTAGGACGTAGAGAGTGAAGGTTAAAACCTCCAGTGTAAAATGTAGATGAAGAGAAACAGGTTAAGTTAAATGAGCTAGTGGGACAAGCCTAAGCTAAGGTCAAACACTAATAATTAATAAGTCTCTGTGTCTTTCTTTGGGAGCTGGTTGGCAGCCCAAAGAAAATTCCAACTACACTGTGCCTTCAGCCAAAGGAGACACAAAATAAAGACATCGATATCAGACTTTGATTCTGCTTTCATTCACCTCTGGTCCAAGTAAGAAGTCGATGCTATTTAGCAAAAGCAGCTTCTAAGTTCCTATTTCATTCTTTCCACATTTCATAACATGCACAGCCACACACAGCATAGTGTTTTTGAAGGTTATTTTGAACAAAAATTTGAAAGGAGAATTTAAACCAAATAGAGTCTAATCAATGGTGGCTTCCTCCTAAAACAGGATCAAACCAAGGACGCTGGCAATGCTAACAAGCCCTCCACCGGAGTCACACCCTCATATTTAGTAGGTATATTATGTCACACAATGGTAATGAATAAAGTTAGGAGTGAAAAATCAAAATGCTCTACTGTGTCTCCTCATGCAAGACTAATGGCAGACTTCCTGTTGGTTTCAGATAATCAGAACCAGGTTTCTGAAAGTTCAGACCAATTATGTTGGGGACTACATAAAAGAAATTAAGCTGTGAGATCATAAACCTATGTATTTAACCCATGGATTAGCAGGAATAAAAAGGCATGTCAGTTCTTAAATAAAGCAGTTATGGCAGAAAAGTACAAAGGAGAATCCAGCAGCCTAAATATTTCTGCCTGTCTCGTGGATGAAGTCAAACTGGACAGCTTTTAATTCTCTCTTGGTTGTTTTTAAAATAAATTACTATGTACATATCAAGCTTTTAAAGAGACCAAAATGACTTCAATACAGCCTACTACCTTCATTTATCAGCCTGCCTACCTATCCAACCACTTCTCCAGTAAATATTTATTATGTAGCCACCATGAAGGAAAGAGTTCGGCTCGTGCCAGTATTAGCAAATGCCATAGTTGAGAAATAATTACACATCACTGGGATGTGGGCTACAAAGCAGAGTGAAACTGCTATGGGAAACTCAGATTTTATTTACAAGAGGGAATGGGTTTAAAGTTAAAGGGCAAACAGCCCTCAATGTTCAAAACTTACAGTTGTTTTTCTTCCCCATAAGAAACAAAAACACTTCAAAACTACTGTGTAATTCCGAGCTGTATTACCAGTAAACAAACAGAAACCCTTCCCATGGTAAGGAATATCAGTAGTGTTTGTTTCTGAATCTTACTGAAGTTTACTTCATTTTATGATGAGTCACATTTCCTTTTCCTTTGCTACTAACAGAGGCTCAGAAAAATCTGGTGGGTATATTTTATATAAGGCAAAAAAAAGTCCCCTAAACTGGAACATTTGGTGGTCAACTGGCTATCACCGAACGCTCCACAATTACAACAAAGTCAGTCTGGTAAGACTGAATTCTAGGCAGACTCCCATGAGCCAGACCTCTTTCTGTCTTCTGGAAATGGGTATGCATCCAGTCCCTGTACTTTTTGGGGGGCACTCTTCACTTTGGTCATCAAATTATTGCTTCTATTTTCACAATAGGCCTAAAACTCTTCTTTTCATCATCACTGCCACTGCTGTATGCCACCTTCATCATATTACAAAGACCCCAAAATGATCTTCCTGCTTCTGGACCTGCTCTAGTCCACAACTTCCTAATTGATAGGGTCTGACTTGATACGGGGTTTATGTAACTGAATGTAGGGATCATGAAACAATTTTTTTTTGCCACAGTAAATATTTCTGATTGCAACAACCATAAATAAATTCAAAATCAAATGTGTAATGAATCCAAGGTGTTTCTGATTATGCTCACCTATGTTGTATCACATGGCTTCACTGCAGTCTTGGTTGTGAACACACAACATGCATGCTTTGTACCATACATGTTACCATTCCACACAATGCCAGTGATTGCTGCCTGAATCATCTAGGCTCAGATTTGTGACTATTATGTTATTTATTTCAGTGTTTTTTTATTGTACATTTAAAGTTTTCTATTACATAAAGGTTTAATTACAGAAAACCAAGAATATATATATGTGTGTGTGTGTGTGTGTGTGTGTGTGTGTGTGTGTGTGTGTATGTATACACACACACACACATATTTGGTTTTTCAAGATGGGGTTTCGATGTAGCTATTGAGCCTGTCCTGGACTTAGCTCTTGTAGACCAGGCTGGCCTCAAACTCACAGAGATCCTCCTGCCTCTGCCTCCTGAGTGCTGGGATTAAAGGCATGTGCCACCACCGCTGGGCTTGACAATATTTTCTTATTGACATTATTTAGCATGACAGTTATCAATCAATATGTCTTTAGATTATATTTATGATGTTTGATTTTTAAAAACTGCTGTTTAAATTAGTAACTTGATTTTTATAAAAATTGTTAAAATGATATTTGTCTTTCTGGTGCGGGACAATTCTGTATCCTGTCAATCATGTTTTAAATAAATGCTGATTGGCCAGGCATGAAGTATAGGAGGGAAAACCAGACAGGAAGTAGAAGTGAGAACAGGAGATTTGGGAAGCAGGAAGCTTTCCTGGCATT
>JAQHUG010000133.1:3590842-3643599 GCA_028555095.1 Dicrostonyx torquatus
GAAGACTGAGCTAATGGGCCAATCAGTGTATAACTTAATGTAGACTCTCTGTGTGATTTTCTTTGGGGCTTGCTGGCTGCGGGGTACCGGGCAGGACAGTAACCCCAACGAGCCAGCCCTCATGTTACATCTTTCAATTAGGATGCAATTTCCTATGCTTTCTAAAATGCCCCTAAACATCCTTCTGTTAATTTGTACTATGTTATGTGTGCAAAGCAGCATTCTCAGCATTAACAATTATAAGATCAAATTATCAATCAACTCTGAATAAAATATTGAAGAGACAGTATTCCTGTAATATTAAATATTCAGCCAAGGAGCTGGCAGGATGGCTCATCAGGTAATGTGCTTTTTGAGTAAGCATGAAGACCTGAGGGTGGATCCTCAGCACACATGTCAAAAGGCTGAGTGTGGCATTGAGTGTCTCCAGCCTTAGCACTGAAGGTTGTGGTAGAGACAAGGAGAGTTTCGCGAGTTTGCTGGTCAGCTAATATGGCCAACACAGCAAGCTCTAGGTTCAGTGACAAACCCTGACTCAAAAACGTATGGGGGGGAACTATAGAGGATGATTGACATCAACATCTGGTCTACAAATGTGCACGTACAGTTGAACATACCTGCACACACATCTGCACATGTGCACATGTGGTGTCCATACAGCACACCACAACACACACAATTGCGCACATATAAACACATCAGAGAGCATTGAACAATATTTAATTCTTGATGTAAAAAAATAAGCAAGCACATTTCTTTTCATGGTGTGCAAAATCCCCTCATCTTTAATAAATGGTAAAATTATATGAATACCAAAGTATTTTATTTTTCACAAGAATTATTTTATTTATTTATATTTTTAAACTTTTTAAATTTTTTACTTTGTGTCTTTTATATCATGCATCTCGATCCCAGTTACTTCTTGTCCCTTGCGTATCCTCCCTCTGCCCTTTCAGCTTCCCCAGCACCTCAATAAAATTTAAGAGAAAAAGGAAAAGAAAAAAACCTGAACATGGAAGTTGTAGCGTGACATAGTGAGAATGCATTAAACCCTTTTGTCCATATGTCTTTACTTGTAAGTGTTCATTGCAAAGTCATTGATCTGGTTTGAGGTCCCTGGTTTCTGCTATGTTATCCATGCTGAGCCCTTGCTTGAACTCCTCTTGGTTATCCCGCTGTTGCCCTGTGTTGCAGAGATCCGGCAGCTTTGGGTTTGCAGGACCAGTCCCTTCACGTGCTCCAGCAGATCTCAGATGTGGTGGATGTTGGGGTGGGCCAATACATAAGCCTGGTTCTGGACCTGAGTAGTTGCAGAGTTGGTCAGCCCACCAAGTTTACCCTTTGCAGTGATGAGAAAAGGGGCAGGGTCAGTTTTCCTGCTTTCATGTCCTCAGGGTCAGAACTCCCACACCTACACTGTCAGAGTCAGTTCTTTTGTGTTACCCAGGTGTGGCATAGGGGTCACTCTCCCAAGTGCTGCAGCAGATGAGGGGCAGGGCTAGCTCTACCTCACTTATGACCCCACGGTCAGCAATCCCACTTGCCTCAGGCGTTGATGGGCAGGGGGTTTATGTCTCTCCTGCCCATGCTGATACATGACAGATGAGTAATGGGAACAGCTCTTCCATGCTCATGGTATCAGGACGGGCTTGCCCACACTTCTGCCAATGGGGTTGGCTCTATTGTGCTGTCCATGAGAGGTACAGGGCCTGCTCTCCCAAGTGTTTAAGTTGGTGATGGGCACAGCCAGCTCTCTCGCTCTTCTGACCTCAGGGCCAGCTTTCCCACTGCCTCAGGCATTAATGGGCATGAGGGGGAACTAGGGCATCTCTCCCTCACCCATGCCACCACATGACAGTTGAGTAATGGAGACAACTTTCCAATGCTTAAAACTTCAGGGCTTACTCACCTATTCATCCACCAACAGGATTGACTCTAATGGACAGCCCAAGCAAGGTGTAGGACCTGCTCTCTTGAGAATTATTTAAAACAAATACATAATTTTATCCACATATGTTAATAAAACATTTGTAAATCAATTTTATTTATTTGTATGCATAAGGTCACATAAAACTTTCCTAAGCAAAAGAACCTCAAGTGGGAAAAGATTTAAGAAGCTCTGTTCCAATGGAGACTTACATACCTGGGTCACCCTTTCCAGCTTAACTATGTTCATGTTACTTTCTTTCTAAAATCTTTATATGGATTCTCATTTATTACAGGTGACTTCATAATCTTTCCCTAGCTATTTCAAGATCATTTCTGCAAATAACTTGTATTTCTTCCAAATATGATACTTTTCTGTTTCTGTGATAAAATGCATTACTAACTAAGACAATTTATTAAGAAGGAGTTTATTTTGGCTTGTGGTTCTAGAGGGTAAGAGTCTATCATGGTGGGAAAACACAGCAGCAAGCATGCAGCAGGCTTGGTGGAAGAGGCAGGAATGTGAGACTCAAGAGAGCAAACAGGAAGTACGGTGAGCCTAGAAACTCTCAAAGTCTGTCCCAGGAACATACTGCCTCCCAAGGGTTCCACAACCTCCCCAATGAGTAAAATCACTGGCAACTAAGTATGCAGTTAATGGAGCCTATGTAGAACACTTCCTGTTTTGACCATCACATACTGCTTGTCTAAACAGACTATGCGTGTTCTTCTTGAGTCTACAAGTAGCTAAACTTGCTATCTCTGTTCCTGGAATGTCTTTGCTTATTTACTTGGTAATCTACTTATCTTCTGTGTCTAACTCAGGTATCATGTTCTCTAAAGAGTCATTGAAGTCCTCAGTTTGTTTGCTCTCTTTGATAAGCTTAAAATGGGATGTGTTTTTCATAATTTTCTACTTGCCCTGTGTCCTCAGAGGTTGATTTTTTTTCAAACTAATCAGGTTTCTGTCTCTGATTTCTGGTGGACTGAAACAATCAGAAGCCCTGGAAGAAGCTAGGGAGTAACAGAGAGTGATAATGATAGTAGCATTTTCCCAACCTCTCTTGGCAGGGAAAATGCTACTATCATTATATTAAATGCCCTGGCAGGGCCTGAATTAATCTACCAAATCAGAACTCCTACCACAACTCTTCTATAGGTTTGTTTCTGTATTTTAGTAATAATCTCTTTAGGCCGAGAGTGGTCAAGTGTTGGCCATTTGTAGCAGGCTTTCTTGGACCACCAACCAGCTCCCAAATCAAGACACAGAGACTTACTACAAGTTATAAATTCTTGGCCTTATCTTATGCTTGTCACACTAGCTCTTACAACTTAACCTGTTTGTCTTCATCTATGTTTTGCCTCAGGGCATTTTACCTTTCTTTCCTTCTCTATATTTTACTTTTATTGCTTCTCGTGCCTGTCAGTCTGGCTGGTGGCTGCCTGACTTCTGACCCCAGGGCATAGCTCTTTCTTCCTAGTTCTGTCGCCCTTCTTCTCTTGAGCCTAGATTCTTCCTCCTACTTATTCCCTCTACAAATCAGCTCCACCTATCCCTCCTCTGCCTCATTATTGGCCATTCAGCTTTTTATTAGACCAATCAAGTACCTTAGTCAGGCAAAGCAGCACATCTTCACATCATTAAACAAATGCAACATAAAAACATAACACATCTTTGCCTAGTTAAACAAACATTCTACAACAGCCCTTCATTATCTTCAATTGTGTACACCTTTATGAATAAATCTCTTACTACACTCTTTTAAATCATTTCTTCTGAGCAGCCATATGTTAACTAGCATGACTGGCTTATGCGTGTGTTACTATATATATTAGATATTTTAATTAGCATATTTTATTCTAAATATTGTGGCTTTTCTATTTCTCTTATTAATTTCCCAGAAGTTGGGCCTGAATCCAGAATAAAGGGCATGGCTACGTAGGGAACCCCTATCCTTTCCAAGGAGGACTGTGTGGTAGACTATGCAGTGGCCAGAGCAAAGAGGAATATGCAGAATGTGATGGACCTGGGAGTCGTCGTTTGGGTAAAGAGCTAAATGACAGTTTGGTATGTACCTTGAATTATGTTCATTTGACAGAAAGTAGTCCATGCAGAAAATACTGGTTTTGATGTAACCTGGTCTTGGAAACTCACTTTGCATCTTATTAGCCATGCAACACTGGGCAGATTATGCTTGCAGCAAAGGAACTATGTTCTAGCTGTTTTTAGGTCATTTTGTCTGAGAGGACGTCAACTGCTTCCCAGACAGTGCCTGTTTCATTGCTTATACTCATGCCCCAACTCATGGCATTCTTCTCCATTTTTGAAATATGCCTGCTTTTATCTTCCAGACATCAGATTATGCTGTCTGATGACATGTGACTATCCAGAAATGTGATTGTTCTTACTTCTTTAATTTTTCCTGTTTTTCAAGTTTGAGATTGTATCTCATTTAACTATTTCCTTAGTTACTGATTGACTTAATGGAATCTGGCTTCACCTTCATTATCTCTGCACTTTGTCTACCTTTAACATCTATTTGAACCACAGCAGCTTTGTCAAATTGCCCTCTTATTTTTATTGCCTCTTCCAGAAACTGAAGCTTATTACCAATGGTCACTTCAAAATACTCCTGCTATTTTAATTTCTCAATAATTATTCAAATGTAACACACTTTTCCTTGACCATTGAAAGCTGTATGCTTTGTACCTGGAAGTATACATTTCTGGAATTGCTGTGTGAAATTCTATATGGAATTGTCCAAATCCTTAATGTATAGTTAAATAGCCATCTATACGCCAAAATACAGAAACGAGTATTTGAAAAAGCTCTTAAGGTCTCATTTTCCATAATGAGACTTTAGCTGCATTATAGGGCAGCTTTCTGATAACATTCTTCTATTTCCTATTCCTTCCATGATCCTCTTATCTTAATGAGCTAAGTAACTTTCTTTGTCTCAGATAGTTGATTCACAGATTGAGAAACTATTTTCTTTAGTCTTAGAAGTAATAAGCAACAATGATATTTGGTCAACTGTTTGCAGGACTTCAAAGTTTATATGGTCTATTTAATTGCATTCAAGTCTAGAACACAGGATCTTACATGAGTAACTTTTAAATTACTAGAATAATAATTCTCTGGTTAGTATTTTTGATATACTGGCATTTTCTGCTTCCAAGGAAATTACTCATTAATTAATTAATTCAATTAATATTTATTGATTCCTCATTTCATTAAGCTCGTTATTAGAAATCCTATACAAAAAAGAGATAAATATAGCATAGCCCTTGTATTTAAGTTAGGGAGAAAGATTTAAGATTAACAAGCAAAAATACTATGTTAAAATATTGTCATATAGTAGGCTAGAGAGATGGTTCAGTGGTTAAGAGCACGGTCTGCTTTTCCAGAGGACTTGGGCTCAATTTCCAGCTCCCACATGGCAACTCACAACTGTCTGCAACTCTAGTTATAGGGCTTCTGACACCATACAGGACATACATGTAGGCAAAACACCACTGAACATAAAATAAAATGAAAAATATTGTTACATAAATTTATATAAAGAACTAAAAGAACATAATAGAGGAGGAAGTTAATTCTTGCCTAAGATTTGTGGTGGCTCTGGCGTCAAGAAAGAATTATACAGAAAATAACAAACAAGCAAATTATAAACCTTTAAACAAAATAATATTAAATTTATGTGTTCTTAAAGTATTTCACATAATATTTTTCTTTGGGGCATGTGGGATCATCCCACAGAGGGGGATAGTTAAGAAATCTAACAAATAAAATAGGATATTGCAAATCCACAGGTGTCTTATTATCCTTGACATCTAAGCACTGGATTTTTCAGACCCTGTCACATGAAATTTCTAGGCAATAACTACCAGAGGAAACTTATGCCACATAAACAGAACTTAAGGGTTTTAATGGAATCACTTACTTATCTTTAATAATCATAATTCTTTAACTACATGGCAGCAGAGTCTAGGTTAGCATTTTCTGTTTTTTCAATAGTAGCATTTTAAGTTTTATATTTGAATGGCATGGGGCGCATACCTTTAAATATTTTTTTTCTATGCTAGAAATTGAACCCAGGTCCATGTACATTCTAAAAAGATACTTTACCACTGAGTTACAATCCTTAATCTTTGAGGTTGTAAACATTGTGTATGTGTTCTAAGGAGTGAGTTTAACATTGTAACATGCAAAGAAATTTTTCTTTAGTTCTTTTTTAAAAAGCAACTACAACAGAAAGAACAAGCAGGATTTCCTCTATAACTAATATTGACTTAACTTTACAGGGTCCCAAACTCGAATGCCTCTGTTTATTCATGAAATAGAGTCAGGCTATTGGTCCATTCGGATTCACTTCCAACTTTTGCAGTTCAGACTGTTCAGCCAGTTTAACTCTTGGCCTCTCAGGTGAATTGACTTACAAATGTTATAGAAAAGGCCACAGCAGTGCGGTTATGAAAGAAACCCATGCCCTGGAACACAGCCCAGTAGACTAGAGTCACTCAGCGAAAGAGTTTCCACTAGCTACACTTGGGAGTTACCCTTGGTTTTGCCTTTGTCTCAGACCATCTGCATGTCCAAAGTGCTAATAAGCAACTGACTCACTGGCGGAATAAATTCAATCTGTTGATTATGTTCTGGAAAGCTCTGCAATGGAAGAAGTCCTGGCAACAAAGGAGCAGAGCCCTTTCCCAAGTTCTGAGGTCACACAAGCCTAGCCATGAGAAGGCATATTGATATGAGTGGGCACTAGAGACTTAGTATATGGATTTTTTGATGAAAGAAGCCATGTTTAGATCTTGGGCAACCATATTTTTTGGCTCTCTTAATAGTAGCCAATGTGGATTTCTTCTTAGAGATCTTGGGTTTATGTCGCTTTCACTGTGACAATTACTAGGAAAGTTTTATGCGACCTGGCAGTTCCCTGAGAGTTATCAAAATAATTTTAAATTTGACCACTAAGCTAATGACAGAAAATAGATGCAAATAAGAGTATACAAGAATAAAGATGCCTTAATGAGTCATCTTAAAGAGGACTAGACTTGTATGTGTTCTATCATCGTATAATACCTTTTAATTTTCTTGTACTAACTCTTAGGCTGACTCATAACAGAAATAAAAATGTGAATGTGTGAATGTATTTTCATTCATTAGAGGCAGATGTTTTTGGGAGGGGAAGGTGGGAGAGACAGGGTTTCTCTGTGTAGTCCTGACTGTCATGGAACTGATAGACCAGGTTGGTGTTGAACTCAGAGAATTACCTGCCTCTGCCTCTTACGAGCTGGAATTAAAGGTGTCCACCATCATGTCCAACTGTAGAGTCAGGGTTCTGATACATACTCAGGCTAGCCTTAAACCAGAGATAGTTCTTCCTTGGTCTATTAAGTGGCTGGTTTATTTTTATATAGAAACAGACATTTAGGTAACAGAAAAACATCACTTTGTGGAATGACTACTGTGTACAAATGTGTTCATTAATTTTATTTTAAAACTATTGTTGATTTTATGATTATTAAAAATTATCAATAATTTCAACTGGGAAATTTTATAAAATTATCTTTAAAACAGCAATGCTCATGTCAACCACTGTTTTGCCTCATTAGGGTTAAATGCCTGTCTCTATAAGTAATTATTTCTTTCTAGATTTGCCATTATTTTTCTCTTTAGGTTTTCCTGGAAGCCTCATTCTTTCTAGGAAAGCATTCTTTGTATTTTCACTTTAAAGTGTGACCCATATTGCTCACATTTCTTTCAAGCCTCTAATCCAGGGAGTTAGCCTAACACACTGTCTCCTTATCACATCTGATGGTTCTCTGTGAATTGGAAAAATACAATTGATAAGGTGTACTGGGTGTTTTTTATGTGTCAGTCACCATTGTGAATGCTCTCAATTAGTAGTTACTTAATGCTCATAATAACTGTGAATTAGAGGCAGGTCATATAAATCTACTTATATTAGTAAGCTTCTTGATTTTCATACTTTGTTCACTAATTCATTTATAAAGCAACGTAGTTGTTAAATATTCAGGACTATGAACTGTACATAAAACATTTAATATGGATAGCTTCTTGGACTTTGAGGAGTTCAAGGTCAAATAGCTCTATTGCAGCCATTTTGCTGGACATTGTGTAATTGATAACGCAGATGAATAAGGCCTCAGGTACATAGTATGTGGCAACTAATATGGCGTGTTCTTTTCTATTATAGTAGAAGAGTCAGAAACAGCTCACATTTCTGTGAGTCACACAATAACATTCTTGTGCATATTAATTCTGCTGTTTTAATAAACTGTGAAGAGCTTTGGCTTGCATAGACAGTCTCCAGACAGACTACACCGAGCATAATGACACGCTGACTTTGAGCATTCACAAGAAGGGGCTAGTATGTTAAAGGCTTTGATCAAATATGATGTTCCAAAAAATTGGAAATAAATTCTATGAAAATTTAGGGATTCAACATTTCAGTGAAGGTTTTAGGGATTCAGTGGTAATTTATAACAAGATATCCCCTCTAAAGCAAAATGAAATTTTTCTTAACTTCTACTTAGTATAATAAAAATGGAATAAAATATCTAAAAGGCCTCTTTGGGTTTTTGAGGCAACACATTCTAAACTTATATACTGCTCCATAAGCAGAGTGATTTATTTTTTGATTGAAGAGGTCCTACCTACAATATAAACAACTATGTAAGCTTGATCTTAAAGTCCAGGAGATCTTACTGTGTTGGATATGTCAGCAGTGAGAAAAGAGGCAGTGCTTTAAGTCAAATACCCCCGGGAGAATAATGATTCAGTGCCCTGTGATTCAGCAGCAAGGCTGTTTGCTTCATATAATTACAGGTTTTTTGAGTAAAAGTTCTTGTGAGTTGCTGAGAGAGACACAATGCTTTCACACTGAGCATCAAGTGACCGTGGTCTAGAAAAGCACATTGTATTCTGCGTTCTAATGGATATATCTTATCACAGAGCTGTGTAGGCTCAGAACCAGACCAGTCTCATATAGAAATGATGCGTTTGGGATTAAGCCTGAGCAGGACAAAAGTCACAGAACATGGTTCAGATGGGCATATACCTCATAACAATGATAACAACAATTCTCTTGGCTTGCTATAGGAGTAGAGGGGGAGCTGTATGATGAAAATAAGGAAGAAAGGTCTACTTTTGTTTTTTGAGTGGTTATATTATATATATGAGCACAAACTGAAATAGGCCATGGCTACATTACAACCATATTCAAGGTAAGCTTTGAAAGATTATGGAGAAGGAAACTCTTCCCAGTAAGAAGAGCCATTATACTGTTCTTAGTTACTAACGTTTGGCAGGATGAGGAGTAGTCGAGTAAATATATAAGTGGCAAATGGGTAATGGCTTGGTTGTCTGCTCAGGGTCCTGAAATGTGAAAATCATTGGAAGACTGGAGACAAATGTTTTAGGATAAAAAATTATAGATGAGTTTCGACAGTTTTGTGGCTAAGCAAAAAGTACCTACTATGTAATGAACAACCAAAAAGATATGTTAATGAACAATTGGAATAAGTGTGCCTTTATCACTGCCACACACAACTGCCATGATAGGCTCATGGACAAAGTGGCCATGTTGACAAAACAGACTAGCTCTTGAGCCCAGAAGCACAGACTTCTTTCTTATTACCAAGGCTGAAGTAGCTTCTGCTGCTTTTGAGCGAATTTTCAGCAATAGAAACAAATGCCAGCACATCACTATTTCTTCATGAAGCCAACTGACCATTTAGTAGTAAGTCAACTGTAAGGGCTAAGGGTTAGTTCTTTCAGGTATAGGTGGCTATTCTGGGTACTACCTTATCTTTACTCATTGCTGTGCTTCAGCCAGATCCTGAAGCTTATGGAATGTTGACCCATGCATGTGGAATCTCACACAGTGTAACATATATAAACAAGTGCCCCATTCCGTAGTGAAGAAATGGGGGATTTGGCCAGGATTAGTGGGCACTAGCTATATCATGTAGTTACTGGACATCAGAAGCAGCCTTCTAGAGGCATAGCTGAAACAAGAGCCGAGAATCAGCACTCCGAAAGGAGGCTGTGCCCTTCTTCATTGAAAGGCTCAGAATTTTTCTTCCTCCTTCAATTAGCTGTATGAAAAGCTTTCTTCCTTAGCCCCATTTTATCCAAAGCCAAAGCTGGAGGAGGAGCACTACTCCAACTGTAGTAGATAATTTGGAAATTTGAACTAAATTACCTAAGTCTTTGTCCCTAATAGGAAGAACTTAATGACCACTAGTAGGTAGGACAGCCTCATTTGTTATAACTCCTCAAAAGTCCCATAGGAAGACGTTGTGCTTTCTACTTCTTTGATACCAGGTTCTACAAGGTTTGAGGTTCTCAGAAAATAGATTTTCCATAAGCTATGAATAGTGCTACAATGCTTTGGATTCCTTGTGTCTAGAGATTAGCTAGCAGAAATGGTCATCATATCTTGCCAGAAGTAACTAACCCTGAACACAAAGAAGAGATAGTGTTGCTTACCCTACCTAGAGTATGTATGGTTCTAAACTGATCTACTTGGGAGCATTCTTCCACTCATCCTTTTGGCATTTTGTGAAGAACCAATGGAACAAATCTTCCTTGAGAAAAGTATGGTTGTTAATGGCTAAGGCCCATAGGATTGCAACTTTGGGGCACAGGACAGTATAATATATGGTGGCTTGTCAAGGTACCAGCTGAGGTTTTGAGGGCATTAGAATGGATCACAGAGGTGGGAGAGGATGAGCTTCAGTGCACTGGAAAACTATTGCAGCCCTGGGATCTCTGGTTCATCTCACTGACTTCTCTTACAGGCAAGCATTCCTTCTAGAGGAGAAGGCTTACAGATGATCTGTATACAAAATCTGTACAAAGGAACCTATCTGTCCAGATCAAGGGATGGACCGTTGCAAACATGAAAAAGTGCTGCCAAATTCTTCTGTTTGGGGAACATAATTTACTATTGGGACCTCAGCTGTCTTAATCTGTCTCTCGTTTTGCACTGGGTTACACTTCTCTTATTGAGTGCCAGCAGAGGTTATAACATAGACCTTCTGCTATTTAAAAAAAAATGCTTTTATTTAAAACATGACCTCAACCAGAGGTCTGCACTTTGGCCTGGTTGAAGCTTCCTTAGGAATCTTTCTAAAGTCTAAGGTTCTTCTTACTCTATTCTTCTGCTTCCACTACTGTCACACTGGCACCACAGTCTGAAACCTCTCCCTGCTTTCTGGATTTCCTGGATCTTCAGAGGTACTTCTCTCAGTGAATCTCTAACATATCTAATTCTGTCCAGACACCTGCTTCTCAGAGAACACAAACTGACAGTGCCACTGGGAAAATTTCAAGATACAATGAAGAGATTAAGTCTCCTTTCCTGTACTGGATCTATAGAGACCTATCCCATGCTCATCTTGTTTTCTCTGAATAGCAATTTGTTTCCATATTTTTTGCAACCCTAATTCAGAGCAAATGCTTGCAAAAAAGAAAAAAAAGAAACCATTTCTTCTATATTTACTCTTTCACTTTATCTATTATCTATTTATAGTTTATCTTTTTACAGTTTTTTAAATTAGTCTGTACTTCATTGTACAGTAAGGCATTCATAGTACTTAGCATTTGAAAAAAAAGCAAGTCTACTATTAGACTATTCAAAAGTTTACTTAGAAGTTTCCTAAAGGATTAAAAACATAACTCTAACCCAACCTAGTCAAAACAAGTGGGAGCAATTTATTATCGCTCAGCCAGTTCTTTAAGATGAGAAATGAACATTAGGAATCTTGTATAGAATTGTGATCTCATCTTTGCTATTGGTGTATAGATATATCACCATATATATATATGTATATTGTGTTAATATAGAGCTAAACTATAAGAACCTTTTCTATGTCAATCATACCTCATGATGTGTGTATGCGTGAGGTAGGAAAATAAGATTAAGATTTGAGGTCAGAAGTTCTTAACTTAGTTCTACAACATTTAAGAAATCTAAACAAGTCCTATTGCCTCATCTAATTTTGGGTAGCTCATTGACTGTTACAAAGTTCAAGTGCAGCAGAACATGAGAAAAAGCTTTGAAAATTATAAAATGCTCTACCAGCTGTGAGTTTTTATGCTGTGATGGTAGTTTGGGAACTTTTTGGGAATAGTTTCTGATATATGACAGATATGTATTATTTAGGATTAGTACGAAGTTAACTGAGCTTGAAGTTAGTCTGCCAGGGCTGTCATGATAAAATACCACAGACTGGGTGGCTTAAACGACAGAAATAAATTTTCTCACAATTTTGGAAGTTCAAAATCAAGGTATTGGCAGATTTTGTTATGAGACTTCAGAATTCCAAGTCTTGAAGATGGCTGCCTTTTTATGATGTCTTCTTCTCTGGGTGTGGACAGCCCTAGTGCCTCTTCCTCTTATAAACATGTCAGTCAGTTATATCAGATTAGGGCCCTACCCTTATAGCTTCATTTAACCTGTACTTCTTTAAAGACCCCACTTGCTAACACAGTCACATTGGAATTAGGGCTTCAACACATGAATTGTGGAGTATCAATTAAGTCCTATACCATGCATTATTAAGTATCCAGTCACTAAGTGTGTCAAGTCCATTCATTGTTTGAGGTTCTATTGGAACTACTGGTCTACCTAAGGAAGTTGTGGCTCCTACATCTTCTGTTAAGCGATACTTGAGGCATGGTAAGGATGCAGGTTCTTTATTCCCATCTTGGAATTATGAAATCAGAATCTTCAGTTTTGAAGTTCAGAAATCTTCATTTTTACCATATGGGTACATATTATCTGTGATTTTTACATACAAATTTTAATAATTATTGATATAATGGAAAGAATATAGGAGTTCTGGAGTCACACATCATGGGTTTAGTCTTGGATCAGCCTATTACGGTATGATTTTTGTCAAATTACTAACTCTCTCTGCACCTCAGTTTCCTCATATGTAAGATGGAGATATTATTATTACCTGTGTATTGTAAGAATTAGCAAGTGGATTAGAGGATTCAACATGTTGTTGCTGTATATTTTGATTTTTAACATTCTCCAACTTTATAACCTGGTGAAACAAGGCTTTCATGAATATTTTCTTTACAGTTACAACTTTTTCTTGTTTCTAAATTATACCCACTCCACAGATTTTAAATGTGTTTGTGTAAGAACCTTATAAATGTGAGGCAACTGTTCTATCACTGAGCTACACTCCCAGCCATAGAGGTATAACCCTATTCAAGACTTGCCTATTTCATACATTACTTTCTGACTCCCATTGCAATCTGGCTATCTTTTAGGACAAACCATTTTGTATTAATTTTTTTGTGTGACCACTTATAGCTGATCTTATCCCAACACATACACACATACATATATCACATCACAGGTCTGCGTGTGTCATGCATTCCTTGAGGGTGTCCAGGATAGATCAAATTAACAAATATTTGCTTACTGCAATAAAAGGAGAGGTGATTTTTTAAAAGTAATATTGTATTTGTGAAATTGAGGCTTTTTATGACCATGATAAGAAGTAGGTCCTAATTAGGGGCCCACAGTGTGCTAGAGAATTGAAAACAGGATTCTGACAAATGTGAATGCATGTAAGGAACTGAAGCTTACATTTTCCTTTATTCGTATATCCTGGAAAACGAAAATGTAAACTTTATTCTTATTTTGAATATGTGACTGGAGAAATTTCCTGAAAGGTAGTTCTAGAGGATAGAACTTGAGAGCAAGACAGACGAAGGACGAAGGAATTTTGATTGTTAGAGAAACTTGGAGCCCACCGTTTATTTTGAAACTATTTTTAGTAAAGATTTAGCCAGGTTCATTCCTATGAAGGTTTATGTCTGGTCTTCTTTTATAGCACAATAAAACCTCATGGTTTCCTGGTTGGCCGGTATTTGTTTAAAGAGAGTGGGTTGCTGGTACTGACAACATTGGAGAGGTTGTAATTGGGGGAATCTGATGTAAATTTTTTCACCTGTAAAGAAGAGGGTGGCTAAGGAGTAAATCCAGGCATGACTGTGAAGAATTTTTGATTTTTGAAAGTCTTGTTCATATTAGATGTTAGCTATCCTTTTAAACATGATTAAACATCTCCCAAATGCAGTATTAAAACCTGAGTTTATGTAAGGGTTCTTGTTATTGTTCAGCTTGCACTTATATTTAATATAGCTACCGAAGCACCAAGAGTTGTTGCTGGGAAGAGTCCAAGCGTAATTTGAGTGAAGATTGATGCTGGGTTCAAACTGAAGCACTACAGTTAATCCTGGTTGTTTAGCAGGGAAAGGGCACAAAGAACCCTTGGTTTTGTCTGAAATATCTAACCAAGTATTAAAAATTTCTCTAAATGTATAAATCTATATTTTGCTTTTAATAAGTAGAACTTGTTGGCTGTTTGCTATTACCAGAGTGATGAAAATATAGTGATTTTAAGCAAAGAACATTGAGCAAGACTAAATGATCTCATCTGAATCTTTTAAAAATTGGAGACATGTCATTGACTTCAAAGGGGTACATTAAAGGAAGAACTGGGCTCATATTGCCATACTCTTTGAAGCTGGTTGGATAATTGTTCAATTAAAAGACTTTCAGGCCTGCTGGAGACTCCTGTTCATGTTTGTGCTATAAAGACCATAGTCTCACTCTCCTATTTTGTCCCCTTCCATTGTAAGATATGCATAGGAATGTAAAGTTATTGCTAATTTATAAAACTTATTTATAAAAATATATTAAAGACTGGAACTATATCATTAGAGAGAAATCTGTTAAGTTCATTCGTGATCTGGGACTGAACTCAGGACTTTGTGCCCACAAGGCAAGCAGCACAAAGCCAGCACTCTACTGTTTAGTTGCAGACTTTTTTTTCAAAAATAAGAAATTGAGAGTCTGCCTCAGTTGACCAGACTGCTCTTGAACGTGCAGTTTTCCTGCTTCAGCATCATCTGTAGCTGGGATTTAAAGTGTGTGGTGTGTGCCACTTAGCATTTTTTCTTTATACAGCAAAAAACCCAGAGGTGTGTCAACTGACTATTATTTTACTAGATTGTTTAAATTAGGCTTGTAAGGCCAAAACTAACAAAAAGTAACAAGAGAACTAAAAACGTTATCTCCTGGGTAATTTTAGATATCTCCTGGGTAATTATTTAGAATTCAACATTTTTTTTTGGTTAATTCCAACACAAGTGTGCATTCATTCTTTAAGTCACTGTCAATTGCCTTTTGGTCTATACAAATGCAAGTGCTGGTCCACATAATAGCAACAATAGCTGGTGGGTGCTTTACTGTTCTTATCTTTCTTTTTCAAACTGTCCCCCTGTTGATTAGCAGCACATCTATTGCCTGGTCACCTTTATGGCATTGTTTCGTACTCCATAGTCATCCTTTTGTTCTTTATCCCTTCATGCTGGTATTTACACCAAAAAAAAAAAAAGACACAACCCCCCCCAAAACAGAAATCTGATCTTCGTTTCACCCGTTCTACCTCTAGACTATAGGACTCCAATCTGTCTTTCCAATCCAAATTGCTCTTGACTTTCAGATTCATATATCTAAGAGCAAGAAACATCTCCTTTCTTCTTCAACCTGTTTAAAATGAAACTTGTAATCTTTACTCTCAGCTATTCCTCTAATATTTTTATATCCTCATTAATATCTTTATTCTTAGAGTAGACCAAAAAACTTTCTTCATAGCATCTGTTTAAATCATGTGGAATTGATCAAACTTATTATAATTGTTTTTAAAGTGGTTTTCCTGGGTTTGGTCACACAGTCTTCCAAACTATCCCTATGCAATACTGGTACTGATTTTCAAACGCACAATTGAAAGGGATCATGGCTTACTCCTCCTTTGGAACCTTTAACAGTTCCTTAGTATCCATACAGTCAAGTTGTTCAGACTTCTCAGTAACCCAAAGGCTTACCTACACTTGGTCTCCACATTCTATCTTGTGTTTTCTCCGCACCCACCTTCCTTCCACCCCAAATCATACAACCTGCTTACAGTTCCAGGAGTTCTTGTTCTCGTGATTCTGTATGTTCTGTTCTTTGTCGGGACCCTTTTCTTTCTTCTCATACACTTGGGAGGCCTTTATTTCTTCTCCAGTCATCAGGCTAGCATCTCTTCATCTGCGAACTCGTCTTTGTTCCACACTGTACTTGCTAAGGACTCAGAGCATTTCACACTATGCTGCAGTTGTTTACATAGTTTCCCTTCTACTAAACTAAGGGAAGCAGCTGTCATTTGTTTGAATGTATTTGTAACTTTAGTGTCTAAATCGTGCCTGGTACATGCTAAATGAATGAAGAAACTTCTGAAAAACATAAATATTTTCTTGTCTTCAGGATGTTTGTTATTATAGATAAAATGGGTTGTTAATACTGGATTTTTTTCCTCCTTGTAATCATGAATAGGCCCCACATCAACTACTTTCTGTAGTATGTTTCCATAGGACTACAAGAATAGGCTAAAAAATACATAGTTATTCCACGGAAAGTGATACATTAATTCTACAATTTTAGTACCTGGGGCCCTCATACCCTGTATCATTTGCTTTATAATGAATGAGGTTGTTAATATAGCTTTATGATAATGAATTTAGGAAAACTAAGACATAGAATGAAATTAAGTTAAAAGTAGGCCTTGAGAAAGAGTTGAACAAATGGTGAGATCTAGAGATAGTTTGGGTAAAACTCAGAATTAGCAGGATTATGGGAAGTCCTGAAGGGATATGGGAGGTAAGGAGCAGGGTAGATGTAAGAAATATAAGCACATATGCGCACACACGTGTGGGCACACACACACAAACACACACACCATCTGTTAATTGTTTTCTACCTTAAATATGTCATTTGATTTAATACATAAGAGCTGGATATAGGCATTTTATAGATGAGGTAGGTAACGAGACACCAATAAGCTGCAAGGAGCTACGAAGTGGTGACTAGAATAGGCTGACAGGGAAGGTTCTTCATTCACGCCATGCTGCTCTCCCTTTCCAGTCAGCTCCCAGAGCTGCTGTGCTGCTGCGTACAGCGTAGTCATCCACATACAAACACAGCGTTTGCTTCTGTTTGCAATGGCCATGGGTACGTGCTCATTTAGCAGTTCAGAGTAACACAACTACAATTTCATTTTCAGTTCAACGCCATTAAATCTATAAAACAATAGTTCACATTTATTGATGACGCTAGTTAATGCATCAGATGATTTCTCGTGTAAAATCAACATGAATAAATTTTAAATAGGTTTAGCTGAACAAGCCGAGTCCCAAGTTTTTCTTGGTGTGCTCCACTGCTGGCTCTCTGTGGAATCCAGAAGGACTGCTGTCTGGTGTGAAAGGTACTTTGCTTGCCGCCTCCTGTAGCTTGCTCTGCCTGGCAGTTTGTCACTCTTCTGGGCAAGTATCCAGCTTGTGGTAGGGAGGTGGTTTTGTGGCAGAACTCCACAATTAACCACAAGTTCAGTGTCAACGGTAGGCTGCCACCGTCGTGGCTGTGATCCTGCAGATTTGCTGCTGTAGCCAGACTTGAAGAAACTACTGCTTGTCCAAGGAGGGAGCAGGGAAACGTGTGAAGACATGGCTGTGTCTTGTTCAAGACTGAGCTTCTAGGTGTAAGACAACAGTAACAACAAAATCTGGGAAATTTCAGATTAATAACTAGAGATTTAAGGCCTTTAACAGTTATTATATTTTTAAAACTCATAGCAGTGAATTTTTGGCCTAGATGTAATTGTTGTTCTGAAAATTAGAATGTAAAAAGGAAAAATTTTCAAGTATTAGAATGTAGTCTTTTAGAGTAAGAGAAATCTAGGCATTATCACTTGAATTAAATTTTAAAAATCACCTACATTTCTTGTAAGAATTTAGTTTATATTATAATTTAACTCAAACGTGACTATTTTTTTGTAAACTTAAGAAAAGTGACCATTTCTTAATTTTGTGAAAATGAATGTTATATTTATAAAAATATGGAAAATCTTGTTTTCTGTTAAATATTTTAAGGATTTTCTATTAAAATTCTATTAAAATTCTTTAATGAAACAAAAAATTCAGAGAACATATAACTGAAAGCTGATATGTAAATCTGTAAAAATTGCTTCGAGAAACATAAAATGTCTGATAGTTGCAACAGGATGATGACTATCAGGAGACTGAGCTCGTCTGAATAAGAGAATTTCCATACCTGAATATAGGTATCCAGGTCAGTGTTTTGGGACAACACAAATATTTAATAAATAGGAATGATAACTCCAGTTCCATGTTGCACAGCATCATCTCTCATACCTAATATATCCTTATTTTTGTTTTTGTTTTTTGGCCATCATATACTTTGTAGGCATAGGGTGCTTGCAGTTAGCCGAAAATACTCGGGTGCATGAGTACAGAATTCTGTACTTGCTTGTTTCCTTCCTAGATTCTCTTTTCTTCCTACTTAGGTAACTTCTGTTTGCCTTTCGGTACTGACCCAGATGTGACTTCCTTCACTGCCCCCAGACCCTTACTCCTCACATGCTGGTCACATGACAGTCTAGGCAGGTGCTCTTGCTCTAGCCTTCCTGAGAGCAAAGAGCCTAGTTCAGCTCCCTGTCAGCTACTCTATTCCTGATCTTTAGCAATTATTTCTACTTCTCTATGTTCCACTAGACTATGGATCACTATCGTTACACTATCTTTGTTACCAGGGACCAGGCACTTAATAAATGATCGCATCTATTAAGGATGGGAGGAGAAGAGTATTACAGAGGAAGTGCAAGTGAAGGAATTCAAGTACAAGACATGAAAAAAAAAAAGAATGTATGGAGAGAACTATCGTAGAGAAGGAGGGATAGTGGATAGTGAGACTGAGACAGATACACAGTGGGGGCATTCTGACAAGAATAATCTTTTCTTTAATAGTTATCAATACCTGTAGTAGCTGTTGTTTTTGAGACAGGGTTTCTCTGTACACAAGGCTGGTCTTGAACTCACAGAGATCTGCCTGCCTCTGCCTCCCAAGTGCTGGGATTAAAGGCTTGCGCCAGTACCACTGCCCAGTTGTAGCCAAATTTTTATGTGATATACTATACTTTTTAATAGTTTGTGTATATGCCCTATTTCCTAGAGACAGCTGTAATTTTGAGGAAGCTCTGAAGAGTGGTTTATGGTCTTTATGGTTTTTTTTTGTTTGTTTTTGTTTTTTACAGTAAAGTAAGTATTCTGCAAAGAGATACTTGGTGAATTAAGAGTAAGGGGCTGGGGACATAGATAAAGTGCATGCTGCACAAGGACCAGTTTAGATTCTTACCACCCATTTAAATGTCCAGTAGGCCTGGTATCCCACCTGTAATTCTAGCACTAGGAAGCTGGAGATGCCATCCTTAGAGCAAGCCGGCTAAGACTAGAATTGCGAACTACGGCTTCAGCTAGCTAGAGATCCTCCCTCAATGAATAAGGAGGTAAATCTTGGGCCTCTGCATGTGTACATATTTACCTCCTCTACCCATTGTATATACCCCACCCACACATACACATATGGGTACCACATACACAGACATATCGGAAAACAAAGGAAGAAGTAAAAGGCAGACTCCATTCTGAGAAAAGTACTAGTTAGAAGGGAAGCATTTTTAACCTTTGGGCAACAGGGTTACTTGCATTTTCAAAACAGAATGACCTTTTCTATACTGGAGAAACATTTGTTTTTATTTTTTTTCAGTTTTCTTTTCTTAGTTTAAGTCAGTAAATTCTCTCACTTTTCCAAAACTCTTACAAAGTTCACACGCACCTTAAGGGAAAATATTAATATTAGAAATTTGGAACCTCAATGACACTGGTTATTTATTCCGGAAGGTTTCTTTGATATTTAAGATGTGCCAGATTGCTTTCTATCTTTTTTTCCTACAAAGTCTGGGTTGCATTTTATTAAATTCTGTGAAGTTATATTTAGGAAGAACATTCAGGATTTTTTTTTTTAAAAAAATCTTTCCAAGTTCAGTTCAATTAACATTCCTTTTTCAGGGAGACTATTTCAGAGGTTTTAACCTTTTTTTTTTTTTCCCAAACCAAGGGTTTCAGCTCAGAATAGGAAATGCTAGAGACCTATTGAGTGGTTTGAATATTTTTATTTAAAAAAGAGCAGCCTAAGGCTGGGCGTGATGACACATGCCTTTAATCCCAGCACTTGGGAGGCAGAGCCAGGTATGTCACTGTGAGTTCAAGGCCAGAACAACCAGGGCTCAGTAGAGAGATTCTGTCTCAACAAACAAACACACATCAAAACAAAATGAAAATAGCCTATCATTTGCATAACAATCATGGTTGAAAGTGGTAACATAGAGAGGGAACATTATTACACGTCTTTTAAAGAACTAGTAAATTTTATCTTTTCAAGGCCTCTTAGTAAATATTTCATAATTTCTCTACCTCCATCTTTCTCTCTTTGTCTCCTCTGTTTTTTCATCCCTTTCACCTTCCCCTTTCTTTTGGTGTTTTGAGTTAGGGTGTATGATAGCCCAGATTACCCTTGAACTCATGATCCTTCTGCCTCAGCCTCCTGAGTGTTGGGATAACAGTCATGTACCACCATGCCTGGCTTCTCTTAGTTGTCAGAACCTGAGGAGTAGTCTGATTATGTAACTTTTGTCTGACAATAAGATAAGATACCCATGTCTTATTCAACTTCCTATCCAATTCTTTTCTACTTATATTCCATAATTATAATTATAATAATCACCATAGGTGCAGCAGTCAAGATTCATTGAAAACAGTTTGATTTTGGAAAGAAATTTCTGGGATTATTGCTCTAGAAATGGATTGCTTTATTTCTGGGTTTTAGAGTTAGGAAATAAATGCTCCTATCAAAAACAACAGTTGAAAATACAAGCCACAAGGATAGGGAATTAGTTACTAGAATTTAGAGTAGAATAAAAAAATGGTTGAGATCAAACCTGAGAACTCTTTTGGCTTCACTAAAAAGCATTTCTGATGCATCAATGACTAGTGCCAGAGATTTCATCAGATGTAGAAGGCATTCTAACCACTGGGCAGACCCTAGTGCTGGAATTTCTCAAATGGCACTTGTAAGGAAACATAGGTTGTAGGCAGGTAACATCTACCAATGGTAAAAGTGTCCTTAGGCACTAAACTAATTTTTAGGGCCTGTTCTAGGCTCTGAGAATGAAAAGATCAGGACAGGATTCCACCAGAATTAGTGGATGCATTATTGGTTTATTGGATTAGGTATACCTTTAAAGGATATAGAACAAAATTCTCACCCTTTGTGTACATATGGCAACTCTGGATATTATTAGAAAACTATGATGCGTAAGGGGTTGCATTGCTTCAGAATGACTAAGGAGATTAGTGGTAAGCACCAGGATTCCATATCATGGATCAACAAACTGAAAAGTGAAGATATCCTCTTGAAAGTGCAGAGATAGGGATCAAACTCAACTCAGGCAAAAACAAGAATAGAGATAGCTAAGAGAAATTATACATATCTATATATATCTCAGGATGAGAACTAGGGAAATCTATTAGTTGTTTAAGTTTGGGAGTAGAATAATTAATTTGCCCTCTAAGAAATGCAGCTTAGTAATCTTTGACAAAGTCTATAAATAGAAAAGGGAGCTATTATAAACACAGCTAGCTCATTCTTTCTGTTAAGTAAACTCCTGATGGTCTTGTCACAATCCTTACGCTTTGTTTTAGAATCCTCAGGTACCAGGTTGGTATATAGAGGGGCGTGCTTCACCCATTGGTTATTGAGAAAGTTGGAGTTTTAGACCTACAAAGATCTTGATGGCAGCTAAAAGGTGTTTAAAGAACTGCAAAATAAAACAGTTTTTTGAAAGCGGCTTTGAATTCTATTCAAAGGCAGCAGTCCTCTGTACAAACACCTTCATTTTCATTTATCAACACTGAAAATTTGGGTGGCACAAATAATTCAAAGGCTGGTTGTATCGATTTGGAAGATGAATCCTAAAGATACTCCTATGGTTTTGGAATATTGTCATTATAGCTTTTAAAAACAAGAAGAATTTAAAAGTCATCTAAGGGCAATCCATGCATCTCTCTTAGGATCCTTGTTACCTAGCTTCTTTGGGGTGTGGATTGTACCCCTGGAAAGGGAAAATAGATGAGATGTCCTGGGTAAACTGTGAGGGGGAGAGGACTGGAGGATGGTAACGAGGTATTGGGATGTCCAAGTTGGGGGAGGGACAGAGAAGGAGAACAATCAATGAAAGAGATATCTTGATAGAGGGAGCCATTATGGGGTTAGGGAGAAACCTGGTGCCAGGGAAGCTCCCACAAGGATGACCCCAGGTAAGACTCCTAGCAATAGTGGAAAGGGTGCCTAAACTAGTCTCCCCTATAATCAGACTGGTGACTACCCTAACTGTCATCATAGAACCTTCATCCAGTTACTAATGGAAGCAGATGCAGAAACAAGCACTGGGCCAACCTCCAGGACAGCAATTGAAGAGAGGGAGGAGAGATTATATGAGCGAGAGGGGTCAAGATCATGATGGGGCAACCCACAGAGAAAGCTGACCCAAGCTAGTGGGAGCTCATGGATGACAGTTAGGGAGCCTAGTCTGCATGGGACCAGCCTAGGCCCTCTGCATGTGGATGACAGTTGGGTAGCGTGATCTGTTGGTGGGGCCTCTAGCAGTGGAAGCAGGATCTGTTCCTGAAGCATGAACTGGCAGTTTGGAACCTATTCCCTATGGTGGGATGTCTCACTCAGCTTCGGTGCAGGGGGAAGAGCTTGTTCCTGCCTCAACTTGATGTGCCAGGCTTTGTCGATTCCCATGGAGTCAATGTTTTCTGAGTGGATGTGGGGGAGGGCAGAGAAAGAAGGTTGGGAGAGGAAATAGGAGGAGAGGAGGCAGAGGAAACTGTGGTTGGTATGTAAAATAAATAAAACATTCATAAAAAAGTCACCTAAGTTAAATCGCTTCCTTTTACAATGGAGGAGAATGAGTTTTTTGAAAGCCAGACTTGCTTGCTATCAGGGCATGAACAGTTGGAGCCCAACTCACGAAACAGCGTCTAGTCCACTACTGTTTTCATTACCATGAACGTCTATTCTATCTCAGATGACAAGCTCAGATTTAAAAATAACAATACAATAGCTTTAATCTAAACGTGCTTAATAATTTATTACTTTAGAAAAATTACCTAAAGTGGGTATTTTAGTAATGTTGTTTTATCATGCTCTTCTACACAAGCTCTAAATATATAGGCTGTTTCCTAATTAACTCTTCAACTGATGTGTGTGTGTGTGTGTGTGTGTGTGTGTGTGTATGGGGAAGGGGAGGGAGGGAGGGAGACAGATTCTATGTGCAGGATTTAAAACACAAATTTTGCTGAGTTTAGCTAAAATGAGTCCCTGCCTTCATTTGTTCAATGATTCTTATCATTTACAACATTAGGGTAACTATTAAGCACTCTATTAAATATTTTTCCTGTATTCAATATCTAGAAAAGCCAAGGAAATTCTGCTCTTTTCCCACAATTGTCAAACTCTGGTGTTAATCCGTCACTGACTTCTATTATGTATCTGAACTATGACCATATATGAAAATGGTTTGCTTTAGGTCATGGCTGTGGGCTGAGTGAGATTAATTGGGGGAAAATAGGCCTGTTTGTGGGATTTACCACACAGTAAGGGTTCTCATCTCCCTGGAAAAATGTGGAATTAGCTTTTTGAGGAAAGCAGGCCTGTCGTGAGGTTGAAGGGAGAGTTTCGGTGGAGGGAAACAGTTCACAGTCTCTAAGGCAGTTACTCCTGGTTGGATTCCAGAGCAGTCGCTTTGGTCCAACAAAGTTCTTTTCTCCCACTTTTAAGTCTGTCTTCCCTACTTGAGTCTTTCCTAGCGTCGCCAGTTCAACCGGTCCTTCACAAGAAGGCATCTTATTTGGCTTCTTTCAAGGTCAACCCATTCAAATTGACAGTGGTCTTAGGACTATGGGACCTTCCCCCCCTCCCCCCCCACACCGTTGCACACGAACAGGCTCTTCGTTGGAAAGAACTTTTGGGACAGCAAGTCTACGCTGTGGTGGGATGGAGGGTGTGAAGCTGCGCATGTGTAGCAAGGATGCCAAGCATAGGACTGGCTATCAGTTCTCAGCCTCACGGAAAGGGCCCCTCAGCGAGACACGCTGGCTGTCAGAGCGCACTCTCCGCGGCCCTCCCCTCTTGAGCCCCTGCAGGGATGGATTCCAGGCCTGCGCAGGGCCCAGGAGTCCAGGTGTAACAGCCTGAGTTTCTCCATCCTGGCTCGGCGTTGGCCGACCTCCCCCTTCACACCTCCATCCATGCGGTCCGGAGGCACGCCATGACTTCATTCCCGCCTCGGGGTCCGTCTCCCCGAGCCCTCGCAGGGACCGGACTGACTGTGGCAGCGCCTGGGACTGAGCTCGGGGTCTCGGGACTGCGGCCAGTCCCTGTGAGGCAGTCAGGGTGGCGATGTCCCACGCTCGGGGACCCGCGCGCGCTCCCCGAGGGGGCCCCAGTCTCTTAGCCTGACGCGGGAACGGGGACAGGGCCTCTCGGGAGCGACCGGCCCGGCCGCGGGCGCGCACTCCCCCGCGGGGTCCCGGACGCGCATCCTGACGGGGGCGGCGGCGGCCCGAGTGGCGAGCGGCCGAGCCGCGGGAGCGCGCGGGGCCCCGGCCGGGCGCGCACCCGGCAGGGGCAGCCGCGGGGGAGGAGCGCCCGCTCGCGCGCCCAACGGACCAGGCTACAGCCGTGAGGTAACTGCTGCAGCGCGCGGGAGCGTGGGGCGCCGCCGCCGTCTCCCGTCCCGACCGGGCGTCTTCAGCGGGGAAAAAGAAGAAGAGGCGTCCGCGGCGGCCCGGGACGCACAGGAGGCCCTCCTGCCACTCTCCCCCGCCAGCATGAGGCGGACGCCGCCGCCCCTCAGCCCGCGCGCAGGGGAGCCCGGGTGGCGGCGGCGGCGGGCGCAGCCCTGACCGCTCTGCGAAGCTCTGGGAGCCCGGAACGCGGAGGGCACGGGGTCGGCGAGCGTCAGCGGCTCCCCGCGGCCCGGGGCCATGAGGAAGGACGAGCGCGAACGGGACGCGCCAGCCATGAGGTCCCTGCCGCCGGCCGCTACTGCGGCCGCCTCGCCCCCCGAGAGCCTGCGCAACGGTTACGTGAAGAGCTGCGTGAGCCCGCTGCGGCCGGACCCCCCGCGCGGCTTCTTCTTCCACCTCTGTCGCTTCTGCAACGTGGAGCCGCCAGCGGCCTCGCTCCGCGCCGGGGCACGCCTCTCGCTCGGCGCCCTGGCCGCCTTTGTCCTGGCCGCGCTGCTGGGCGCGGGGCCCGAGCGCCGGGCGGCCGTGGCGGCCGGGCTGCGGGCGCTGCTGAGCGCCTGTTCGCTCAGCCTCAGCCCGCTCTTCAGCATCGCCTGTGCCTTCTTCTTCCTCACCTGCTTTCTGAGGCGCGCGCAGCGGGGCCCGGGCCGAGGCGCCGCGGGCTCCTGGTGGCTGCTGGCGCTGCCCGCCTGCTGCTACCTGGGCGACTTGGCGGCGTGGCACGGGTGGTCGTGGCTGCGCGGGGAGCCGGCGGCGGCGGCCGGCCGCCTGTGCCTGGTGCTGGGCTGTGTGGGGCTGCTGACGCTCGCCCCCCGCGTCCGCCCGCGCCACGGCGTCCTGGTGCTGCTCTTCGCCGGCCTGGTGTGGTGGGTGTCGTTCTCCGGCCTCGGGGCGCTGCCGCCCGCGCTCAGGCCTGTGCTGTCGTGCCTGGTCGGGGGCGCGGGATGCCTGCTGGCCCTGGCCCTGGACCACTTCTTCCACGTCCGGGGAGCCTCTCCGCCGCCGCGCTCGGCGGGCGCCGCGGAAGAGAAAGTGCCGGTGATCAGACCCCGGAGGAGGTCGAGCTGCGTGTCGCTGGGAGAAAGCGCCGCCGGTTACTATGGCAGTGGCAAGATGTTCAGGAGACCGTCGTTGCCCTGCATTTCCCGGGAACAGGTAGGGTTGTGGGGCGAGCCGGGGCTGCCGGGAGGGGGAGCACCGCTGGGGATGCGCGCTGGCTCTCGGTGGAAAGCAGGGGACAGAGACGCTGCCCCCAGTACAGGGGACCCTGGACGAGCCGAAGGCGGGGGCTTTTTATCAGGGAGTGGAGCGGATCAGCCCGCTCTCAGGCTTGACTTCCGCAGGTGGAGGGAGAGTTTTCCAGACCGAGGTGACTGCTGCCGCTTCGGACGTGGCTAGGCTCCAGCACATGGCATTTTGGTGCCGTTTGTCTGCTTGCTATCGAAGTGAGGCTGCCTGCCTGATGTGACGAGCAGCCTTCAGGAGGAGAGTGTGTGCTTACTTGCCACGGTGCGGGGCTCCTCATGAATGGTGATGACCGAGAGGACAGATGAGTGTTTCCTTAGTTAAAAGAACAAAAGAGTTTTGGAATTGAGACTTAACTTCCGATGAATAGGCAGCAGTACATAGTAATGCAATTTTGAAAAGTGCTTTTACAAACTAACTCATGGACTTGTGTATTTCTTGCATAATTAGGAGAGAAAGTTTTAGCAATTTAACCTTTAAACTTAGTAATGTGTGGAAAGATGCCTGAGACATTTCCTCCCCCACCCCATAGGCTTTCTTTTTTTTTTTTTTAAAGGAATTGTAATCATCACGAGGGAATGAACTTGTGTCTCTATAGCGTTGGGGAATACACATACGATGCCAAGAGATCCTTTAAGTATAGCAACTCCGTATAGGACACTTACCTAGTGCCAATACTTTCCCTTGATTGTTTCGGGTCTTCCCAAGCCTTTGGTTGGGTGACATTAACATTAGTTTAGACAGGCGTGTTTTCAGACGGACTGAAGATACAGGGCCACAAAAGTGGCAGCCTTAGGGTCTGATGAGATTTCGCAGTTCTGGGAGGTGTGTTCTGTGCAACTTGGAGGGCACCCGTAGGAGCTGTCTGGAGGAGTGTGTATCCTTAGCTGTCAGATTTTGCTGAGTAGTGGTATTTTTCACACTGTGACTCAGTAGACGGCAAACAAACGTGTCTTGTTCTTTACACGTTTGAAGCACTGGTCTCTCTGTCTTGTGTTCTCTTCAAAATAATCTACGAGCCACTACATTGATTTTATGGTCTGCTGAACACTGATCTATGTATAGTATGTAGTGTTTTCATGAGACATTTTTCTGTTGCTCCTTGCTTTTTTTTTCTTCTTCTTTGATACAGAGCCTTGCTGTGTATTCTTGACTGGCTGTCCTACTGGGCCTTGACCTGGAGGACCCTTCTGCCGCCTACTCCTGAATGTACTACTTTGCTTGGCTTTGACCACTCTTGTGCTCTCGCCAGATGCTAGGAAAAACAAACCAGTTAATTTTGTTGTCTAAGTTTACTATCAGCAGTGATAGACAATGTGTAGAAAAGTGTTTATCAAGTGAAAGCTTGTTAGAAGACTAGCTGTCTTTCTGATGGTGTCAGCTATTTTCATAGATTGGAATACATTTGATTTTTATATGACCGGATTGCATTTTTAACTTTGGAAAAGCCTTTTAGCATAGTTTCACCACTTTTGTAGAGAAATTTTAGGAAAACACAGTTTAAATATTTTGGTTGTAATTTGTTGGTAAGTTATGAGCTGTTAGGTCTGTTCTTTTGTAAATTGAAAAATTCTAGTCTTCTTTTCCTAGTCTGGTTCCCTTGCTATCAAAGCAACTTTATTTTTCAGCCTTTAAGAGCAGTATTATTCCAGATAATATCATTTATTATTTGTATTACAAGAAAATACAATTTGTGTTTGTAAAGACAACGTATTTTCTTAGAGTAGAAAACCCTTACCCAGATTCTGGTCTTCAGTAGAAACATTTTGAGCGACTTAAAGTATACGCAAATAGTTGAGAGGCTTATCCTTGGGTACTTACTGTTTAGTACGCTGAGTAATACTGTTTGGGCATTTTGAGATAGAGTATTTTTAGTCTTGCAAAGATTACAATACAAGAATTTTTACTTATGCTGTTGTTGAAGTTTAACATAGAGGACTTGTGTATTTATTTGTGTTTTTCTGTGTTTTATGGTGGAAAGTTAAGACATCAGTACTTTTATGGAAGTAGAAGATCAAGTAGTTTTCTAATTGCTCAAGTGTTGTATATGATGATTGTAAAAATATTTTTCTGGTTTCAGAAAGTGACAGATAAGAATTTAGGTGAAACTTGATGCAAGAGAAAATGATCTGGATTCACAGGCAGAGGATCAAGGATCAAATCTTGGCCTTCCTGTTTAAATTTGGAGACATCAGTGAACTTCTCTGTGTCTGTGTACCAGTAGATGAATTCTATAATATTTTCTAATCCTAAATTAATTTCATTCAGTGGTTTCATGCTTTCAGTAGTATATAAATAAAAGTATATGGAGTCACAGATGAATAATTTTTAAAAGAGTTTTAATATTGAAGATTGTTACTGCTATATATTTTTCAAGGTATGATTGGGGAAAAATGAACAAAACTGTATTTTTTAGAGAGAACTTTCTTTTAGAAAGTGAATTCTTTACCTTTCAAAATTGCTTTGAATGAGGCCTCATGGTTAGAGAAGAGGACTCATGGCTTTTTACTTTTCAGAAATTTTTGTTTCTACTAATTTCTGATGAGGGACGTTTTACTAATGAGCATTTGTTTAGTGATGGCTCTTCTTTCTTTGAAACGATAAAGAGGTTCCTTTAATAATATGTGCAGGGATGAAAATGTATGTGTGGGAAGAGGCAGGAATGAAGGGGGTGGCCCTTGTCCCTTTGAACTGCCCAAAGGATGACACGAACAACGGGTGAGAAGCCATAGCTGTCACAGGCTCAGCAGACGGAACTGTAGACTATAAAGTCATTTAGGCTCTGTTTTGCTCACGCATCACCATGTTTTATGCCATTGTGATATTTTGTAACTTTCATAGTTTTAGAGTGCTTTCTGTTAATTAAACATATTTATATTCTAAAAAAGTAAATTCTTGTGATAAAATTGTTGAAATATTTTCTAGAATTTAAATGTCTCAATTAACATCTTTGAAAACACTTGAAAAATACAAATCAACAAATGTTTTTATTTACATGAGAATAGAGTTAGAGTAATATTTGACTTTTTGAATGTTATATTAGTTAAGATGCTGAAAATAATGACATGACTGTAAAATATTTATGTTATATTTATATTATTAAAATACTATGTATCTGTCAATTCTTAGTTAAGGTCCTCTTTTAGAAACATGCTTAGGAATTTAACGTTAAAATCTAATTATTTCTGACTGTAGTCTCTGGAGGGTTAATAGAAGCAATAAATTTACAGTATGCCACGAGTAGGCTGAAACTAAGAGAAAGTTTAAAAAAAGTCAGTTGTCTGTATGATAGCTGTGACAGAAATTGAACTATATTTCTGTTCCAATTCAGTGATATATTTTAGAGTGTGGTGGTCAGCTTTGCAGCACTGTCATTGAATGTGTGATTTTTTTTTTAAATGTGAGGTTTAGGAAAATGAAAGTTAGTGTGTAAGATATTTTTCTATACCTAAAATGCCAAGTGCTTTCTAAATGGTTAGGTAAATATTTAAAAATCCTGTGGCCTTAAAGCTCATAAATACTCTTTAAAGTGCTAATTTTATTTGAAAAAAAGTGTGCATATGTAATGTGAAAACTTAAAAAAAGATTTTAAAGTGTGATTAGTTAATGTCCTCAGTAATTTGCAAGGCATAACCCACTCTTAAGTTTCTTTAATAATATTGTACTAGTTTAGAATTTTATTTCATATCCTCAGTGGGCCTTTTAGTTTGTGCCAGCATTTGTTAGTAACAACAGCCTATATAACAGTTTTCTCCTCTTGTTTCTGTTGGGTGTTGTGCTGCCACCAGGGCTCTTTGAAGAATAGAGATTTTGCTAGGTTCCTCATCCTCTTTAAAAAAACCTCAATGGCTTTTTATTATACACAAGCTAAAGTTCATGTCGTTGATCATTGCTTGCAAGGACCCTCATAACCTGTTTTTAGTCCTTTTCATTTTTGTTTTAAGTTTGTTATTATGAATTTATTACTAGTTTTTACTTTAGGATTTGTGGATCACCATCCCAGTGTTCATATTAGTTCTAGCTATTTGAAGGTTGCTTATTATTAATGAGCTTGTTGTAGACTTTTTTCCTTTTTGTCTTTCCTAATAGTCGAGCTCTCCTTTAGGGAATAAATAAGATTAAGATATTTGGACAGACAGTTAGTACCTAATATGTAAGTGGAGAATAAATCTGTACTGTTGCAGAACTGACCATATCTAAGAATACAAGTTGATTGTGCGGTAGAATATTTTTAATTATATTGGATAGTAACATTTCTGTAACATGTTTTTATATCCCGAGTGAAAAGCACCCACAAGTAAAGCTGTGAAGTTTGTTTTCATTGTCCTTAGGCTGACTTCCCCAGTGATGGGGCTCATCTCTTGTTCTCATTCTCCCTTTCCTTTGCTTTACCAGGTCAGCCTATTTCACTAGCACACTCTCTAGGCTTTCTATGTCCCCTTTAAAGAAGAGAGAATTTGCAAATGCTGAAAAGCTTACTTGAGCGTAAATGTTTGTATGGATGATATTGGAGAAATTTAGAGTTTAATTGAAATTTCATACAAAGAAGGGAAAGAAATTGAGCCTCAGAAGAATAAGAAGATTGACTCCAGTTTATGATTTAAGATACTGTGAGAGTGAGGCCTAGAGTCTAGATATTGACATCTAGTCCACGTATACTTTCCACAAAGAGCCCGTGCGCCTGCCTGCGGCCGTAGTGTTCTAAAGCTGTTTCTAATTTTCCAGGTATTTTCAGTTATATGATAAAGAACAATGTCCTTGGTTACAGGAAATCAGGAGAAATAATGGGAGAGACGGGAGGAGATTCAGGAGGGTGTCTTGAAAACCAGAGTCCATAATAATCGTCTTGAAGATGAACTTTACATGTTATGTACCTGACTTGTCAGTTTGTGGCTAGTCTCAAACTCCAGTGCGGTCCCGGCCAGCCTGGTAATGAATCTCAGAGAGCAGAGAGTGGAGAGAGGGTAGGGAACAGAAGTGAGCTGACAGAGGCCTGCTGGACCAGGGTGCCTGCATAGCTGAGCAAAACTATGGGGAGCTGGATTCTGTCTGTGGGTACTTCTCGACAGCTTATAGCCTTGAGCTGCTGTTCACCGTGTTATTTACAAGCATACTTAGGGTTACGAAGGTGTTTGTTTGAAGCCTGTTATTCTTATAGACCTACCAAAAGTTAGAAAGTATATCTCCCAGTGTTTTTGTTTAGTTTTTTTCTGCAGCCTAGACCTTTCTTATCAGCACTGAATTTTCTAGGAGGTATTCTATCTTTATAGGTTTCTTTTCTTGACTACCTACAATGTATGTTGACTAGTTGTTCATGACATGCATTTTAAACAACTTGCATTCAGCACATTTTAAATGTATTTAATTATAATTGAAATTTTAAATGAGAAAGAACTCTATATACCTGTATATTTTATATAATTTAGAGGAAATAAACAGGTAACATGGTCACTGCTTGCTTCCTTTTAAAGCCCTTTCTTCCCCATCTTCTTTCATCACATCCTTCTCTCTCAGGCATTATCCCCCACCCTGTTCACTCCCTTGCTTATCTTGTAATCGTCTATGAATGTGTACCAAAATAATATCTGTAATCTTGCTTGCTCTTTAACTTTATATAAAATAGAAATATAATACATATATCCATCTATAACTTTACATTTTGCTTGACAATTTCTAAGATAGATTTATGTTGAAGTGGATAGTTGTAGTTTATTTTTTAGTGTTGTGTATTATTTCATTGCCAGAACATAGTAAATTTACTCACCCTTTTTATTACTTTTAGACCTTGGGTATTTTTCTTTTTTTTCTTTTGCTATTATGAAAATTCTTATTATTATCTCCTGTTAGAAATGTGTGTGTGTAGAAGTAGAATTGTTAGGTTGCAAGATGTTTTCATATTCAGCTTTAAAGTCTATAACAGAGTAAATAGTACTCTAAAGATGTCTGTGTTCTAATCCCTTGAGTTTGTATATTACCTTATATACATAGTGGAGGGACTTTACAGTTGAGATCAAGTTACGGATTTTGAAATGGGGAGATGATCTAGGATTATCTGGTGGGGCTGGTGTCACACAGGTTCCTTTAAAAGGAGAATGTAGGCAGACTTTTCTTTCCTGCCGGCTAGTTCCCAAATAACCAACACAAAGACTCAGTATTAATAAATAATAAGTGCTCAGCCAATAGCTCAGGCTTGTTACTACCTAACTCTTAGCATTTAAATTAGTCCATGTTTCTTATCTATTCTTTGTCACATTGCTTGGTACCTTTTCTCAGTATAGCATGCCCATCTTGCTTCTCTCTGTGTCTGCTCACAGACCTGACTCTGCTCTTCTTACTCCCAGCATTCTCAGTTTGACTCTCCTGCCTAACCTTATCCTATTCAGTTTATTAAACCAATCATAGTAACACATATTTACAGTGCACAGAAGGAGAGGAGAGAAGCAAGAGGGCAGAGAAGGCAATGGAGCAGTGGGAATGGGGCTGGAGTAAGGCAGTGTTAGACTTCAGTTAGCCTGCTAGTTTGAACTCTGCTGGTTCTGTTGTTATAAGGATCATGAGCCAAGGAAAACTAGCCAGGAAAGAAGCTGGAAAAGGCAAAGGACAGATTTCTTCAGAAAGTAGCGAATCCCTGCCAACCCTTCCACTTAGGTCAGTGAGACCTGTGTCAGTCAGATTTCTGTCCTGTAGAGCTGTGATACATTTGTCTCATTTGTGTCTTTAAGTTTGTTTCATTACTGGGATGTACTAGATTGCTAGAGCTGTAGCAAGAAAGTACCACAAACTGGTGACTTAAAGACTTTAAATAGCCTTACATTTCTGGAGGCTAGAAGATCAAGATCAAGGTGCCTCCAGTCTTGGTTCCTTCTGAAGACTTCTATAACATTTTTATGACTTGTCGTTTTGGATATGCCAGAGATTCTAAAATGGCACGTACAAAGTATTTCAAGGAGGTCACACAGTAATAATAGAAGATATATCAAGAATTACAATTTGATGTGACAATTTATGTAATAAAGGTATGAACTAGGTATCACAAGACTGTCATGCAAGAGACAGCCAACCTTATATATAAGTTAGAAAGCCTTCAAGAAGAAGTATGCAACAGCTGAACTTAAATTTTAAAGAAAGTTTTTTGATATAATGAAAATAAAAAAATTAAAATTTTTACTTTTTGTGTTTTTACAAGGAAGTTTAAAAAATCTCTTATGTCCACTTCATTCTTAATACAAAAATACATGATTTTTTTTTTAAAAAAATCAACCTAGGTTCTGTAAAGTCGCTAATCAGTACTAACAACCAAAACAGATATTAAGTTCTCCACCAGAAATACTAACATTTAATAGTAAAAAATAATTAGTTAAATTTTACCTAGGTTTAGAAAAGAGATTATTGTAGTATGAATGATTGTAAAGTGCTTACCACTCCTGTGAACTAAGTACTGGGCCCTGTTGTGCAGCTGGAAACTGAAGTGATTAGTATTTCCCAATCACTTAACCTTGTATGTAGAAAATACTATAAGGTTTTATACAATTTCTGGTGTAGAACATGTAGCACAGATAATAAAACCCAGAGACAGATATTGGGTTCAACCAGAAGATCAGAAAAGTAAAGCAGCCAGGCCACTGGAGAGCTCTTCCCTCTAAGAAATCCTCAGACTAAAAGAGAATGAGTTCCTGTCTCATCCCGGTTTATATTCCTATTTCTGGCATTAAAGGTGTAGGCCACCACCACCTGGCTGTTTCTGCATTGATCTTGTGTAGCCTAGGGTGTCTTTGAACTCACAGAGATCCATCTGCCTCTGGCTCCCAAGTCCTGGGATTAAAGGTGTGCACCACCACTGCCTGGCCTCCAGTGGCTTAGTTTTTACCTTCTGCTCTTCAGGCAAGCTTTACTTATAAAACATAAATAAAATATCATCGTAAGAACATGCCTCTGAGAAATATCTCCGTTCAGGGGGCAGGCCAGATAGCCCAGTGAGCAGTGTTGAGGGACTGGAAAGGTAGTTGAGTCAGGAAAGTTCTTGCTGTACAAACCTGAGTTGGATACCCATAACCCATTTAAAGAGCCTGATTGTGGACGTGCATGTTTACAATACCATTGCTACAGAGGTGGATCAGGAGGATCCATAGGGTCTCCTCCTATCTAGTCTGATTGATGAGCTCCAGGGTAATGGGATATCATATAATGGAGGAAGTGCATGGTGTTTTTGAAGATGACACTAGGGTTGTCCTCTGGCCTTATAAGCACACACATACCCCTGTAAGTATAAACAAGCACACGTTAAAAAACTCACATTGACACAAACTAGAAGCCAAACATTTAAAAATATCTTCTGTAAAAATCTGTAAAACTGCAGTTGTTGAATTGGTATGATAAGAAAATATTAGGACTGGATGATAGCTAGCTCAGTTATAGGGCAGTTGCCCTGTATATTTGAGCCCCCGGGTTTGCTCTCCAGCCCTACCAAAACCAAAACAAAAACCCTAAGACTTAAGACACCCCCTAATAATCACAGTAGGAAGCCTGTGAGGTTATCAGACATTGAAGTCAACATTCATTTGAAGAGTTTCTCCCATCTTCAAAGACCTTAGATATTTACTTCTGTTCTACATACTGTGTTAAATACAAAGCCTAGGCCTCTTGAAAGGAAGGGAACCAGTAGAAAGCCTTACATAAAGGTACTTCCTTCAAAAGTGCTGCTTGTTCTATGGTAAAGGTACATTAATTAAATATGGCCTTCAAGATTGGATTCCTAGTTTGACTTTGGCATAAGGGAGCCCAGAAAGGTTAAAAAAATCTCCCCTGAAGGTGTTTATATATTATCAGGAGAGGGCTTCAATGTGTGTGAATGTGTACAAACATATGAATTAATTTTTAAACCTAACTTGAGGTCAAATTTTATAATAATTTTTTTATGTGCACAGTTTATTCACAGTAAATACATTTATGTATTGTGTGGACATTAACCACCATTTATATATAGAATGACTTACCTTTCCAAACTGAGCAGTATTCCATACCTGTTAAACTAATAACTCTTCATTCCACCCCTTCTTCAAGCCCCCAGCCAACATTCTCCTTGATGTCTCTGATTTGATTACTTTAGGAACTTCATATAAATTGTCAAATAATAGTTGTCCTTTTGTTACTGGTTTATTTTACTTATACATGATTTCAAGGTATATATGTTGCAGCATATCTTAGAATTTTCTCCCTTTTTGTGACTAAATAATATTTAAGTATATGCCACATTTTTAAAAATCTGTTCATTTGGTTGCTTCTACCATTAGCTCTTGTGAATAATATGATGTTGTAAACATGGATGATTGAATTTCTGCCATCAGTTCTTTAGGGCCTATTCCTAGAACTATTGAATTCTGTCTACTATACTACAAGTGGCTGCCTTATTTTATATTATTTTCCTGTGTTACTTATTCATATTATTATTTAAAAAAATTGTTCTTTGAATTATAGCCGGGCAGCTAGAATAAGAATAGGTTATCTCATGAGATAATGATCTGAGTATCGGGAATGTTAGAGGAAGACCGAAGATGCTTTCAAGAATGCGGAGGCCTCAAATTGACAGGAACCAAACAAAATCTTTTTAAAAATGTGTTTTTATTTTATGTGCTTCGGTGTTTTGCCTGTATATATGTCTATGTGAGAGTGTCAGATCTGGAACTGAAGTTACTGTGGGTTGTGAGCTATTGTGGTGCTGGAAGCTGAACCTGGGTCCTCTGGAAGAGCAGACAGTGCTCTTAACTTATGAGTCATTTCTCCAGCCCCTGACAAAATCTTGATATAACCTCCTAACTACAATAGTCTATTACTTTATTCTCCAAGTTTATGAAAATTGAAGCTTATGGAATGTGTTTGATTTCTTTTTCCTCATTTCTCATTGTACTTCCTGATAAACTATTCATTATCTTCTCCCAACAATACAGTATAAATGCCATCTTTCTTTTGCTTGTTTTTTTGAGATAGAATCCTGTAACCTAGGCTGGCCTTCAACTTGGTGTGTAGTCAAGGATCATCTTGAATTTCTGGTCCTCTTGCCTCTACCCACTGAGTGCTGGGATTATAGGAAGGCCTATCTTTCTGTGTTTAACAGTATTATGCATGGAAAATATTAGGCATGGAAAATGCCTACTTTTGTTCTATACAATTTTTTGCTCTAATAGAGTTAAAAATTTTGAGAAATAGGAAATAAAGTACAGTGAGATAACTTGAGGTACTTTGAATACTGAGATGCATAGAGAAAGCGGGACGTAGTAGTGGACAGAGAGACACTCAGGCCTGGACTCTAGGAGGTACAGGTGTGTTGCTTTCGAGTGGAGCTGTCAGGGAAAGCCTCTCTGAACAGGTGGTGTTTTAATCGGCACATGAATGTTGATCAGGAACTGTTATGCTGGGAGGAAGCACTTAACGAGGCAGAAGACTAGCAAGGTAAAAGCCCCATGGTGGGAAATACCTTGGCATGTTTTGGGGTTAGAAAGACAACTGAGTGGTAGAAGTGGTAAGAGTGGGTCTCGAAATGCCTTGTAGACCATGTTAGTTGTTTGCATTTCGTTATAATTGGTTCCTAATGAGGAGTCACGAGACAATTTTATGGTATTTATATTTTAGAAAGGCTATCCTGGCTTTCTTATGGGCTGTTTATAGAGTAGCTATAGTGAGTGGGAAGATAAGAGGCTATTGCAGCTGTCAAGTGAGAGATAACAGTGACTTGAACTATCTCAGGTAATTTTTCCTCTCTATCTCTGTTTACTAATACTTAGAATATTCTTTTTAAATAGTTTGTAGTGTTTATAAATATTGTCAAAATATCTTTACATCGTATTTTAGTTAGGTATGCAACTTCTGTCATTAGATATGTGGTTTCTTAAGCTTAGGGCAAAAGTCTTATCTTTCTTCCTCATATATTACTATTAGTATTTCAGGTAGCACACAGTTACTAATTTGGTGTTTGTACTGGTTAGTTTTTATTGTCAACTAGACAAAGCCTGGGAATGGGGAACCTCAAGCAAGGGATCACTCAGATCAGGTTGCCTCTTGGCCATATCTGGGGAAATTGCCTTGATTATTGATTGATGTGGGAGAGCCCAGTGCACTATGAACGGTGCCACCCTGGGCAGGTGGACTTGAGACTGCCTAAGGAAGTTAGCAAAGCTCCAGTGAGCAGTTTTCCGTAGGCTTTGCTCTGGATTCTTCCTGACTTCTTTCAGGACTGTTACTTGGAAGTATAAGATGAAATAAACACCTTCCTCCTCAAGTTGCTTTTGGTTATGGTGTTTATGACAGCAACAGAAAGCAAATTTGAACAGCATTTAATAAACTCCTACTATTCATAGAAGTTACTATGACTTGAACAGAGGGCTTTCTACAATTAGTAAGATGACAAATCAGTAGCTACAGTGACCTAAATTTGGTATGAAATGAGCCACACTTCATCATACTTTATATAGAGAATACACACAGTATATAGCTAAGAAAAACCTACTAATAGCAAGTGAACCAGTTTTTGTAATAGATAAATCAGAAAGATTTAGAAAAATGAAACCCAGAGATTGTTTCATTGCTCTGTTGTTATTCAGGCTGGCCTGGTGTAACAAGAGCCAAACATACAGTGACTCAGATATGGTGGGTGCCTGTTTCTCATGTGGCAGGTCACACGTTAGAGGTGGAAGTTCTTTCATGAGTTCTTCTGATGCTTTGTTATCTTTAGGGTCTTATCTTCAAAGACTGCTGGCACTGTAAAGAAATCGATGTTAGTGGTTCATACATTTATTTAGGTCCTATAATTAATTGGAAACTCTTGAAATATTGTTTAGTTTTTAACTTGTAGAAGAATTTTTCACTAAAATAATTTGAGATATTCAGATTTTTGAGTGATAAGAAAATATACATGGGATGCCGCCAAACCCAGAAGTATGTGGACAGCACAGATTGGAGTTATTGGGTCATTAAATTAAGAAAAAAAGGAGGTTAAGTTGGTAGTACATGGAGGAGGTAAGTGCAGATATGGGAGGAGTTAGGGGGGTGAATATGATCAAAATACATTGTATGAAATTCTCAAAGGATTAATAAAAACACTTATTACATGACTAAAACTTAGGAAGGTTAAAATTAAATGACCCTATACCTAATTAAAGATGTAAAAATGACAGTATCTGCTTAACTTAATTTTGTTACAAATATACCATGCCTTTATTAAAATGATTTTTACAGTGGGGACAGGGAATGGCTCATTGCGATTTTGGACACAGGTTCTGTGACTGGAGCCTATGCCTTAAAACAGCTGACCTTGCCTTAAAAAGGTAGAAAGTGAGAACCTTCCTGAAAGTTTTCCTGTGACATGTAGACCTGTGTGCTTACATACTCATACACAGTAAGTAAGTAGTTAAAATTAAAAATCCCCAAATGAAAGCTTATTATTTAGTTATGTTGATTTTTTGTAATATGATACTTTTATTAAATCCACCCAAAATATCTCCCAGATATTCTTTTTGCTAATAGGTATGTAAGTGAACAGGCAGGGCTGAACAATGATGTTTGGTAGATTAAGAGGATTAAAATGCATTTTAACTTGCGTTTTCAACTTGTGATAGGTTTACTGGAGAATAACTCCATTGCAAGTCAAAATGTATGTGTACCCAGAAACAGCAGAAGAATATCTGGATAGGTCCAAGACTAGATAGAAGTTCCTGAAGGAACTTTCCAACTTGGTCCATAAATTGAAGTATGATGAGATTAAGGAGCTATGAAAAAAGCTCTGGAATTCTACATTGTCTACTTTAATTTATCTAACAAGCATTTATTTTGCCTCTTCTTTCATTGGTCAGGTAGATTTACAATTCAGTTTATTAATATTCAGTTGATTAGTATTTAATCTTAAATTTTGACTCAGAAGGTAAAAATCTACACTAATTAGAAGTACTACTCAACATTTTCTCAAATTAGCCTTTATTAGACAATACAAAACATGTAATTTTTTACTACATACAATTTTGTATATTAATAAGAATTGATAAGGAACATTTCCCCCAAAATCTACACTCGAATTTTATCTCTGTGTTGGTAACTGTAAAGTATGTTTTCATTTTTTATATTGAAATTGTGGTGTTTCTAGTAAAGAAATTATAATTTTCACTTTTACTTGTTTTTAACCATAGGGAAAACATGAGTGTTTTCAAGAAATTAGACAGTTTTTAAAACTTGTAATTGCTTTTTATGTCTCAAGCAATCCATTGATCCTTTATATATAAAATCCTCAGGAAATCAGAGTTGCATGTTTTTAGGCTTAGAGAAAAATGGACACTGAATCCTAGCAACTGAAAGCAAATAGAAATACGTCCCTACCTGTGTCTAACTGCTGACACTTATGTCAGTAGTTTGTCTTGTTTACTTGAGAACTCTTGTTCAGTTGTATGTTTACAATGAGGTCTTTCAGTGGAGCATGGCTACATGACTGAATATGTACTCTGTATTGTCTGAGTATGTTCTGTATACAAACTAAGATAATGTGTACAGGCCCATTTATTGTTACTTGGTATTGATGTTTAATTTTATTTATTTTGTTATCAAGAACATATTACTGTTCCTCTTTGCTAGCTAACAGTAGGGTATTGACTTCTTCTAATATGGCATCTTTGTGTAGGGCAATCAGTATGATTCTGGATAACTTATTAAACTAGATCCAGGTAGATAGGCTACCTGACTTCAAGAAGGAAGTTTTGAGATTTTAGAGGTGTAGTAATTTGTGTTTGGCTTGATTAAGGCCTGCAATTCAATTGTACCTCTTTTCTTAATGATTATTAATAATATTATTTTTAAACAGTTTTTTTAAAGATTTATTTATTATGTATACAACATTCTGCCTTCATGTATGCCAGATCTCATTACATGTGGTTGCTGGGAATTGAACTCAGGACCTCTGGAAGAGCAGCCAGTGCTCTTAACCACGGAGCCATCTCTCCAGCTTGATTATTAATATTATTAACTACTCATTTAAACTTAACATTGAACATTAAACTGAAGTTGAGAGTATTGTAAATATTATGGGATTTTTTTTGTAGCACTATTAATAAAAACCCAGAGACAGATACTGGGGTTCAACCTGATGAAGGTCAGAAAAGCAAACAGCCAGCCACTGGCTCTATCTCAGTACTAAATGGCGATGCTGCTTCCAGGAATCTCAGAATGAGACCGTGTTTGAGAGATGTAGCCTCTGGTTTTACATTCCTTTCTAGAGCTGGGATTAAAGTCATGCACCACTACCTCCTGGTTTGTATGGCAAACTAGTGTGGCTACTGGGATTAAAGGTGTGTATCTTCACTCTCTGGTCTGTAAGGATGACCAGTGAGTTGTTTTAATCTCTCATCTTCAACCATGCTTTATTTATTAAAATACAAATGAAATATCGCTACAGTTTTTGTTGTTTATATTTATTGACTAAAGAAGGATGCTTAAAAGAAATCCCACACTAGCTCAGAATTGAGAATAATAGAGAGTTATTTTTTTAGGGGTAGAGTCACAAATCAATATCTTCTGCTGGAACAGAGAACAGCAACTGAATCCCACAGCCGGAAAAGAAGCTGGACATACAGATTACATTGGCATAAGTAGTATAAGGGGCCACACCCAAATGGGCAGGTAACTTAAAGGCTACTTACTGGCTGTAGGAATTCCTTCAGCACTTGTCTAGGTAGAAAAAGCCAATAAGATGTTGGAAATAGGGCTGGAGAGGTGGCTCAGTGGTTAAGAGCATTGCCTGCTTTTCCAAAGGTCCTGAGTTCAATTCCCGGCAACCACATGGTGGCTCACAACCATCTGTAATGAGATCTGGTGCTCTCTTCTGGTGTCCAAGCATACATACAGGCAGAACACGATACATAATAAATAAATAATAATATATAATAATATATAATAAATAAAGATTTATTAATACATAAAATGTACTCAAGCATGTCTAACATCATAGACACACAAATTAGAGAAATAAGGAGACACAACCACACACCATACAGAACCCATAAACACTTTGCTCAAAGTGTCTATGGATGTGAAGTAACTGGTGCACTTACCTATGATCATTGGATTAGCCAACTGGTATGACTAGGGAAAACTGCGGTTAATCATGTACCTGCCCTTTGACTCTGTAAATGCCATGGTATGTTTATTGCTTTTTGTTTTTCTTTTACTTACTGTTTTACTGTTTTCTTTGTTGGCATTTGCTTTTTTGTTATCACATAACAAATGTTTAATTTTATATTTCACTAGTTTGTACATAGAAATGCGGTGGGTAAGTCATGAACTTGTATCAAAAACTTTACTAAATGAACTTATTCTTTAAAGCTTTTTATTTGTAGAGTTGCTTGGGTTTTTTATGTATTCATGTTGTCTCTTAGTGTGTCTTATTTGTATCCCATCTTTGTACTTTCTCATAATTTTGTCACCTGTTTTCTTGGTTAGAACCTATAGTTTAATGTTGCCTAGAAGCGATGTTATTGAATAACCCTCTATTCACCTTAACAGTGAAAAACATTGTTTTACCATTGAGATTGGTGCAAGCTGTAAGTGGTCTATGTGTTACTATTGTTGATACTAGATACCTTTGATCAGATAAGGGGCGTTTTCTTCCATCTTAGGGTACTGAAAGTTGTTTTTTAAATAAAGGAATAGTGAATGTTAAGTCTTTCAGTGCTTTTTCCTGTGTTGATAGAGATAATCCTATAACTTCTCTCCTCTATTTTGTTAATGTGATGAGTTACTTTATTTTTGAATGTTGGATCAAATGTTTGTTTCTAGAGTAAATTCTAGTAGGTTATGTTTTATATATTGTTATTTCTTACATTTTTATTCTGATTTTTAATTTTTTTATGCATGCTCATAATAGATTCTGGCCTGTAATTTTTTTTATGTCCAAGTCAGTACTGGTATTTTGATCATGCTGGTCTCATACAGTGATTTAAGTAGTATGCCCCTCACTCACTGTGTGTTGCTATGCACAAGATTGATTGCTGCTACTTTAAATTTTTATCATCTCTTCCATTTTAACATTGATGCAGTAGTTATCAAAATAGGGCATAGTTTTCTTCATTACATTTAAGCTTAGAGAGTTTGAGAGCCACTAGACACAGGCCTCCAATCCTAGCACTAGAGACATTGAGATAGGAGGCTATCAGGTCTGAAGGCACCTTGGCTTACATAGGGAGACTGTGTAAAAACCAAATCAAATCAAACCCTAATTCTGCTTCACTTTAAAGCCAGTGTTGCCTAGTGCTAGAGGAAGAAACTGACTGGCTAGATGAGTCTTAAGGAATATCAGAAGTTTTCTTTTGAATACTTAACAGGTGTCTCTGGAAATTCTGAGCCAGGCTAAGAGGAGTCCTCTTAGGAATGGTTCTTGATTTTTTTTATTATTTATTTATTTATTTATTTATTTATTTATTTATTTATTTATTTATTTTGTCACTTAGCTGAACTTTGTGATTCTTTTGGCTCTGTCAAATGAAAATCCACACATTCCAAGACTGAACAAATCGATTTTATTTCTGTGCAAGAAACAAGTAGTTACTTGAAATTTACTGGGATTCTCCCCCACCGTTGAAATCCACATACTCCTGGCCACACCTCTTTGGATTTCTAGATGTTCGGACATTTCCAAACTTGACTCTTTGTGGTATATGTATATGATAGGATAAAGGAATCAGTTCATCCTGTACTGATAAGCCCGTGGATAAGGGAAGAAGTTCCCTACAATGGAAAATGAAGCCAGATTCCATTACCAGGGCACTTTCTTAAAAAAAAAACGAGTTGAAGCTGTGCTTTCTATGGAAGCATCTTTTCCTTTAGTTAAGTGACACAAATCATTTGAAAAGCTTGTTTGCCTTTGAATACTTAACAGGCGTCTCTGGAAATTCTGAGCCAGGCTAAGAAGAGTCCTCTTGAGGAATTGTTTCCTTGTTTGATGATTATTTTTAAAAATCTAGTTTTCAGTCAGTTGAGTACTAATGAATTATTTGATAGTTGCTTGAAGGTTTTTCTTTCTTCTTCTTCTTCTTTTTTTTTTTTTTTGGTTTTTCGGGACAGGGTTTCTCTGGACAAGGTTTCTCTGTAGCTTTGGAGCCTGTCCTGGAACTAGCTCTTGTAGACCAAACTGGTCTCGAACTCACAAAGATCCTCCTGCCTCTGCCTCCCGAGTGCTGGGATTAAAGGCGTGCGCCACCACCGCTCGTCCTTGAAGGTTCTTTGTTTAGATTGTATTAGAAACGCTTGGCTCCTGTATGACTTTCCACCAGGTCTTAATGCCGTTCAGGTACTACAGTTTACACTGTGCCAGTGATACGATCTTATTTGCGTCCTACGAAAGTCTCACTAAGTTTGGTTCCTATCCAGTTAACTCTAGTAGGAAGTCTGTCTATCCCTGTAGTAGCTCCTAAGTTTTAAAACATAAAGTGTTGTTTAGGGAAACCCATATTAACAAAGATGACACTTTTGAATTTAAAAAGTTCTATGCTAAAATCTTAGAATCTGAGCTAGTGAAAGAGATAATTCGTTTTCTAGAGTTTGTAATATTGCTGTTTCAACAGGGTAACTTCCCTGATAAATGTAGTATCAAATACTCAAAAATACACGTTTATATTTTTAAAATTTGTTATTTATTTTGCCCATCTCTAGTAATTGTGATACCGTTAGTTTAAAGGAGTGGGCATTAGGTTTGATCACCTTAAAATGGAATTTTAGGTCTTTCCCCTTCCTTGTAATTTGTATATTAGAGATCATGGCTCCTCACTCTTCTGTAGGTTTGATAGGTCACCATGTGGACCTGGATGTTTATCAGAGCTGATTAGAATGAAAAGGATTTCTTTCTTTTCTTTTCTTCTTTTTTTTTTTTGTGTGAAATGTTAGTTAATGCTAGTAATCATTTGTGCTGAATGACAAGGTTAGTTTCAGAGGATCACTACATTGGTATTGAAAACATTTGCTCTGGAAGTTATTTTAAAATTCCGAGTTATGAAAAGTTGATTGATTTTAGTATGGCAGTGCTGTGAAACAGGGACAATGAGATGCTACCATCGGCTGGCTATCAGAAATAATAGGAGAGAGAAAGATTTGAATTTTATTACTTATCAGCTGGTATCTGTAATGCTTTGCTTAAAAATCCCCTATAGTATAATGCTTTAAACAGTTCTGTTGGAAAGCTTGCCAATTCCTTTATATTTAAGGAAATTATTTCTCAAAACACTTTCTGAAAAAAACACAATCCAAGTTCAAGTTTTTCTTCTTGATGTTCTCCTTTCTGACATCAGACACTAGGTGTGGGAAGGTGCTTGCGAGCAGTGTCTGCAGACAGTAACTGCACTTCACTCTTGTCCTGTCTGGATGCCATGGCTGTCCTTTTCTGTAGTTTATCTTGGTTTACTTACTTTGTGGGAACCTGATAGAGAGGGCAAAAGGTCAGTTGGAAGAAAAATAAGATGAAACTGAAACTAAAAGTGCTGAAATGTCCACTAGTCCATTGTCAGTTCCTACTTGTGTATTTCCCATAGGAGAATTTAGGCTTGTACTGATTGGTTTTGTTCTTTAGGGTTCCTCAGCTAAAATCAGTTTTATCACCTAGTTATCAGTCCCAAATCTGATTTCTGTTTCCAGTTCACTGCTTAGTGCTGAAGTGATGATTAATACTTTTAATATTTATTATATAAAGCATAGAGATATTAATCTTATTCACATATGAGACTTAATCTTTCCACAGATTTTATTTTGTATATTTCAGTGGCAGACTAAGTAGATTTTCTCATCCTGGATATGAATGAGCAAGTTTAACTGTATTTCCTTTTAGCACTTTTGTGTTACATAAGACGATTAAACCTGTTTTCTGGTTATTTTATAGTAAAAATACTTTCAGAAATTTGAAAAATTTAAGTGTAAAAGTGATGTTTAATTTTTATAATTTGAGTTTATTAGTATACATATGTGTCTAAAAGTCAAGCATCACTAAAAGATATAAGATGAAAACTAACAATCCCCTGCCTGGTTCTTCCTCAGCATCTAATCCTGCTCCACAGAGCAGCCATTTCTAATTTTTTTTCCTATTTCTTATTTTTTTCCCCAAACATACTTAATTTAAAGTAGTACAGGTTTTCTACCCATTTCTTTGCTTATTTAATTCCCTTATAGTAATTAAGACTGAACTCTGGATAACTCTCCATTTTCTCTTCCAGTTTCTTTCAGTTCAATGAACTCTTTGTGTCTTCTTTAAACTCCTTGGATTTTTTTTCTTCAAATTTAGTTCTTTTAAAATTCCGTGTCTTGGGGTTTTATCTAGGAATTCTCATTGGTGACCATTTCTGTGGGACTGAATAATTTGTAGGGGGAGGTACTTTATCGGTTTTTTTTTAATAATGTTTGTATTTTTGGGTTGAGATGTAGATGCTTCTTTTGTTCTTCGTGGACTTTTGTTAACTGATAATGGACAGAGAACTTGGGGCAGAACACAGGATGTGGCTCTGAGGTTGGCCCTACAGGTGGAAATAGCTTAGGTGGAGTGATGTCACTTGGATACAGGGGTCTGTGTAGGAGTGCAGGATGTGCATTCAGGTTTGGAGTTTGGGGTAATCTGGGAGTTGAGGAGGGTCATAGATGGGAGCATCAGGCAGATTTACTGTGCTAGACCCTGATAAAGGATGTGCGGGATATGGGTGGGCCAAGAGTTTGGTTGCAGCATGGGAGCGGGGAGGGTCCTGGTGGAGGCTCAGAAGTTGTGGGCAGTGCAAGCAGGGGTGAACAGACTAGGCGAGACCCTGGATTTTGGACTAAGGCTAGATCTGGGGGCTTAGTGAGAGTGCTTGCAAGGAAGCCGACTTACCTTGCTCAACTCTGGGAAGGTTGTACCTTTTTTCCAGTTTTTTATTTTATATCAAAAATTTTAAATCTTCCTGCATTTATATGTTTTGATTATGAATTACTGTTTACTTACGAAAAATATTCTATTTTTTCTTTAGTATCCAAGATTGCTGTTGGAAAGTAAAGAACCATTCTGACTTCTCTTTGGAAGTTGGAAAGATTTTCTTTACCTTGATAGTCACAAATTTTGTTATTTAGTACCTTGGTAATGTGACTTTTAAGAAATCTTTAAGCTGGTATTTACTGGATCTTTTTATTTAGGAGATTTCTATAATTTAATTTGGGGTAATTCCTAGATTAATTTTTAATTTAAGAAGTCTCCCTTTGTTAGTCCCTCTCTCAGATTTTTGTATTTTTTTCTAGTTGTCTCGTCTTTATTATTATCTTCCTACTAAATTGGAAAAATTTTTGTTACTCTGGTTTTTAATTTCTCAGTATCTTCTCCATTCCCATTTTGCTTTTTTTTTGTTTTTGTGATGTTTAGGATTGTATCTAGGGCTTCATGTAAGCTAAGCAAGTGCTCTATCACTGAGTTATAGTCTAATGCTGTTCTCAGTTTTAACATAATGCATTTGTTTCTTGAAGGCAGTGTCTCTAGACACCAATTTTTTTTGTGGTGCTAGGGATCAAATCCAGGGTCTTGTTTATGCTAGACAAGCAACATCTTTCTCCCTCTTTTGTGTTATTTGTGTGTTTGCATGTGTGTGGGTATGTCTGTGTGCATGTGGAGGTCAGAAGTTGACAGTGGATGTCTTCCTTGATCATTGTCCACTTTATTTACTGAAGCAGGATCTTTCTTTGAACTTGGAGCTCTTTATTTCAGTTAGTCTTCTTAGCCTGTTTGCCCCAGGGATCCCTTGTCTCCACCTCCCAAGTGCTAGAGGATAGCCCCACCCACTTACCATTTTTGTGGGTGATGGGGATCTGAATTCTAGTACCATTACTGGCAAGCACTTCATCTTCTGAGTCATCTCCCCTGGCTGCAACATCAGGTTTTGTTTTGGTAAAATTCTCAATAGTTGATTGGCATTTTCTCCCATTTCTTCACATTCTTAAATTCTTTTGCTCATTTGATCTTTGCCTTTTTAGTGGAAACTCTTCATCAGATTCCTGGTGTCTTAAATTTCTCCTTAAGTTACTCTCCTTGGTTAATTTGGTAGGTAAGACAGTGAGTTATAACGTGAATAGATATGTGAGATAGAGAAGAGAGGAAAGACAAGAGTGTATGGTTTGAATAGGTTATTGCTTTGGACAGTGGGGCTCAGTTCTGTTGGAGATCCTCATAGGCTGTCCAGAGCTGTACTGTCCACTACTCATCTAGTAGCTTCATGTGGTTCTAAAAATTAAAATTAAATGGACTAAAATGAGAAATTGAGTTTTTTTCTCACACTAGACATATATCCAGGGGCTGAATAGGCATATGTGACTGGTGGCTGTTATTAGAGCACAGAAGGAACGTTCCCATCCTGGTTTAGAAAATACCTCAGCGTAGTCTCATTGAGCTACAGGAAACCAGTGTGCCTCTTGATGGCTAAGGGCTGCTCCTGGATATAACTCTTTGACACTTCTGGGCTGCCAGTTCTATCACTGAACCTCAGGTTATTGCTTAATACTTAGTAATGTTAATATTGAGACTCTGTAGCTCTCCCTCACCTCTTCTGGTTCACTGTACTGGGGATTGAACTCAGGGCCTTTGCCTACTAGGTTAGCACTCTAACAGTGAGATACATTGCTAGTTCTCTAGTTCAGTTTCTCCAAAGATCACAATTAAGATCTTTTGTTAATCTAAGGAAAGTAGTTCCTTGAATAAGTGTGGAAGAGGACAGAGTCTTTTTATAAGTATGCACATTTTAAAAAAATTGTCCAGATTTTAGGGCAGTGTCTTATTCCAATATCTAGTTAGTATTGCTAAGTTCTGAATCCTTGCAGGGTTCCATGGAGTAAATTTTTTTTTATTATTATTTTTTCCCCTTTACCAGAGGCATTGTGGTTTCAGTTAGGTCTGATTTGAAAATCACTACTCTTCACAGCTTAAGAAAAGCTATAATGGATAGTGTTTCAGACGTAAAGAAAAGCATATGTACAGTTTGTGGACTGCTAGTATAAATCTGACTAGGTCCAAAGATGGCTGAAAAAAGACCAAGAATATTTTGGTTAAACTTTAGGGAACTGCCACCACTCTTTGACATCAAGGCTATATTGTCTTTTTTCTTTATTTTGCTGTTTAGTTAGTAAATATTTCATATCTATTTGCATAAGACATCTTGACTGGTGTAGGAGGTGCTTCTGCATTTGTATTGCTTTCATTGGTTAAATAAAGAGACAGCCTTGGCTTTTTGATAGGGCAACCCTTAGGTGGGCAGAGTAGACAGAACTGAATGCTGGGAGAAAGAAGGCAGTCAGTGAGAGCCGCCACCATGAACCAGCCAGAGTCAGACATGCTGAATCTTTCCTGGTAAGCCATGACCTTGTGGTGACATATAGATTATTAGAAATGGGCTGAATCAAGATGTGAGTGTTGGCCAAGAAGAGGCTAGATATAATGGGCCAGGCAGTAGTTTAATTAGTACAATTTTCCGCGTGTTTATTTTCAGGTATAAGCTAGCTGCTAGCCCAGGAATCAGGAGCTGGGCGGCGAGACACAGCCCACTCCACCTCATTACTACACTTGACCTATTATGTTCTCTTTTTAAAATGTCGTCCCTCATTCATTTGTGATGTCAAAGTAAGGCTAGACTTATGAAAAAAGTGTTAGTCTTTCTCTGCTACCTAGAATTGAAATTGGTTGTTTCTTGAATGCTTGATTTAACACCTTTGGATCTGCTTATGTTTTCATATTTCTTCAGTCTTGTTTGATGCTTCATAACATACATTAAAAATAGTCCTTTCAGTTAAGGTCTACAGGTTGCCAGATTTTCTTTTATATGTCTGAAGATTTGTTTTTAAAATTTAAAACATTGAAAAACTATGTGGGCATGTGTGTTCACACATGGCATGCGCATGTGTGTACATATGAGGACAGGCGTGTGAGGTTGCTTCTCTTGTTCTTCCTTTATTTAGTTTCTGGGAATCTAACCTAGGTCATCAGCCTTGCATGACAGCACTGTCCCTTGAAGCCATGTGGCTGGTTCTGGAAACTTTTAGCTTTTTCTTTTGAATGTTAGTTTAACTGAGCATAAAATTTTAGGCTATTGCCTCCCTCTCTTTATTTTTCTTCCTCACATCTTCTTTAGTTTTTGAAGTTTTATAGATTTTTCCTTCTTTTTGGTTGTTTGTTTTTGTTTTTAGAAATAGGGTTTTTCTATGTAGTTCTGCCTGTCCTGTAACTTAATGTAGACTTTGAATTTACAGAGATCCACCTGTCTCATGGGTACTGGGATTGAAGGCATGCACCGCCACTGCAATCCAGATTTGTCCCTACTTTGGAAGTTTGGCATAATTACCTAGTTACTTGATACTGAACCTGAAGTTTACTTATCATATGTTTAAATAGTAATTAATATTTATAATCAGTGTTCTAATTTCCAGTTACATATTACCATTAGTTATGACAAAATGTACCTCAAAACTTCAGGTGTCCTTAATTTTAATAGATGGAATTGACTTCATTTGAAGTGACTATACATCATTTCTGAAGCATGGAATTAATGAAAGTACACTGCTGTAATGAATTTGGGGTGGGGATGTAGGTCTCAATTTTCTTTACTGTTCCTAGATAATTCTAAGTTGCAAGCAGGGATCAAGAAATAGATCATTAACTTTAGTGAATTTAATTACAGATACTGACAGCATGGGTGCACCTGTAAGCATCCACAAAAACTATAAGACACACACAAGAAGTACATGTTGTCCAATGCCTTTTATGTAAGATTTTTGTTTTTTTGGTAAGTAATGCCACCATGATGTAACAGGTAGAAAAATTTGTGCTTTCTATGGTGAGGGGCATGCTTTTTCACCTTCAGGCAGAATGATTTCCAGAGAGCATGGATGAACTCTGTTTCAAAATGCTATTTTGGTAGGATTTTATTGACAGGACTCAAAGGGACGTATATTGTAAAGGGTGGTGGATATAGGAAGAGGACATCATGTTAGTCTTGGAATCTTGCCATTATGACATAACATTCATGATTCTATCAAAATGTTTTTATTACTAGTTTCACTATTTCATGTGGATGGATGTTTCATCTGCATGCACTGCCCTCAGAGGCTAAAAGAGGTCTTTAGATCCCCTGGAACTGGAGTTATAGATGGATGTGAACCACAACAGGGGTGCTTAGAATCGAACCTAAGTCCTCTGGAAGAGCCCCAGTACTTTTTACTGTTGAGCCATCTTTTCAGCTCCAGTTCCATAAAATTTATAGGAAGTCACAAACTGATGTGCCAAACCATTGAGGTTACTATGTATCAGGAGCCATGGTATCAAAATTTCTTAACAAATATCATAGGTGGCTTCTTTATCCGCCATAAAAGCACAATAACTTTTATTCCTTCAGTTTTACTATTTTGTATCTTTGATCTCATTCAGGTTAACATGATTTCTTGAATTCCCTATTTTATAGATTATTTTGGTGGTTGTTTAGTTTCTTAATATTAGAGAGATTTTAAATTGTATTTCTGTTCTCTATGGGTTAATGCTGTTGAAGTTGCAGAACATGCTCTAAATAATTTGAAAATTCTTGAGGCTTTATTTATGCACAGACATTTGGCTAATTTATGCATATATTCCATGCACATTGGAAAACAAGTTAAATTCTTCACTGTGGGGTATACTATTGTGTATTTAGTTGTGTGTTTCAGAGTGTTTTGTCTACTTGTACTATCAATTGGAGGGCAGTATCTGTTGAATTCTCTTAGGGTTAGGCTTTGTTTCTCCATCTTGTTTTGACAATTTTGAAAATGTTTCAGGTGTTATATGATTTTTAGTTAGTCTCTAAATAGTTATTCTTCCTGAGATCTTAATCCATTATTATCCCAACTAGTCATCTGTCTGATTCTTTTAAAAACATGACTGTTTTCAGGCTAGCAAGATGGCTCAGAGAATAGGTGTCTACCACCAAGCCTTTTGATTCCAAGAATCCATGTGACAGAAGGAGAGAACCATCTCCTACAAGTTTTCCTCTGACATACATTCATGTGCTATACCACACGAACCTATAACCATACACATACACATATGCAACACATAAGTAAATATAAAAAACCATGACCTTTCCCTAACTGGAGCTAGCAGAACATTATTCTACTGTAAACTTCTGCAGTAAAATAGAAATTGCCATTTTAGTTTTAATGATAGAATGCCTAGATCCATTTACTATAGTAATGTCAATAATTAAATGTTTTGGAGGAATGGTTTAGAAGTTTTTATTACTATTTATATCATTCCTGAAATGTAGAATATAAAATTAAACACTCTAAATATATGAACATTAAAATTTCAAACCAGCCTTTATTTATTTATTTTAACTAATCGAAATAATATTTTAAATGCCTATATGTGTAATATGAACTCAGAATTTAAAGTGTACTTTTAAGATTCATGCCATTTCCCCCCACCCCGGAAATTTTCTAGCTTGTTTAATGTTTATATTTCTGGTTTTGTTAAAAATAACTTCCATGATGATGATTGTCATAGCTCATAATGAGTGCTTTGGCCACAGTCCATACTAATTACTTTAGACACTTTATCCTGGATACATCTCATTTATTGCCTAGCACTGTTAGCACTTTAGGTGCTGGAGCAGGGGAGGGTTGGGCAGGTCTCAAGGAGCCAGTACTTTCAAATTTCTTTAAGCTATTACCAGTAAAACAAAACAAAACATGCTTCACATTGTTTATGGTCCTTATCTTGATGTTCCATTGCTTGGAGATAGAACCTTGGCTACACTTTTTAGCTGGTGAAATTGGGCTAGTCACTTAACCTTTGTTTATTCACCTGTAATTTGAAGATTAAAATAATATTTACATTATGATGGTTATATAAATTAAAACATTTAAAGGCTTTATTACCTGGAGGATGCTTTGTGGAAATCAGCTGTTAGTTGTTTCAATTTTAGTCTGTTTTAATCTGTGCTATTTTCATTTTTGTACCTTTTAAAAAACTGATCGCCTCTCTAGTGTTAGTTATGTTTTTCTAACATATAGGTAAATCAGTTATAATTTTGGATTAGATACCATAGTTAATGTGGAAGTGTGTTACTTGAGTGACTTCAGAGTATCAGAATGAAATATGGTTTCTCATATCTAGAAATTCCCTGAAAGAACACAGTCTTTTTTGGGAAATCTCAGCACCAAGAGTTGGATAGCCAGAGGACATGGAGTTGGAGTCCAGTCTCAGCCACACATTGAGTGCAAAGCTAGACTGAGCTACACAGTGAAACCCTGTTTAAGTTTTGTTGTTCTGAGAAAGGATCTCATGATTTAGTCCAGTCTAGATTTGAACTCATTATGTAGTCCAGGCTGGCCTCCAATTTATAGTCTTCTCATTTTAACTTAATGAGTGTTTGGATTATGAGATTACAAGCTTGTTCACCACACCTGCCTTTTTAACACACATACCTCCCTCCCACTTTTTATTTTTTGGCTGGGATGAGGATTCAGTGTAGATTGTTTTTGTATTATGAATACCCTTTTGTACCACTAAGCTTTACTCAGCCCTGTGAACTTAGTTGTTAAGAAATGTCTGTGTCCCAAACCCAGCCTTACAGAAAGTACTAGAAGGTAAACCACACCAAAAGAAAGCAAACACCACCCATAATAACGCAGACAGCTAACAACCCTCCACCAGCACAACTCAAAGTATGGAAACACACAAACTCTACCACCAAAAAGAAAATAACCGGAATTA